>CM077233.1:8470900-9035900 GCA_039654775.1 Spinibarbus caldwelli
TACTATATATAAATACTACATTACACATTCTTATAGGGTCATTTGTTTGCATACAAACAGAAATAGCAAATCATTACGGAGCACTTGAGTGCTAAACACAATCACATTAACGCTAAGATGGACCACCCATTCAATGTTTGCTTTGAAGACAGAAGCACAAACACAGTCACTTTCTCTTACAATTTGGTTTGATAGATCTCCACTGTATTGAAGGTGCCATCTAGTCCCCAAACAGCATGGCTTAAAGCTCACTGCAGCATTCCGAACCTTCCCCTGTAATGAATCTGCTATTGATCTAGAGCTACAGGCTCACATACGGCTAGACCTCGGGCACCCTGGACAGGAAAGCAATCATAATATCCACTCTCAGTGGTATGACTCCTCAAGAAATCCCTGAAGGTACAGCACACATTTCTGCAAGGCATTGTTTTGCACCTAGTACTCACAGAAAAACAAAAGTAAATAAAATCAAGGACCCCAAGCTATCGATTTTTTGTTTGCGGAACATGTCCACAAAAGCTCATTCATACAGTAGATTGAATGCTACTTAGAAAACAATAAAGAAATCTAAAAGTCTGTTAGAAGTAGGCAGGAAGGCAGAGTCCTTCTAATAACATTTTTATTTTCTTATGTTGCTATGATATACACACTACTGCTGAAAGGCTCGTCACAATGAAAAACTGATACATGTGGACAGAAATACACATTAGTCTACATGAAATATAACCTGCAAGCCCTTTTAAACTAACACACAGCTGACAAAATCCATTTTTAATGTCATCTCATGAAATCTAATCATACATAATTGGCCTATCTGATAAATCTTCAAAATACATTTTCACTTGAGACTTAAAATGATACTGTTCTACTTTACACTCACTATTAAAGGATTTTTTTATTATTATTGTAGAAGAACAGAGATAGCAAACCAAATAATGCCCAATGCACAGTGTATTGGTGCTGAGGTACCAGGATTAGGCACTTGAGTAAATAGAACTCTGTCAAAAATGGGGCAAGTTTCCAGTTATCAAGGCAGAGCTCAACTGATGGGTTTTTTTGGCAGTGATTATGTACTTGCTCTACTTGGTCAGCACTATAAAAGAAGAACAAAAATATCCCATAAATCCAGCATTTAATATTCTGTACTGAAACACCATTAAATTAGCATACAAATTAATAAAACCAATTCAAGAAATAATGGGATAAGCACCTGCAGAAAAAAATGGAGCTTCTGCAGCTTCCTGCCGTGAGGCACAAAGCGGCCACCACAGAGACTGCAGGACTTATGTAGGTCAACTCAGGGTACGTGAATGGGAACACTGAATCGCATCACAGAACAATTGTCAACACATTCATTGTGCGAAAACCCACGAAAAACATTCACAATCAAATCAAATAATACAGGAACTCGGGAAGAGTAGGGCAAGATGTGTCATTTTTACAATCGATCAAACTGGACCAAATATTTAAAAAGGATTCAGCTAAATAAGCAGCCGCATATTGAATAAGAGGTGCTTTTTAATTCTAAAAAAAAAAAAAAAAAGTGGCATGCTTTTGCACGTCAAACAAAATCTTCTGCAGCAGACAATTTATTGTCAAAGGAAATAAATAAAAGATAAATTTGATGCATGTTTGGCATTTGGTAAGCTTCGGTTCCAATTGCGTGAAATACTATTATTAGAAAATATTTAAAATAAAATATTCTCAAAATTATATCTTTTTTTTCTGCAATAATGTGCAGGCAAATAAGACTTTGGAATTGGTTTTTGCCCAACAAATGATTTTTTTTAAGTGCATACAAATACAGGTTTCTCAATGATTCCTTGTTTCTCCTTTCCTTGAGGACAAACTGACTAAATGACACATCTTACCCCACTCTCCCTTATAAGGCTTACTGTTGTGCCATCATCAATGTGCCAAACACATTCACTCCTACACTGCATTGACTGATACTAGAGAACAGTGCTGATTGTGTCAAAGTCCTTACTAATTTGGGAGCTACTTGGCAGGGACTTGAGGTACTCCAGATGCCTCCTAGCATCTTCCTGGTTATGCCGTACGTAATAGATGACATAAGCAATAACCATCGTGAACCAACCAAACATGGTGACAAACATGGCCACATCGGTAGTCTTATGGTGGAAGTTACAAAAGTTTATGCCCGAATCCAAGACCTGGATGACAGGCTTGCCGGCGTACTCTTCCTGAACAGAGGTGTGGCAGCTCACCTCGTTCACAGTCTCGGGATCCAGCCTGAGTTCACGCAACACCTCCTGAAGGGTGCACTCACAGTGCCACGGGTTGTTGGACAGGCTGATCTTGGCATGCAGCCGAGCGAAGGCCTCCTTAGGGACGCTTTGCATGTGATTATGGGACAGGTCGAGCGCCCGCAAGCTCTCCGTGACACCTTGAAATGCCCCAGCGTCCACAGTTTCAATGGCATTCCTTGACAAGTCCAGCTCTTGGAGCCAGGGAAGGTTTTTAAAAGCCTGGTTTGGGATTTTGGTGATGTGATTGGAGGACAGAAGCAGCGACACAGTATCGTGAGGAAGGTCGGAGGGAATCTCTTCTAGGTTGCGAGAGGAACACTGCACTACTGTCAAGCCATTCCTCTCAGAGCAGTGGCAACTCTTGGGACACGCAAAACCCATTGCACTCAAACAAATCACAGATAAAACGAATCTCAAGATAAGGGGACAGCCATGAGGGATGAAGACTTTCCTTGACACATGAGCCCCTCCAGAGAAAGTCATGTCCAGCTTCTTACTTTCTGAATGCTCTACACTTCAAGGGCAGTCATTGTTAATCCAAGGTATATTGAAAAATTAATGAATAAACATTACAGGTCACGGTGTCATTCCAACAGCGGGAGTTTTTCCTTATTAACGCCCTGTGAGCACATGTGGAGCAGTGATTTATAATTTTCAGGTGTTTGAAGTCATTGTAAGTGTCCTGGAGAGAATCAAAACGAGTCCATCAACATCTGAAAGGCAATTAAACATTTGAGAGGAAAATGTTCTACAGCCAAGTTTTAATTAGAAGCCAAAAGCAGAAGGAGGATGTGAAGAAGGCTCCATTCACTTAACAACCCTCCTGCCAAGTCTGGAAACTGCAAGAATGAAAGGAGAACAGAAGAAATCACCCACACAAACAGACGTTGGTGTGAAGTAGCATGAATTAATATTTGATCAATTTAAATATGAATTAAAGGTGGCTTTAAAGGCATGGTTCACACAAAAATTTACTTTGTCATCATTTTCTCAATCTTTTGTCATTCTGAACCTGTATGAGTTTCTATCTTCTGCAGAACATGAAAGAGTATTTTTTCTGTTTTGTTTTTTTTCTCCTTACAATTGAAGTCAGTGGTAACCATCTGGTTTCTAACATTCGTCGAAAGGACAAGAACAACATGGGGGTAAGTAAATGATGACAGAATTTTCATTTTTGGTGAGTTACTTTAAAATATTCTTTGTAACATGCAAAGCAATGTATCACAGAGTGCTCTGACCTGAAATGGCTCCAACCATGACAAAATTTTATTTAAGTCCCATAATCTTGCAGATAAATACATGTTATGCTGCATATAATCTCATTATATGAGAAATCAAATCAATTTCTCATTTGCGCCATACCAACACAATGCTCATTAATGGCTATTAGAAACTCTAATGATAGAACAAAAAAATTAATCTGAATTTATCCCATCAGTGAAATACAATAGAGGAAATAGGCAGAATATTCCAGTTGTTTTTAATACTGACAAACTCCAAAAAGGACAAAAAAAAGCTTCAGGTGCATCATAAAAGTTGTCAATATGACAACTATAGTTAAAGTCTTGTGAAAAAATGATTAAATTAGAGTTGATTTTTCAAACAAAGCTTGGAGCAGCTTAGACCTTCTGTGTTGTTTGTGTCATGGAAGAATGAAAATAAAACACTGTCAGAAAAACATGAGGGTGTGGAAAATATTTCATTTCAGGTTTCTAAACTTACATGAAGGGAGAGGAATACTTCATTTGAGAACAGATCATAACAATAACATTGAGCCGATAAATCAGATCCTTTGAGGAACCGGTCTACACGGATAGCTTGTACTTTGTCAAAACCCCCTCTGCTGAGACAGCAACTCATTTTACAAGTGGCCGTAAGGCAGGTAGATAATATTAATATGCCGAACGCATGCTGCAGTGAAGCGACTTCCATTCTTTCCAGTGAAACTTTGTCACAGGCAGCACTCGAGACGTGTGGAATGCATCATCTTGAAAATGCTGAAATAAAAGATTAATTCACTGGCAATATACAGTGAGCAATAAGCAACACAGCTCAGGATTGATTGCTGGTTCAGCAGCAGCTCAGTAACAGAAGTTGATTATTGTGATGGATGCTATAACCACATGCCACGTTGAGAATCCAATAGGATGCAAGTACATGGTTCATCTATTAAGGTGTGTTGCGAAAGAGAGTGAGATTGTGACAGTACAGCTCCAGCAAGCACAGCATGTTACATTTTGGTTGCAGTTAGATATTGTCACAGAAGAGCCTTTTAAAGGCTCAATTAAAAATGTTAGAAACGTTGATAATTATACCTGCCAGGTTTTCTTTAGCATTAAAAACATCAATATTTTTATAATGGAAAAAAAAAAAACCTGCAACGTTTGTAGGATGCTTTATCTTAGCAAAATCGAATGAGTTAATATACCTGAATACAAACATGTCATTCGTCTGCTTTTTTTAAGCTTACATGAACTTAAAAGCCAAATGTGTCAACAACAGGCAATTTAACTTTAATCAATTGTGAATATTCATATTGCTTCACTGCATTGTTAATAGGAGCGCACTAGACATTCAGTGTTTTTTTACATTTTTTAATTTAAATTTTTTTTTTTTTTTTTCTGAGGTAAGGCATTTTAACCTCAAGAAAAAATATATCAACATCTTATAAAATCACATGAAAATAACACGAGAGCAATGTCATAACAGAATAAAAAAAACAGCTGGAATTATGCTGACTATGTATGATTTAGACTTAGGGCTGCAAGAATCATATAGCCTACCTTTGACACTATTTGAGCAAACTATTGAAAAGAAACAAGAAAGACAAGGATGAATATCATATTTCATCTCAAGCTCTCTCTCAGCGTTATTGGTCAAGACGACGGCTGTGCTACTGGTAATTAACAGTGGTAAACACTTTATACTGAACATGTACGAGGCAAAAACAGACTACGGTATAGGTAGGCTACTGTACGAGGCTGGGCTTTGTAAATGTCCTGCTAACAACTGACTGAATACGAGAAAAATAAGTGAAACAGAGTCACCGTGTAGAGAACTACAAAAGACGTAAAAACAGTCAATTAAAATAATATTGCAACAAAAACATTGCATGACAAATCCCCAGCACTTTCCAAAACGAATTACATTTACGAAGTTATTGCATTTACCCTTTTCATGTGTGGTTTCAGATAGAAAAAGATTAGAAAGTTAGCCTTTTTAATATAAATTGATTGCTTCGTAATGACTTACCATACTTGTTGATAGCTCAGTGGATCAGTCGCCTTTGCAGTGAGTAAAAGTGAAGAGCACACAGTAGCTATAAGACACCCGCCTTGCGCTGATTGGATGCTGAGCCCTGCTCGCTGCTCTGGAGGCTGATGGTGCGCTCGCTCCGCCCGCATCTCACTGACTGCTCGTGGTGGGGATTTTGATTCATTCCAGTGAATCGAATCTTTTGAATCAGTTCACCACAAAGATTCGTTCACTTGCGTTTTCAAGTGGAATACATCGTAAGGTAGACGGTGAGAGTACTTTCGTGTTTGAAGAACCTTTCTATTGTAAAACAATAACACTTCTTGCAATACTGCTTTTATGAACATCTTACGAGCTAAGGTAAAATCCCCAAAGTGACGTTCATGAAAAATAGCTTTAATTCCCATAGTGTTTCATGGCTTCCTAATCTTGAGCACCACGCCCAAAGAAATCGTGTTTTACCTGAGATGTACGTTCGCAGTCTATTTTAATAAAATTAGCCTACCATGGACCGCAAAATACTGACAAGAAGCGTCTGTTGAGTTGTCCTTGAGCCACAATATACAAACACAGCCTACAGCGTTCAAAACACTGCTGTGAAGAGGTTTTGAACCCACGCTTCAGAGTGCTTGACAAAAATGACTAGTCGCGTTTTTTCTATCCAAGTCATGTGATTTCGTCATACTGTTTCGAAATTATCTTAAAGTGCTACAAAAAAAAAACTATTATCTTTAATAGCCCATTCACTGATCTTAGGCTTTAGCCTATATATTATTTAATTAAATACTTTTAAAACATATTTCGCATTTACACGGCTTGTTCTGTTCGCAGCGATTCCAAATGAACGAGAATAGTTCAAATAAACCGCGTTTGAATCAGTATGACAATGCTTCACTTAACTGAATCAATTACAGAGATTACTGAAGCGACATCTAAGTCACGTTCTGAACGGAAATAATTTTTTGGTTTGTACGTTTTTGTCATACAGACTGGCTGTTGATAGCCGTGCCGTTAAAGGACACATTTTTGCAATTTCTCTGCGATATATAGGTTTTTTTTTTTGTGCAATATAAGGAGTATAGTGAGGTAAGACCTGAAGCTAGAAGGTTTTGTTTCTTTCTTTCTTTCTTTTGAGATTTTGCAATATTTTGACCAGATCAAAGCAAGAATGCTTGTTCCTAATTTGTGTTTTTAATTTCCAGCTGGCATATTGTGTATCTGTAACATTTTCTGAATGGTCATTCAAGACTTCAAGATTCCTGAAGCAAATGTTCTCTCAGATTAGATTTCTTCATGGTAGCTACTCACCTAATCTAAAAACTATACTAGTGTAAATACAGCCTAGAGCCAAGAACACTCAATATTTAAGAATAATCAATGCAATAAAAATC
This sequence comes from Spinibarbus caldwelli, assembly GCA_039654775.1. Lineage (NCBI taxonomy): Eukaryota > Metazoa > Chordata > Actinopteri > Cypriniformes > Cyprinidae > Spinibarbus > Spinibarbus caldwelli. The sequence goes on from CM077233.1 coordinate 8,477,817, forward strand.
ATAATAGCATTTATTGCATGTTTTAGGCTACAATAACATAGGATACTTGAGGACATTTATCCAGGCTTGCATAAAACACAATAGTAATGACCTGTGTGTGAAATGATTAAGGAACTAATTCAAATCCCTCATCATGAACCTAGAATAGCCATCATCTCCATATTTTGGCAGGACTGCAGAATATAAAAATGACTCAACATAATGAGTAGTCTGTCAGTGACAGCTGACAGGTCAGACCATCACTGCACAGGACGGGAGCCGCTTGTCAAAACCTTGCTCATGTGACATACGCACAAGTCTTATGAAACTGGGTGCACTGCTGTGTGTAAAATGAAGATAAAATTATATTTGTGTGCCTTGATTTGTGTTTATTAATCCATCTGTTTCTTAAATTTAGATCTCTTCCATGAAGAAACAACAATTTGTGCTGAGGGCAGTAAGAAATTAGAGAATATGAATGTCCACAACCTATTTGTCTGGTTGCACATCACAACATTTTTTCTTGAAAGCCTCACAGGCACATCATTTGCAGAATCCTATTAAACGTGGTGGTTCAGGGTTTTTCCCTAAGGTAAAGATAAGAAAACTGCTCCTTTTTTTCATTTTGGCTTTCTCAAACCTACATAGCCTACAATGACTCCAGTTTCAAACAGGGCTGTATTTCTGGAGATAATTAAAAGTGTGAAATCAAAAGCGTTTAATTACTTACCGCCACTGTGTTCCTGCCAACACCATCCACCGGTTAAATCACATCAGTTACAGGGTGTGATTTACGCCAAGTGAACAAATTTGCCTAGTGCAAATTATTACCTTAATTGCTTCTGTTGAATTATGGGTAATGTAGTTTAAAACTGAATTTTAAACATAATTGAGGATATTGTGAACACAAAGATCTCCTCAGAGAGCCCCTTACAACTGAATATATGGATATAATTGGGATATTAGAAGGAGTTCATAAAAAAAGATCAATGTTCAAATCTTTGCAGAGATGAGAGCATAAGTCCAAAATATTCCCCTCTGGAGAAGTTCGTTCAGTCTCTCCCCTTCTTTTATATTATTCTCCACAGTTTTAATGATCTTCAGTGTGTCTGCACTGAATCTTTGGGCAGTTTCAGAAAGCTTGGGTTTGTTACACAACAATTTTTCAATTCATAATATCATCTTTTAACCAAACAACAGCATCCTACTTCCTTTTCTTTTGGCCACAGATAAGAGAGTGTTTGGAATTATACTGGTTTTCACTGTACATTTTGCTGATGGCAGGCAGACACTCTGTGACCTCTTTTGATTGTTTTGTGTTTTGTAAGCAGTTCCCCGAACTATTATTTCCTCAGCTGCTCATTGTACCTGGAGGCACTATTTTTATCTCCCAGCCATTTACCAGAATTGCATAAGCGGCCATTTCTTCTAATAGAAACTAGTGCACTGGTGGGACAGATTCAGCTTAATGTATTTTAATGTAGATATATTTTATTGCATCTTCCTTTTGGGAAAACAGTGCATATTTTATCCAGTAATAATAATAATCAAAAAAACTACCATTTTTAGCATAAACAGCTTGACATGGAAATGACACAAACAATAAAAGTCTTGGAATTTGAATACAGATTTAGAATGTAAATAAAGCAATAAAGCTGCTGCCACTTTCAGTCAGTCCTTCAAACTGTGAGACCAGAAATACCTCTGTTTTTGCAGTATGCTGTAAAAATAAAAATAAAATAAAAAATATCAGATAAATGTCTTTTTACAATGCCTGTAGCTAATAAACTTGTTTTCACCATACAAGAGCACAAAGTAAAAAAGGTGCCAGTAAATGCACATAAAAAGAAGCCTTTTAGCAATACTGCTGCTTCCTGGTTGATTTTCGAGTCCAATCATAGCAGGAGAAGATTTCAGAAATTACAGATGACCTGTCAGCGCTCAGTCTAAATGAATAGGATTTAAATGACAGGTACAGACAGCAGTCTGTCTGCACTTCCAGTTAGACGTTCGTCATTCTGCTGTGGATCTCTTACAGCTATATGACACATTATGGCACCCAACTGAGATAAACGTAGACTTTAAATTACTAAGATAATACTTCCAATTTGGTGATTCCCTGGAGGAAGATAGAGGTTGAATTTAGATTAATGAATATTTCAACGCATCACCTGCCTTGATGTGCTCAGGATTGATGATTGAAAGTTAAAAGTGAAAGAGTGAAGGCAAGTGAGGTGTGATTTATAGCCCATAAGATCACAAACAGCACAGTCAGTTTCTGGGTTTCGCTGACCAGGGTACAGAAAATGCAAAGCACACCACTGTAGAAGTCTGTAGAAGTTCTATAATAATTTGGTTCATTAGAATATATAAGAGAACGTAAATGTTATACTCCATGTTGAGCTGATTTGGACTCTTAGGGTGTGTGTGTGTGTGTGCTTGTGTGTGTGGAGGCCTTTAAAGAGAAGGTCTCTTTGACCTTTCTGTTTAGCTACTGTATATGGTAAGATGCATTATTAATGTTCAACTCTGCTGAAGTGGACAGTTATGAAAAGATATAGAGAAGAAAGATGATGGCATTCACTTGTGAGAAAGTGAGGCTTCTAGTGTATATCCAGCTACAGTCCTACAAAAACTCTGATAACGCAGTTATTGGATTCATCCATTTTAGTGTGAAAAGCGCCCTGTTTTGATGGGCTGTATCAGTCTTCCATTAGTTTCATTGCTCTGCTGCCCACTGGAAAATGTTATTGCACACAGATTCCTCTTATAGCTCTTAAGACATAATGGAGTCCTCAGTTATATTTTAGACGTTTCTCCTAAAATACTTAGAAATAAATAGACACAAATGATACAACATGCAGTAAGAGTAATACTTGTGGATAACTGAGTGCAGATAATTTGTTCGTAGAATTGATACAGTTCGTATCAAAATACATTGTTCAGATCTGAAACTCCATAGAACAATTGTTCTCAATTTTTGACTCAAAGGCCCCTGATTGTCCAACACAATAATCAAAAACTGTGTTCTTTGATGAGAGTTAACAGGAGGTATGATTATTTTAATACATTACAGGGTTAATATCATGAACTAAAACTGAAACTATTAAAACATTTTTGTTAATTGAAATTAAGTTGAAATAAATTATAAATATTAGATAAAAAAATAGAAATGTTGCCTTGGAACTGAAATTTTGGCATCTAATTTAAAAAGTGGAAGTTAACTAAAGTTAAACTTTAAAGTTAAGCTCTAGATTTATTGACTGGAAATAATTAAAAACTGAACAAAATGTAAAACTGAAATAAAAACAAATTAATAGTAATTAAATAGTATTAAATAGTAATATTTAAAAAGATCAAAAACTAAAAAAATGTAATGTAATGTAAATGTAAGCATGTAAAAAAATGTAAAATGTAAAAAAAATACTAAAAATGTAACTAAATTTAAAATGAAAACTGAAAATATAAAATTAAATGCCAATTTAAAATATTAATTAAAAATATAATAGTATATAAATACTTCTAACATAACATTGATATATTAATAATAATGTATTAATTTAAATACTTTTAAGTCATCCTGTGGTTACTCTAGCAGAGAGATTTGAATTACTGTGGACTTCTTCTCAGGAGAAAATTTTGATCGGAACAACAACAGAGATACTGTGATGTAGAATTCTTCACTGGTTGCCATTTATTTACATCATTCATAGTTTACCTCATATTTGCAAATTTCACAGTACTGAGAGACCCTTACTGCAAGGCGGAAGCCCACAAAAAAAAAAAAAAATTAAATAAATAAATAAATTATATATATATATATATATATATATATATATATATATACCTGATCATGCCCTGTATTTCTGTTGGGGGTTCAAGGAGACGTATATAAAGTGGCATTGCAAAGTCATTAGCCATGGACAAACTTTACCTAATTGTTTATCAAGGCAGCCCATTTTCTCTTGCAGTACACCTTCACCTGAATGAATTCCCTCTTCTCGAGTGTCTTTAATGGAAAAATTACGTGTGTCAAGTGCCAAAAGAGAATTCTGCCTGTGTGACCATCGGACTAATTCAAGCGAATCACTGCTGTGGCAAAGCAAATCCATCTCCTCTGATGGTTTGGATCCTGATTAAAACACGCTTTTAACCTACTTAGATTTATCACAATTAGCCCATGAGGTCCAGTCAGGGTGTGCTGGTCACTGTCACCAATCTGCAAACCAAGTCCCACAGCACACCTACATTTGTCAGAGCCTAGATGAACGGAGTGTTTCAGAGGTTAATTAAAAAATCTGCTCTGTATAAAGCTCTTACGACGCATCAACGCCGTGACAATCCAGTGTGAAACAATCCTACGAGAAGCTCTTGAACGGCCTCTGTGGTGGATAAGGAGAGGTAGTGAGGTGTGGAAAAGGGAAATTATTTTGTCCTGCATTGTGCGTTAAAATGCACAAAATGGATCCTAGCAAATTCAATCAGGAGTTCAAAGACCTTAGGTTTAGGCAGCATGTATGGTGCAAATTTAATATAGATTTACAAATAACATTTTAGACCTAGTGATACCTCCAACGGATACTTTATAATTTGTAAAGTCTGGTCTGCAGATATGGCTCAGCTGCCTCCTTAAATGTACAGCTGTGATTTTTTTTTTTTAATCCATTTGAATTCAAATCCCTAACCTTGTTGAAACGCAAGCAACAAAAGACAACAGATTTATCGTAATCAGTGATACTATCTACACTGGATACACTGTGGATCCTCTGCAGTGAATGGGTGCCGTCAGAATAAAGAGTCCAAACTGTTGATAAAAACATCACATTAATTCAATCCCCATGTCTCCAAACCATCAATTAACATCTTTTGAAGTGAAAAAAAAAACTGAGTGTTTGTAAGAAACAAATGCATCATTAATGTGTTTTAATGTGTTTATACCATTACTTCTGGCCAATATTCTAATCCATAATCCATAATAATGCTTCCTCCAGTTAAAAAACCATGTTGTCCAAAAACAAAATCCACCAACTTATTTTTTTAGAACTGGTTTTGGATTTTCACTTGTAAATGGTGCTTGATCTGTGCATATTTTTCTCCTGATTCAGATTATTTGACTTTTTCACTGGAGAAAGCAATATTGTGGAGAGAGAGGACTTGTATTTTAACCAGAAACAACGGTTTGAATGACTTAAAAAAAAAAAATGTTTTTTTTAAAATTAAAAATGCCTTAATTATGGGTTTTCATCTTACAAACAGTTTTCGCTTTACAAGTCATTAATTGAGAGTCATGTGGATTACTTGTGGATAATTTTGATGTTTTTCTCAGCTGTTTTAACTCTCATTCTGACGGCACCCATTCACTGGATTCATTGGTGAAGTAGAAAAATGTAGGGCAAGACTTGATGTTGTTAATTAGGAATTAGGACGTTAATGCTTTTATTTAAGCACATGATTAAAAAAAATAATGATGGGCAAGGTTAAATTACTTATAATAAACACTGCTACATTCCACAAAAATATCAGAATTATCCATTTTAATTTCACAGTGACTTTAAATATGAGTAATAAAAACAGCAATGATTGCTTAAGCAAACCACACTAATTAGTGGTTCTGTATTGAAGGTTAATAAGCTTATTGTGATCTAAAAGTCATAATGAATTGGTACTTTACAAATTCAAAACATTATTTAATATAAAGTGGATCAACTCTTATCATTTCCAAGATTAAATGCTTGCAGTAGATTTTTTTGTCGTATCTTTTAAATACACATTAAATGGCCTGTCCTGATGAATAATTGATGAAAAAACACCTAATTAGTTTCCATGCCCTGTTTTACCCAACATAAAAGCCAACCTTTCAGCAATTCAGAGGGTGCCACCAAAGGGAATAAGGTGTTTTGCTCTGTGATTGACAGCAAAACTTATCCAGCTCCACACATTTATGAACAAAGTGATTGAGGTTTTTAATAAAGTGTAATTAATTTAATCTTTGTATTGGCTGTCTAACAAACCAGAAGTTATGCTATAGTCTTGCTGAGGATTCTATGTTGTTTTTAACTTACCTACAGGAAGATCACAACAGCATTTAAGTGAGATTACCCAATGTATTTGGTCTGTAATGTGTCTGTAATGAACTCTTTATTCATGTCAGTTTCTTTTATTGGCAGCTACGTTTTATGCAACTTCAAATAGGGCTGTCAGAACGCATGGGAATCACACATTATTGGGTTTAAGTATATTTAGGATGAAGTCAGTTCCCTGGGGGGTACCCGGGGGGAATCATTGTCAGTGGAAATCAAACGCCATATCAAGAGATGTAGATATAATGAGTATAAGAGAAATATTCTTCAGAAGGAAAATAGAACACTTTTAGCTTGACACATATTTAAGTTCACAATACAAAGCAATGCCTGCAAGCGGCTGCAAAGATATGGAAGAACAGGTAATCAAACAAAAGTATATATATGAGATTGATTAACAAGCTGTATTCAGTCCCAAAGGCATAAGAAAAATTGCATCAAATTTCTTAGCTACGCTTCTAAAAACAAAAGGTCCCAAAAGGCGGTTTTTGAAACAGTTTATCAACATTTTTCAACAGTTTTCTAATTGAACTCTTCTCATAATTGATGATCTTTACAGTTATTGAACGGAACTGAATCAACACTGATCTGACCTCAGCTGAACAATGACAATATTGTTTTTTTTTTTTTTTTAGAGCTGGTTTACCACAGAATTGATCTCTGTTTGCATCACTGACTCATTATTTTCCTGTTCATCCCTCTAAAGCTGCTTTAAAACAACCTGTACTGGATAAAGCCCTATAAAAATAAAAGTGACTTGACTATAAAGACATTTCATGCAATGCAAAGGTTCCATGGATGTTAAATGTTCTTCAAAGAACAACATATGCCAGTAAAGAACCTTTATTTTTACTGTTTCATTTAAAGGGATAGTTCACCCAAAATTAAATTCTGTCATCGTTGTTCCAAACCTGTATGTCCATGGAACACAAAAGATATTTTGAAACAAAATTGGACCCCACTGACTCATCTTTTATTGCTTTTTTTATTAAACCCACATAACTGATTAAGATCAATAAAACCAATCTTTATTAAGCTTTTCTAAACCTCTCTTTGGATATGGACTTTTGACGTAAATCATACAACAGCAGTCAATCGTCCAAAAATTCACCATAATCCCCCTACAATGGTCAATTTTATTCAGGAAATTGAAAAGCATATGTAGTTTCGGATTACTCCACCTACTATCAGCGATAACACAACAAACGCTGAAGTTCCTGAGTGTTTATCCTCTGGACTGCACCTCGTCTGCTCTTTTCCATAGGGAACATGTACAGCCAAATGTATTGAGGGACTTGGGGAGGGCAATCAAGAGGTGTTTTAATTTGAGCTTATTTCTGGCAGGGAACAAACTGAGGCCAATGACGGAGGGTGGGTAGAGGTGACCTCTCCTCCCACTGGAGTAACGTACTAATTTTGAAGCATGGCAGTGATCTAGGGCCGTTCCCAATGCCTTCCCTTGGCGTTCGAGAAAGGCCAGCAGGATCAACCGGCGATTAGCCATGCTGCCGTTTTTAATTTAAAGAAAATGACTTTGAGTTTTATTAGCGGTTGTAGAGAACCTTGTGCAACAGAATTACAGAGAACAGTGAATAAACTTTTGTTCAGAACCTAATGGATTTTAAATAATGGTGCAGGTTGTACGTGGTTCCCAGGCAAAGCTCGTATATGCTGCTGCTCATGTCCCAATTCAAGCACAACCTTGAATCTCACTATATTGGCTGAGTTAAAGGTCTCTGAAGCAAAGATATTGTCATAGAGATCTGTAGCTGCACACACTGCCATTGATTATGTCACCAAGGAATAACACCACCTTCAGCCTGACAATTAATCACTTTAAATGCATAGGCTAATGCTTGTTTGTGGCTATAGTAGGTCAAGCATCTTAAAAAACAACAACAACAACAACAACAAAAACTATAGTTTATACTAAATATCAAGTGAAAGAACATCTGGTTGCACTGTTTTTGAGGCAAAATCACACAGGTTAATTTACATGAAGCTAATTACAACATTTAGTGACCTCTAGTGGTAAAAAGATAGGACAAAAAATGCATTGTGAAAAAACAGCCATATGAAAAAAGTATGCCATCTATTTTTTGTAAAATACTTCAAATTAATTCATTTAATTAATAAATTCTTTGTCTAAACAATTATAAAAAAAATCTATCTATCTATCTATCTATCTATCTTAGTCTGTATTGTGAAGCACTTTGGATCAATTTCCCCAAGCCTCCAGGTTTCCATCATGACAAACCACAAAAATTATTAACTAATATAAATAATATTAATAAAAAAGGAATCACAAAAATTCAAGGGAAAAACAAACTTTATTATCTCCTTTTTACAAAACATTTCAAAGTTTAACCTAACCTCAGCAGTAATTTGAATCTAATATAGACCTGCAAGCAGCAAATTGTCCAACATAAAATAATTACTCTGTTACATTTTTTTTTTTTTTTCCAAACAGAATCATTTACAGAAGCACAGACAGGTAGAGGGCTTTTTTTTTTTTCCTTTTCTTTTTTTTCTGCTCTAGTACAAAGAAAAACTGCATGACCAACAAAATGAATGCAATGATTTTAGATGTGCACAGTGAGAATTAATGCGTATTAAAATTATGAGTGCAAATTAACCACATGATTTGCATGAGAACAACATCATGTGAATATCATGAGGTCGGGCGGAGATGAAACATGAAAAAATACAAAAGCCGTTTGTAATGGCGTACTGAGTTTTCCACCAAACAGTTAATCATTTTCGACACATCACTGCAGTCCTATACGAACATTTATTTTTATTGCATTTATGAAATAATAGTCATAACAATAGTAATAAAAAATAACAAAAGCCTCCCTTGGTGAAGCATTCTGCTACTGAGAAATGTCAAAGTTACGCATGCTGCTGTCTGAATATTAATATGCATCTGTACAGTGATCTAGAGTACAGCACGTTATGGACTAAACATAACATCAAATAAAACATTCCATACATGTATCACAAGACATAGCCTTGTGTAAACATACAATCTAACTTAATGTTTAACAGAGTCTAAGACACTGACACAAATATTACATTTCAAAGCAGTGCAAAACATATGGTAAATGTGACGACAACAAACTCAACGCTTAATCTAAGACACTAACAGAATGTGTTGAATAATTCCAGATAAATGAGCTATTTTAAAGCAACAGTATGACATCATTTCCGGCCATGTGCACGGATGGCTCAGCATGACCATGTGCATACCTTTACGAGTCCAATATTAGAAAAGTTCTGTGCTCATAATGGACATTAAATCATACAATGTCAGATTTTGGTGTAAATTAACTCTTGGGTGCATATCTGTGATTTGACTGCCGTGATACTGCTTAACAGATACTAAATAGAAATATAGAAATATATATCTTTATAACTTCAATGCTTTGCAAATGCATGCTTTTGAACCAGATTAAATAAATAAGAATGCATTTTTTTATGGAAGCTTGTTTCCACCAAGGAATAAAACATAAAAAGGTATTGTGACTTTTATATCACAATTCAGACTTTTTTCTTGCAATGTAAACAAGATTTAAACTCAGAATTCTGAGTTTACATCTCGTAATTCTGTTTTTTTTTTTTTTTTTCTCACCGTGCATGGAATAAAAACTAGATAATTTTTTCTTGCAATTGCAAGCTTACTGTATATCTCACAATTCAGACTTTGCTTCTCAGAACTGCAATTTATATCTCACAATTCTCGTAATTCTGAGGAAAAAATGTCCAAATGATAAGAAATAAACTAAAAACTGTGAGGGGAAATAAGTCCAAATTGTGAGATCGCAATTTTATCCTGTGGTGGAAACACATTTCCATAATTTTCTGTTATAAGACTGTCAAAAAAAATTGTTTCTTCTAGTGCATGATTACATATTCTCATGTAAAAACCATGCAATTGGAAAATGGCAAGAAAGGTATACTAGAGGTTGAATAATGAATCACGTTGAAGCAGTTACATTCAACTTTCAGCCTCAATAACACATTTTACACATTTAAATGTGGAGGATGAAATACATATTAATTGCTGACTGAAAAAGTTCCGTTTTGGATAAAATGGGAACTCAACATGACCTCAGCTTGGTCGCAATCTTCAGGAAAAATTGGGAAAACGTTCAGAGCTTAATCAGAGGGCTTCAGTACTGGAAATAAATTGCTTAACTATAGCAACACAACAGTGACAGTTTTGCTGGGCCGAGAATTGAAGTGTGTAATTTCTGCGCAACTAGCGGCAACAAACAAAATTGCAAAAATAATGACTTCAATCATTCCCCTGTCTGTTTGAATGGAAGTCAAAGGATGAAATGCCTCAGTACACTGACTAAACAGTGTCTTGCTGCTAATCTTCAACATGCATGGCATGACATATTCATTTTAGAGGGAGGTAACTCATTTTTTGTAGCATCTCCAAATAAACAAGCCACAATAATTTCTCCGCAGGTATTTACAATATAACAGATGGGGTTACGGCACCACACATTCATTTTTAAGGTCTCCAGACTTGAAAAGCACTTCAATGCCATTAGGGTCTTTATATAATTGCTTTATGAGATGCATGTACCATACCGACCCAGAGCATCTTCACATTTATTTCAACATCTCATGTCAGTCAGGCCGCAGATTGTTTTGTGCTGCAGAAATTACACACATCTTCTTCAAAAAAAAAAACAAACAAAAACAAAACAAAACAAAAAACTGGTCAGGTGGATAAAATAACGGGAAGGAATCTGTATGCATCATTAATAGTGTACACAGGCTGTCTTAATAATTATTCACAGCAAAACATGCAACATAAATAGCTTAAAATCAATCAAATTTTGCATGTGAGAAAAATATTATTAGAGCTGATCAATAAAGGCTACATCAGCAGGAGGAAACACACTCAAGAATCATGGGTATTAGTAATAATAAAAAAACACACAGTGGCCTTAACTGAAGCTAAACAACTGTTATAAAGAAACAATCATGTTTAAGAGCAGACCAGGGTACGAAATCTGCCATCACTTTTGAAAGTCTGGCCAAAACCCATGAACATTCCAGAGCCCGAGATACAAATGATCCTGACTAATCACTGAAGAGTGGACTAGGGAAAATAACAAAGCGCTCTGTTGTATTGGTATGTAGTAGAAATATGGCCATGGCAGCTGTGTCGACTGTGCGTGTGCATGTTTCAGAAGCTGTCAGTGGAGAACGACCTCTTAGTCTCGTCTGACGCATGCAGAGCTTGTGCATGTCTTTTCAGTTCGACTGACAAATATGGTTTTGGAGAGCAATATGGAAAACACTGTCAGAATGAAGTGTGTTGCTGGACGCATGAGGACAGGGTCCAAAATGAACACTCACCAACTGCCAAGTGTGAGTAAAAATTGATTGAAATTGAATAAGTTGTAATATGAAATCAGGGTCCTCGTTTATAAAGATATACGTATAATGTGAATGTACGACAATTTCCAAAATGTACCTACGAATGAATTAACGCTGAAACAATGTTGGATTATTTTAATTACTTTAATATATCTTTATATCTTTATTTTAGAGCCAATATATTTCCAAAATGTTCCTACAAATGATTCATAAAATGTCCATATTCACAAAAGATTTTCCTAAATGTATCCCACTTTATAAATTGCATTTCAGCTTGAATTCAGCATGGGCATATATATATATATATATATATATATATATATATATATATATATATATTAAATTGTTAAATAGAAATTAATAATTAATAATTTAACAATTTCTTATTTTTAAATAATAATAATAAATATATATCATTATTTAATTATGTGTGTGTGTGTGTGTGTGTGTGTGTATATATATATATATATATATATAGATAGATAGATAGATATACAATAATTAAAATAATCCAGCATTGTTTCAATGTTGTGTGTATACACACACACACACACACACACACACACACACACAACATTGAAACAATGCTGGATTATTTAATCCTACAAATGATTAATAAAATGTTTATTCACAAAAGATTTTCCTAAATCCATCCCACTTCATAAATTGCAGTTCAACTTAAATTCACATTTGGTTTTGCCTTTATAAATCTCGATTTGTTGCTCACGTTTGAGTTAAGATGAAATCAAATCCGATTGTACGTTTTTTTTTTTTTTTTTTTATGAACGAGGCCTCTGCATATCCCAATAATAATGCAAAATACAGTTTTATGGCAGGTAAAAATGTTCAAAATGTTGAGGAGTGGCAAAAAGTTAATTTTGGATCCTTCGTGAGAGTTTACCATACTCACAGAGAGAGCGTATGGTAGAGGAGCATGGGGTGGATTTCATTATCAGCATATCTGTATTCACTTTCAAAGAAATAAAGCCACTGTATTTCTCATATTACTGCAAAAACACGTTGCATATAAAAATATCCTATAAATAATTCTGCTGTAATATATTCAATTACTTAAACTTTTGTGGGCTGAATTGAAATGTCTCAGCATGCAGTAAAGTTGAGAGCGCGGCTTATACATCCTCATATCGTTTGTTTTCTCACTGATTTTCTTCTTCCTCTCAGTTCTGAAAGTGAATACAAGAAGCTAATAATGGATTCTCTGTTACTCCGCATGCCACAATGACAGATGCAAACAAATCGTACGGGTGTGGTGCAAACATTCCAACTCCATCAGTTGGTTTCATTATTGATGTATGAGATGTACTGTTGTAAGGTATGCGGTGAGCAAAGCCCTGGAGCAAAGCACAGGACCGCTGCTTTAAAAACTCAATCTGACTTAATGAAAGATTGGAAAGTGGAGGATTTCATTGGCTTTGCTGTACCACACCACAGAATATGGACCGGAAAACGTGAATTCACAGTGAAAGTGATGGCAAAACAGGACACCGGTGACATGAGGTACTAGAGAGTCAAAAAAAGTGAAAGTGTCTTTGAAAATAATTATAAAGTAGGACCATCGGGAGCACAACAAAGGTTGAGCAGGAGGAACATCAAACTGAGATTTGAAATATGTGTACATTATAGAATAGAAATTAGTACAGGACAGCAAAAATACAGAGAAATCAAACTAGGTGCAATGCCATTGGCTCAAGGGTCATGTGATGCAGTGAAGGATCATGGGTAGAAATTAGAGAGTGCCCATTCCAGTGACCTCAGACGTCAGCCTAGAATAGTTAAGGGAAAAGGAAAAAGGGGAGGGGTAAGGAAAAGATAGAAAAAATAGATAACATAAAATAATTCTGAAAGCATTTGACACTTCTGTACAAGAATGATAGCTTTTTCCACCTTGTTGCTCTCCGCGTCGAGTAATAAGCATGCATTTCTATCGATTCGGTTAAGCTGAAAACAATCAAGCTCCCATCAAATGCAAAAATAAAATCTCTTCCGCTTCTAAAGAAACATTTTCCAGCACCTCCTTGATTCTGACATGCATTTGTACTTCTTTACAACATCTGCATCACATCACTAGCTCCTTGCCAACAGCATTGCTAGAAAATGCTATTGGATGCAATCCGCTTTTTACATTTTTTTTTTTTAATCTTTGCTGTCAAACTTGTGTGTACAAGACTTGTGCAGCAAACATACTGAACTAATCTAACAAATTTTAAATTATAAATAAATATATAACAAGATCCAAGCATTCGGCATGCTAAAATACTACACTAAAACACTGCATAACATGAACAAATCATACTACAGTTGTCCTGCTTTTCTTTTTTTACAGTTTTTTTTTTTTTTTCAGTAGTCTGCCTACATGAACGTAGCTACTGATGAAGTTGACCATGGGGTTTAAGGGAAAGCTTGGTGAGTTCTAAGGGAAGACTGTATATATAATGTTTATTGGGAATCAGCTGCTCATAGCTTCAGATAACGAAAGCAGTTTAGGGCTTCAGGATGTAGTCATTGATGAGGGGTCATTCCACATGGCGGCCACGTCTCTGAACCTGCCATCAGAACCGTGGGAAAGCAATATGCATTAGTTTGGCCCCGGCCGCTACCATGCAAGCCTCAACATCACACACAAGAACAGATTTAGAGGGCCTTTCTGATTCCCCAAACACACTGCTCTGTACACAGTGTGAAGATCCTATCTGAGCTGCTTTTAAGAAACTGTGTTAGAACACCATAAAAATGTTATGTTACTGCAGTTTGGAAGAAATTGGAAACACTTTTGTGAAACGTTGATGGGCTCACCTTGCGTTGATGAGGTACTGGGCAAGGCTGATGTTGGCGGGGGTTCCTGTAATGGTGATCTGGCGCTCTGATGACCCTTCCATGGCATTAGCTATTTTGATCTGCGCTCCAGACATCTGACGGATCTCGTTGATTTTGGTTCCCTGGCGCCCGATTATGCAGCCTATTAGCTGGGAAGAAAGCGGAAAGGTTCTTAAAGGGCTGTCAAAAAGAAAACACAGTTTGTGTTACAGAAAATATGCTTTTTTTCTAGTATTTGCAATGGAACAGTTTTGTAAGAGACAACTAAATCATGTCAAAATGCATTTTTTTTTTTTTTTTAATAATTTGGAAGCAGAGATTCAAAGAATTGAAGAATCAAATAAGATCCCACTGGATAAACTAAAGATGGAAACTTGGAAGATGGAAATCTGAAACATTGAATCGATCTCTACTGTCTAAAAGCTTAAAAAAATACTTCTATTCAGCATGGTTGCATTAAATCAATCAAAAGTGATGGTAAAGTCTTTTACATTTTTACAATCAATCAATCAATAAATGTTGTTCTTTTGAACTTTCTATTCATCCAACAATCCTGAAAAAAAAGTATCACAGTTTCCACAAACATATTAAGCAACACAACTGTTTTTGTCATTGATAATAATAAGAAACATTTCTATACCAAATTAGAATGAATAGAATGATTTCTGAAGGATCATGTAACACTGAGGACTAGAGTAATGATGCTGAAAATTCAGCTTTTCCATCATAAAATGTTACAAATGACTAAATTTAATAAAAAAAATAACTGAAAAATATATTAAAATAGAAAAAAAAAGTTTAGAAATAGAATATATTCTTTTAATAGAAAATAATAAAATAGAAAAAAAACTCCTTTCAAAAAGAAAAAAATAAATAAATAAAATCTCAAACTTTTGAATGGTAGTGTAAATCACAAAATATACTGACTTGTGGCTCCAAATACTTGTCAACAACAAAAACAAATAAAATGATAAAGTTTTAAAACAAAACTGTTTGGTTATTTTCAATATGGATTTTTAGACTTTGACTTCTGTTCGACTTTGACTTAGATTTGTTCTGGAAAGACCCTGACTTGGACTCTACATCAGACATTTATTCTCAAATAAACTGAAATTTATTTCTCTCATCAGTTAGGATTTTCTGACAAGGGACTGGGAGTCAAAACGGAGCATCAATCACTATACTCACATCATTGGGAATGGTGAGTTCATGAGTACTGGCCGGGGGACTTGCATCCAGACCTGGATCAGAGAGCAGAGGGAAGCTCGAGAGACAGCCTAGGATAAACAGCACTGCATACACACGCTGGAAAGTGTCAACACTCAGTTTAAGCTTTAGAAGACTGTGGCCTTAATGGACCAGGTGCAGAGTGCGAGGAACTCTTAGTCCTCCTGAGGCTTTTTTATGGAGGCCTTTTTTCACCTTAAACTAACATAAATATCTCTAGCGGTTCTCACATCTTGTCTTCTGTCAAGGCAAACTTTCCTACAGTTTGTCCTTGGTCTAACACAAACGTATATTAGATACATGTTTGATCCATGCGTGAATAGCAAAGCATGTTCTGCTCTCCACATGGCATTGGGTTTGCCATTAGTAATAGCTTTATTTGAGCTTGAATAAGGCAGTGTTTATCAAGATGAATATGTAATGAATGTCTTGATGGAAGATGAGTTGTGGTCTGTAAAATCAAAACACTGATATGCTTCTCTTACGCCAGTTTCTGAAGGGCAGAAAAGAACACAATTTGTGCCATTGCTAATTCCTTTTGAGCATAAAATTCTACACCATTAGTCCCCTGTACGTGACAATGTTGCATAAGCAGGAAAACCTCACTATCTTTTAATCCCAGGTCTTAGCAGTACAGGATTAAGCGCTTCATAAAAAGTTGACAAAAAAAAAAAAAAAAACACAAGAAAAAAACAATGCAAGGTGAGTTTTTTCAGAAGCTGAACCTGAAGTTAAAAAAAGTAGAAAATAAATAAGGAAAGAAATATTGGGTAGGAAGAATGAAACAATTAATGGATTTATTGTTTAATAAAATAAAAAATAAACAACATAAAACTAACAAATAATATAAAAAATGCTAACAAAGCAAAAAAATAAAAAATAACATAGCTGCAAGCAGCGATGACGGGCCCAAGCCTTCATGTGGCATCAAGAAAAAGAGGCATAGCGGGCACATGCATTTACAGTAACCCTCTGGCAGTCTGGTTTTAGGGGATACAGCAATTAAAGGGTTAATCCGAATCATCAAGACACGCACACACACACACACACACAACAATATATAAAACTTTGGTAACACTTCAATAAGGTTTCAGTTATTAACATTAACTATAATAATTAACATGAACAATAATTATATAGCATTTATTAATGTCAGTCTCTCTCTCTCTCTCTCTCTCACACACACACACACACACACACAAAGAGAAGAATATATAAAACTTTTGCAACTCATTAAGGTTTTTGTTTTTAACATTATATAAGTTAACATGAACAATATTTATATAGCATTTATGAATCTTAGTTAATATTATGTTCCAAAATTGACTACTACATTATTAATTAAAATTTATAGTTAATGTACATCAGTTACTGTTCTATGATCTAACATAAACATTTTTTACTAACACAAATAAATACAGTAAAATATGTTGTTCATACTTAGTTTGTTAGTTTTGAATTAACTAATGTTAAAAACTATATTATTTAACTGTATTAGTTAACATGAACAATAATTATATAGCATTTATTAATGTTAATTAATGCTTAGTTCAAAATTTATTAATACATTAAAATTTAAAGTTGTATTTTAAGATTAGTTTATGTACGGTGAATTAACATGAACATTAATATTTTAATGTTAGTATTAACTAACATTAAAAAAAGATTAACAAATGATCTAAAAATAGATTGTTCATTGTTAGTTCATGTTAGTTAATGCATTAACCAAAGAGACCTTATTGTAAATTGTTGCCAACACTTTTTATGCTCTATAACCATTTTTAAAAAATATTTTAATGATCTATAAGTATTTGGGAAATAATTATACAAAACTATATTACCAGTAAATACATATTATCTTATTTTATATATATTTCTTCTTATTCTAATTAATTGAACTGAGCAGTAAAGGGTCAGACTTAAAAGATTTCTTATCATATCAGTGAAAGAGGTTAGAATATATAAATGTTGTAATTATTTTTCCTTTAAAGATTTTTTTAAAAACCCTATACGCATTTCTACAATAATTATTTAAAAGTATACTGAGAGTATAGTACATTTCAACTGATTCTATGCATTAGCTTTCATTCTGATACACAGATAAGTAGCTCATCAGGATAAAGGTTATAAGATATTTAATCCTATGTCTCCATCTGGTGTTCATCCTTGGTATTACAGTCTTCACCTACACCTATAATAATTGATAGTTTAAATTTTTTATGGCCCCCGAGGCATTATGCATTTTTTAAACTAAGCGTGCTTCCTCAGACTGACTTTTTCCCTGTATGTAAAAAGTTTTGAAGTGTTTGGAAACTGCACTTTAAAGATATAAGAAAATTACTGCTATCTTTTTTTACTCTCACTTTAATAAATCGCCATTTCAACACTGTTCAAGCTATCCAAAAGCCGTTCGCAATTTAAGTTCCTCAATGTTTTGGCATTATGTAGACAAAGTTTGGTGTGCATAGTATAATTCTCCTCTGAGCAGTATGCATTAATTCACAGCCATATTTTTTCAAAAATCCACATTCAAATCAAAATAGCCGACTTCCTGTTGGTCATAGCTAATGACTGTAAATCAGAAAGTTGTCCAGCTTGATGGGAGCAATATATGTACCAAGTCTGGTGACTGTAGCTAAAACTAACCCCCCAAGTTTTGTCAAAAGGTGGCGCTATAGAGTGCCTTTTCCATGCCCTTTAATGAGCTTTTGCCACTGTCTATCTATCATTAATACTGATATGTCTATTGAGTTTCATGAAATTCTAAGCATGTTGTCTGCCTCAAAAGCACAGGAAACAAATGTTAAAGTTTGACATGTTGCCATGACAACAGTATTTTAGATATCAATATTCCCTCAACAGTTTTACATCGGCCGTGTTTTGAAATTATTTTGATGAAGTTTGAAGTAAATCGAGTAAAAATAAGATGCTGAATTCAAAGCATTTTGAAAAGACACACTTCCTGCTGCCAGTTGGTGGCGCTATAACTTTGGTTCCTATCTATGCGATCGGCATCATACAAAGAACAAACCACTGAAGTTTGATCAAAATCAGACAATGTATGTTGATGTTATTAGACACTTCCTGTTTCTCATTTCTCACCATAACTTCATCGCCTCGCCACGGGCAAACTGTTCGAGATATCAAAAATCCCTTTGCAATTTAGCATCCCCAATGTCTTGAGATCGTGTTCACCGAGTTTGGTGGCAATCCATTGGGAATCCTCAGAGGAGTATATCAAATTCCAGAGCATGCGCTTTTTAAACAACCCTGAATAGCCAACTTCCTGTTGGGCAGAGCACTGACTGTCAGCTCAAAAGTTGTTCGGCTCAATGAGATCTATAAGTGTACCGAGTTTCATATGAATACGTGCAAGTATGTGTGAGCTATACATCGTTTTCAGACTGTGTTCCAGGGGGCGCCGTAGAGCCCCTGTGTCACGCCCGGGTCCCAGCCTCTGTGGCATCCTAATGACCGCAGATTCCAACGTGTGTGCCAATTTTCAAGAGTTTTTGAGCATGTTAAGGCCCCCAAAAAGCCCTGGATAGTCGGGAAAAAAATCCTTAGGCAAACAATAGAGCCCTGCGCCTTAGTGGCTTGGGCCCTAAAAATAAAATAAAACACTTAAAATAAATAAACACTAAAAAATAAAACACAAACAAATAAAATAAAAACCCTAACAATTAAAGTAAAACAAACAAAAAAACAATTAAAATAATAAAAATAAAAAAGCACTGAAAAAATAAACTAACAAATAAAATAAAAAACCCTAACAAGTAAAATACAACAAACATTAAAAAATAAAACACTAATAAAAAATAAGCTAAAACACTTCCAAAAAAAAAAAAAAACACTAACAAATAAAATAAAATAAAATAAAATAAAATAACATTTTTGAAGAAACAACACCAAAAAACTAAAGTAAAAAAAAAAAAAAATCCACAAAGTGAAGAGCAACCACCACGGGCATGTCATGATGCTTGACATAGAACGAGAAGGAAAGAGAGAGAGAAAGACAAAGAGAGCGTCTCTACAGGTACAAAGAGAAGGAAACTTCAAAAGGGCTCGTGGGTACGTACCAGGGAAAGCAGGGGTGGTCTGTCCGAGGGGAGTAAAGGGGGTTTGCTGCATAGCCAACTGGTGGAGCTTGGTCAACTGCTGAGGGTTTGGAGGGACAGTAGAGCTAAGAGGTTATTGTTATAAGACAGGTCACACCAAGAAATCAAGAAACTAAACTAGAACAAAGAGACAAAGAGGATAAGAAGCCATGACACACTGTGGTGGAAGAAGAGCAAAAGAGAAAGCTGAAGAGAAAGAAACTTTAGTAGGACTTGGCCTGACTTGGTAGGTTAATCTTATTTGATCGCTAACTGATCTGTGATAAGCTCCGTCTTGGGAATAAATGTCAGATAAATGTAGCATTTGCAAAAAAATAATTAATTGACAATGTTTTTTTTTTTTTTTTTTTTTTTTAAAGATTCACACTTTATTCCAGCCAACTAAAGAATATCCAATCAATTATTTTATATGTATAATTTTATTTTAATATTATTTACTACTTTATGACCACATTTTTACTGAAAATCATGCTGTTCATTGAAATATCCAAATTTATCTTATGGGACGTTCTGTAAAACTTGTCCAACAGTAACCGGGGGGTTTTACCGTTTATGTAACCTGAATGGCTCAAAAGAGTCTAAACGCATTAGAAGGTGGCGTTATTACCAAGGATAATTTGTCGCCTGAACCACAAGTGAACCGTTATCCATCAGAGATATGAACAAGTAAGTGCGCGAGTAACCTTCAGACGACACGCAAGCCTATTTTACAAACAGTCTTTGAACCACAGCAGACTTGTGCTGGGTGTTGTTGTGTACACCCTCTAAATCTGAGTTTAAAGCAGGTTGAAAGGGATGTCCAACCTTGACTTGAGTTATTGCAGTGTCAGCAGAAGCGTCTCTAAGCATCAATCACTGCCAATCCTAAATGAAGAGAACTAACACAAGGCATCTCTCCTTCACTCTAATAGATATTCATTAAGATTATCGGTGAGGAAAACACAGCTATCAGGATTCAAGAATCATCTGGATTGTGAGCGTGCTTCCATTTTCCTTTTTTATTTTACTTTTTTCTTCTGTACAACACAGTGGTCAACTTTTGTTGTGTTTATTTGTGTTTTATAAATAAATAAATAAATGAAATAAAATAAAATTCTGAATAAGTCAGTGGTTCTGGTTCTCAAACTGTGTGATGCATAATTTTGATGTTGTAGATGGATTTTTTTTCTTCAAATGGTACTTTTATTTTTCCATATTTGCCTTCTTATTTTCCATATTATATACACTTCTGTTCAAAAGTTAGGGGTCTTTCAAAATTTTTTGAAAGAAGGCTGCATTTATTTAATCAGTTAAAAACACTAATACTGTGAAATATTATTACAATTTAAACTATATTAATATATTTTATTCCTGTGATGCAAAGCAGCCATTACTCCAGTCTTCAGTATCATATGATCCTTTAAAATATGAAGAATATTAATATGCTGATCTGCTGCTCAAGAAACATTTCTTATTATTATCAACGTTGAAGACTGTTTGCTTCTTAATATTTTTGTTTTATTTGCAATTATTTGAAATATATACTGTATCTATTATAATATTAAAAATGTCAATGAATAAAAGTATTAATTTTTTTTAAATCTTACTGACTTTTGAAGTTTAGCATACACTTTTAATGCAGATTTGTGCATGTAAAACTGTAATGCAACAGGTAAGATGCAAACAGAATATTGTTTGAAAAATCAAATTACAGCTGCAATAAACATATAAAATGTAAATATAACAACAAATCCATGCTTTTTAGTCCTTCCACAGAACCGGCATTGTATTTCTCATATAGAAATGCTGATTTGCTTAATGGTGAATTTGCTTAACACTAATCAAAGGTGGTACTTTTTGGTCTGAAAAGTTTGAGAACCACTGGATTAGGTTTAACCACGTCTCTTTCGAATTACTTTAGAGTGAGTCTCGTATTGTAATTCTACACAGACTATCTAGAAAATGACAAACACTGTCATTTCCTCCAACAGGCCAAGTCCTTAGAAGTTTGGTTTACATTTCGGAGGGCTGAGGTTGAGAACATTTTCAGATTGCAATGCGAAAAAAATTACACATCAATAAACGTCATATTAATATTACTGCTTAATATTAATAGAGAGGTCCACGCTGAAAACTACAGAGCCATGCAGACTGCTGACGGTGCTAGGGGGGGAAGAGGGTGGATGGCTGGGGACTCACATCTGGGTGTGGAATGGCATATTGTCCCTGAATTGTGTAGGCCTGTGAAGACAGAGAGAGAAAAAAAGAAAAGAAAAATCCAGTCAACATTTTTACAAGGCTGCAGGGCCCATTAAACACAAGAACTAACTGATTCATAACTGCTAAAGGATCTATTAATATTTTACAGGGACATTTGGTTTCAAAATTTCTTTTTTTCATATTTGAAGTGAATAATTTTTATGACTAGTTATAGAGTGATAATATTCAGCGCTTTAAATAATTGAGGTTTTTCTACACAAATTTACAACACTCCCGGCTTTTCATATCTGTGCGTCTGTTCAAGTGCAAGTGCACACTACGCTTAAAATATACTTCATATTGTCTTCAAATAACAAACACGTTCCTTGAGTAGGTAAATATAACCAATAATAAAAGCAAATCTATTTCTGAACCATATGAATAGATGAATATATAACATCCTTCACCAAGTTTTCTGTAGAATGTAAAATTCGGAACCTCTTTTAATGCAGTATCATCTTTTCAAAAATAAGAGATAAAAGAACATCAATTTAAAGTGTCACATTGATAATAATGTTGTATTTCATGTAAAAAGCCATGATGTGCCATCTATGGTTATGTTGGATGAAGTGTCTGTGAATGAGTTACGTTAAAAAGATGCTGAGAGCTTTGTTAAAGGATATTATTATTCATCAAAAGAATGTTAGATTAGTGAAAAAAAAATTACAAACGCACTGTATTTTGTGTTGGTTAGCAAATGAGTGGGGATGACTTTGAAAACCATGTCTGATAGCATATCCCTTCAATATTTATAACGTGACATTTCAAGTTTTATTGGAATCTCAAATTAATGCAAATCCAGGTCGACAAACTCTATCAAAAGTTTCTTACACACATCTTGTGATGTTACACTTCAAGCTTTGAAAATATTAAAAGGATATGATATTTGCTCTGAGAGGGAGGAGTTTATTTTGCAATGAGTGAACAACAATAATCTAGAATTAAAATACACTCAGAGCAGCCAAAACGTAAACATTGGCATGTGAAAGGTGAGGTATGCAATTTTGTATTTTTCAATGTTGAAATATAATCTTTATATCCCAGATAGATAATATGCAAAGACTCCTCTAAGGTTTTTGAAGGTTGATTTCCTGAAGAGAATAACTACATTTGAAACATTACTCTATTTGTATGTGCAGCCCAACATGTTGATTTCGGATTCAAACAAAGGCTTAAGAAAAATAAGAACATTAATATGCATTAATAATAGATTTGTCCTAATTTATTGACCTTCACACAGAATTTTAAGGCAGTCAGTTTCATGAATTTGTGTAGAGTTTTTCACTCCTTATAAACCTCCTTTTGAACCTCATTCCAAATGTTTTCATGCTTTCTCTTTTTACGGTAACTTGTAATGGGGCAAAAAGTTTGGAATATGAAAATGAAATGAAATCAAAGCACTCGAGTTCAAAATGCACATAACTGCTCAAAAATAACTTGCAAAGTGAATTTAAAGTGAACTAAAGTCTAAAACCTCTTAGAATGCATTACCGCAGCAGAAAGACAAAAACATAAAAAAAATGCATTCATTTCATTTCCATCTCTGCTTAAAATTTTTGCATAGCAGTAGAAAGCAGATACTCCTTATTGAGTTCCGATCTGAACTCTCATTGACAATCTAAAGCTCCTCTCTCTCTCTGCAGGCATTTCCCTGGTTAGGATGGTGTGACAGCATGCGAGTGAGAAGGTGAGAAAACCTGAGTGAACTAACAGGCAGTGGCTGGTGCTGCAGTAAAAGGCTGAGGTTGGCTGCGGACGCCGCCAGCGGGTCGGCTCTTACCTGGCCACCTGAAAAAATGACGGGGGTGGAGGCGGGCTTTGGGCGGTAGGGAATGGTGGCACCTTTCGGTGGGGACTAGGAGAGGGGAAGAGGTAAGAGGCAGAAACAGCGTTAGACCAGGAGACAGGTGTAAACAGGTGTGCGTGGTGGAGTGTTTCTGTGGTAAAGTCGTACAAAAGTCAGGCAGGAGCACAGATGTTGTGAGACCCCAGCGCTTGAAGATCTGTATTCTCTAGGCTGTGTGTTGTGAAGCTCAAAAGGTCTACTCTACAAAAAAATCCATAAACCAGTAACAAAGTGGGCAAAAGTCAAGCTGAAATATCAAGGTGCTGCAGCAAAAAGTCAACAGAGAAGTGCCCCGAATGGAATACTTGCTGACTTTTTTTTAACTTAAAACACTGAAGTACACCATTTTTTAAAAGTTGAGGGTTGGTAAGTATTTTTATTGTTTTTGAAAAATGTTCATATACTCAAGAAGGCTGCATTTATCTGATCAGAAATACAGTAAAAACAGTAATATTGTGAAATATTATTATAATTTAAAATAACTGTTTTCTATTTTAATATATTTTAAAATGTAATTTAGTCCTGTGATAGCAAAGCTGAATTTTCAGCATCAATACTTGAGTCTTCAATGTCACAGGATCCTCCAGAAATCACTCTAATATGTTGAACTGGTGCTTCAGAAACATTTATCAATGTTGAAAACAAGTTGATATGGTTAATCTTTTTTTTTTTTTTTTTTTTTTTTTTTGGAAAATGTTATAGTTATTTTTTTGTTGTTTTTTTTTTTTTTTTTGCAGTATTCTTAGAAATTGAAAGTTAAAAATAGAAATATAAAATTATAAAATAAAAATAGAAATAGAATAGAAATAATAGAAAGTTTAAAAAAACATTTTGAAATAGAGACTTTTGTAACACTATAAATGTCTTTGCTGTCACTTTTGATCAATTTATGGCAACCTTGAAAAATAAACCAATTAATTTTCTTAAAAAAACAAACAAACTGACCCCAAACTTTTAAACAGTGTATATATTTTATAAGCCGTTTTTTAATTAGTTCTGAATGCAAAACAGCAATAACGCAATAAAAGAGTCGAACAGTCATATGCCAAGATTATATCACCTCATTTTTCATTTCCACACTGGAAATGAAAAATGGCTTTGTTCAAAAGGGAACACCACCAATTGAATGCTGAGCAGTATACACTGTTTTAGTTTGCAGTTTTATATGTTAAAATGTGTGGCTGATAATATTTCCAATACATTTGTCACACCGGAAATGGAAGGACCAATCAAGCAGATTGAATTTGGGAACAATACTACGTGAATTGTTCTGCACATTTGCATATGTTAAAAAATAGTCCTAAATTTTCAGCTCCACACATAGGATGAGACAGTACCTGTTGTAAAGTCCCAGGCGATCTGATTACTTTAGAAATATGTCTGTGGCTGTACAAGCCAAGAATAAAAAGCATTCAATAACGCCCAATCAGAGCACAATTCACCTCAGCAGGAGATCAGCCCTACACGTCATTGGTGGATAAGAATAACATTTAAATCAATAAACTGAGAGAAGGCGTAAGCAAGCCAATGGAAGCTTTGTGTTTCTCATTAATCACAAGTAAAACAATGTAGTCTCTCTTTGGCAGGGTGGCTGTAATGGAGTGTGGCTGTGTGTACGCTTGTGCATCCACCCCATTGTTATTGTCATAACGAATGGATTTCACCCCCCATTCATAAAATTCATTCATCATTACTCAGCCTCACGGTGTTCCAAAACAGACTTACTTTCTTCTGTGAGACACAAAAGGAAAATGTTCTGAGCAATTACAATGACTGGGGAATAAAAGTTTTCAGCTTTAAAAATGATGCAAAGCCATCTTTTTTGTATCATAAAAATATAATAAACACAACTTATGCACCATATCCAAAACTTCTGAAGTCAATAAGTGAACTTGATCAGCTGATTCATTGAAAAGATTTAAATGTCAAGAATAATTTGTTCATTTTCTTCTATATTTTGATGTGCTGTACATCAAAGAGAAATTGATTATCAAAAAATAAATAAATGTAGAGTTGTTCTATCTTGGTTCTATCCATCAGTTGTTGATAGGACGAAGACAGGTCACATGATTGCAGAAAACACATGCATGGATGAATAGTTCACAGCAAGATCAATAAAATGCATTTAGAAAACAGATACAAAATATTTAAGCATAATTTTCAGATTTATGTATTTGAATTGCATATAAAATTTCCATCCATTTGGATTACATAGTTTTAAAATAAACTAATAAACTAAATGGAATGTATATTTGTCAGTCATACAGGTAAAAAACAGGTAAGAATTCTGTAATAGCATTAAACAACGTGTTTTAAATACACAATAACCAGGTTTATCAATCATCAATAAATCCTGTTACTTTCAATCTCATACATTTTAACTAATTGAATATTGCTTGTTCCTCAGCTAGCCATATTTAAACCATGTTCATACTTTTTTTTTAACTGAATACATTTAATTTTTACAGTGATCTAATTTATGCTAAGCAATCTAAATAAATGCATTCTGATTGAAATATGATTATTTAAATAAAATTACATAAATAGTTCATAACTTAAACCATGCCGTGATTTATTTGGAGTGCAATAATTTTCTTACGTTTTATTTATATATGACTGACAAATATGTATCACAAGATTATTAGATTACATATTATTATTAAAACTGTGTAATCCAAATGAATAGCAATTTTATATGCAATTCAAATACATAAATCTTAAATTTAGGCCAACTTTAAATGATCATATGGCTTCATAATTTGAACCTTGATGGTGCTTTTTTTCATTTTTTAACTTCTTGTGTTCAACAGTGTAATGAAAGTCATTTGGGTTTAAAACAACATGACGAGGTGTAAATAAAATCTTTTTCATTCTTATCCTTTAAACAACACTGTACAATACTGTACCTCCAGCATGACCACACATATCTGTTTGACACACTGGATGATGGCTTCCGGGGTGCCAGAGATTGTCACTGCGCGCTCTGTGGAGTTAGGCAGCATGTCCCCTGCTACCTGCACCTGAGCTCCTGTGGACTGGAGAGAAAAATAAAAAAAATAAAAAAACACCAGGCTATGATTCAGAGCATCCGCTGCTGATGATGGTGTGATTTGCTCTGAGACCGCACTGCTCTCAGGGGAACTCTGGGCCAAATGTTGCCATCTGCATGCAAGCATATGCTTCCGTTGAAGTCATTTAAAAGTGAAGAACGAAATCAGCAATGTCGTGATTTCCGTACAACAGGCGCCTTCAACCTTTTTAGATAAAGCAACTCTTGGTGGTGGTGTCTAGTGAGATGTTAATATATTTACATGATTTGTATATATTTGTGAGTTTTGTAGCTTTGCCAAGTTGCATAAGCCAGTAAAAGAGATCTGACTGTCCATGATCAGAAAATAAGACTAAGGGCAAAGTTTCATACCTCTCTCATCTCTTTGATTTTTGAGCCTCCTTTGCCAATGAGGGAGCCACACTGACTGGCGGGCACCACGAGGCGCAAAGTGACAGGGGGCTTACTGGTGGCTGGGCTGTTGCTCATGGAGTTGATTATATCCTGAAGAAATGTCAGAAATTAATAACATAGGTAATTGATAATACAATTTTAATGTGGCTGAAACATCAGAATATGGCTCATATAATCAGAATTCAGAGTTGAAATGATTGGTTTTATATGATTTGTTTTACTGTTTAAAGTTTTTGTGAAGCTGCATGTGCACTGAAGCCAGACTAATCTTTTAGTGTCTTTTGATTTGTGCCCATGAAGTTCCAAATAAATGGAGAAAATAACAAAGTTGGATGAAGCACTGTTCATTTCAAATGAATTTATTAGATTGGATTATTAAAAAAAATAAAGGTATTGATAATTTTTTTATTAAATTGTTAAACTTAAGTATATTGAGATATACACTACTGTTCAAATGTTTGGGGTCAGCAATTTTAATACTTTTATTGAGCATGGATGCATTAAATTGATTGAAATGCATAGTAAGGACTTTTACATTATTACAAAAAATCAGTTAAAAATGCTGTTCTGCACAACAAATTAGACAGCACAACTGTCTTCAACTTTGAAAATGAGCAACTAATCAGCACATTAGAATTATTTCTGAAGGGTCATGTGACACTCAAGACTGGAGTAATGATGTTGAAAATTCAGCTTTGCATCACAGGAATTTTAAAATATATTAAATTACAAAACAGTTATTTTAAATTGTAATATTATTTTGTAATATTACTGTATTTTAATTAAAAAAATGTAGTCTTGGTGAGCATAAGAGACTTTCAAAATCATTTAAAAATTTTACTGACACCAAACATACAGTACCATTACCATTAACCTCAAAACATTTTGATCAGTTTTGTCAAAGTGGTTTATGTTAAGTGAGATTTTCATATGCTGTATTCAGGACAGCACCTCTTCAAACTTGTATGCGATCATAGCGAAGGCCTTAAAGATGGCATCTGTGGGTCCAGTGATGGTGACGATCCTCTCAGGACAGTTTCCTTCTGAGATGTTGATGCGAGCGCCGCTCTGTAGGATGCCAAAGTCAAGTTAACCCTCATATTCTTGTTCTGCTTCGGGTCTGAGAGACTCCAAGACCCTTTTAACAGCTCAAAAACACATTTAAAGGTGCAATATTAAACTTTCCTCTATCCCATCTTTAAAAAGGGAAATAAGTTCATTTCAGATGACTAATATTATTTTTACACAAACAACATTGAGGTCGGTGTGATTAAAAAAAGCTAATCTCAAGAGAACAAGAGGATTTTGGTAAAACGAAACATACCTCTTCACGCATCTTCTTCACAGTTTCCCCTTTCTGTGTAGCAAAGAGTGGAAAATTTGATTCAGTGCTTTAAAAAACACATACACATATATGAAGTATCTAACATACCTTTCCAATGATGCTTCCCACTTCCTGCACAAAAAAAAGAGAACCAATAAAATCATTGCAAACGTAAGCATTTTGCCCATTCACAATTGTATATGAACACATTTCCTCATGAAAACAGCTATATTTTATATTCATTCCTTGTTTACGGAGATTTAATGAGTCTAAAAGGTCACTGGTACTGACAACCCCTGATTCACCTTGGCCTGAAACAGTGGGTCAGGAGAGGACAGATCCCTGAGGCACACAGCAGTGACATCACAAGCCCACCCCCATCCACTTCCCTCTGTACTGCTCTGCGGGCTCAACTTACCTTGCCGTGCATGAGAAGCCGGATGGTCAGGGTCACATTCAGCCCGCCCTCTGACTGGACTTTGTTGGGTTCCATACTAGGAGTGGAGGTGAAGCAGGAATATGGTCACGTGACAGGAAATCCCCAGGAGTAGGACGAGAATGATGGTACAGCAGCCAACCAGTCACCTGCACGGGGGGATGGGATAATCACAGACAAGAGTCATGAAGAGCCCACAGACTTCCAAATGAGAAACCAAGATGTTTGGCTCTGCTCAGGAGCGAAAGCTCAGAATTAAAGGAACACTCCTGGTTCAAAAATCAGCATTTGGGACATGATGCTGTTTGTCACAGAAAATATTTTTGACTTGTCCCATCTCATTTAAAATGAATACACTATTATTCAACAGTTTGTAGTCTGTAATTATTTGATGAAAATACAGTAAAAACAATAATATTACAATTTAAAATGACTGTTTTCTATTTTAATATAATTTAAAATGTAATCTATTCCTGTGAATTCCTGCAATTTATTCAGAAATCATTCTAATATACTGATTTTGATTTTGTTCTTATTATTAATGTCAAAAACAGCTGTGCTGCTTAACATTCTTGTAGAAACTTTTAATAATTTTTTCAGGATTCTTAGATGAATAGAAAGTTCCAAAGAACAGCATTTATATGGAGAAATCTTTCTGTAACATAAATGTCTTCTTTACTATCACTTTTGATAAATTCTATGCATTCTTGCAAAATAAAAGTATTCATTTCTTGTAAAAAATATCTTGCCGACCCCAAACTTTTGATGTAAATAAATAAAATTGAACGTAAATAAAACACTTTGAAAAGAAAGCATACATTGTTTTCCAGAGATTTTAAATGTCTAATTATTGTTCATTCCTGTAAAGACAATATAACTCACTAGTCTCATGTTAACATCTATTTTAAGTTTTGTGGCCATACATTTTATGTACAGTGTGTGTTTTATTGCCTGGTGAATTTTTATTGAAATTACCTGCATGATTGCTTTTTTTCTGACAGTTTTCTGTGATAATAAACATTATGCTGTTAGTATAGACTGTATTGAATATGGAGCATTCCTTTAACTCTTCACTGCAACATAATTAATAGCCTTTTATATGCATAGTTTGAACACAAGAGGGAGCACTTTACAAGTAATCAAAGTCAACTTAATGTCATATTCATTGCCAGGCAGTAATCTCAAAATAGTTTCATAATCTAACAGACACTGGAATCATTCGGCTTGTTGCACAGCTGAGCCAAATATTTCATGGGCTATAATAACAGCATAAGAAGATACATGTCTCACAAAGGTGACATCCCAACCAAACCGATCTCAGTTAAATCTTATAAAAAAATTCATTAATAAAAATAAATGCATTAGGAATCTAGACTTTACAGCATCAATGTCCTGATGCTCAAAAAGGCTCTCAACACCACAATATTACAAGTAGGCAAAAACAGAATCTACATAGAATTTACACAAATTAATACACTTCTACACATTTAGGCCCAAATTAATTCAGTGTTTACATAGTTATGATAAATAGAAACAAAATTAAAACAACACACATAAAACCAAATTCTCAAATCATTTATTTAAAAAAATCGATTTAAAATTTGATTAAATATAATGCATTTAAAAAAAAAAAAAACCTTAAAACATAATATTGAGGATAATTCAGTTGTGCTTTCAGCCAGAAGCATCAAGTCCATTCAATTCTGCGTAAATCTGCAGATTTCTGTGGGTTTACCATAAACAAGGTCATATAAAACAACTTATTTTCCATTTTGTGTAAAAATTCATAACATTCAGCTTATTTGAATCTGTATTTTCTATCTCTCTGATCCATCCGATGACTTCTCGTGCTCAGACGTTATAATGAGTATCTGTCTGTGCTCTGATGAGGG
This sequence comes from Spinibarbus caldwelli, assembly GCA_039654775.1. Lineage (NCBI taxonomy): Eukaryota > Metazoa > Chordata > Actinopteri > Cypriniformes > Cyprinidae > Spinibarbus > Spinibarbus caldwelli. Next base: position 8,508,655 of record CM077233.1, read on the forward strand.
AGGGGAAATCCTTACTGCTCAGCACAGCTTCAGACCTGTCCCTTTTTGGGTGATTTACACCGTCATGTGGGTCTGGGGATCAACAACGATTGAGAGATTGAAACATTAAGCCGTTCCAGTACAGCTGCCAGACCTTCGAATGAAGCGCAGGATAAAGAGAGAGCAAAACGTGAATGACGGTGACCATAAAAAAGCAGGATGAAAGAGAAATAGCATGCGTGCTCAAGGATGAGATGTGCGGAGTTAAGTTTTAAACACAAATTTGCATTGGTTACGTGTGAGAGAGATGCATAGAGAAAGCAGAGGAAAGATAAGAAGAGATTCACATGGGTATATGAGATGAGATGCCAGCTGTCCGCAAATCTCCTGCTTAGCACAGATTGCATAAAAATTCTAATCTGAGTTAAGAGCACACAGAAGCAGCAAACCAAATGGACAGAAGTGAACCGGCTTGTACTCCTACAAAAAGGAGTGCTCCATTTAAACAGGCCCCAGTCCTGGGAAAGCCTAGAAAAGAGAAAAGGAACAAAACAAAACAAAAACAAGAAGTGTGCTTAACTGTACTGAAAGTGAAAGTATACTTGCAGATAATATAATACTAATGTAATAAAAAGCAACTTAAGTGTACTTAAAGTGTTTTTAAAAAGAATAAACTTTTAAAGGTTTTAAGGAAACTTGCACATTGTCATAATGCACATGGTAATAACGTCAAATTTAAACTTCAAAGTACATTTTAGATCATTGTTTTAATCTTTTGTAATGATTCAAAGTGCACTTATTTTGATGTTCTAACATCCTAAAGCATGTAAAGATTATAATTTTAACTGTAGCATGTTATTTGATATTCCATTTAAAGTTAATATATTTTAAATGTACTAAACTGCTACTATGTACTAAACTGACAAATATGTAAACACAAATGTATTTAAATAAACAACATACAACTTTCAATTGAAATGGCATTAAATAAGTGTTATTTTTGTATCAGTGACACCATTTAAGTTTTTATTAATATTTAAAAAATATATATATATATATTTTCTGTTTTAGTTTTACTATTATGTCATATTTATTACTTGTTTTTTACATTTCTATTTTTTTTAACTATTTTAAAAATGTATTTCTATTTCAGTTTTAGCTATTACAGTACATCAAGTTAAACTAAATGCAAAGGAGTCCTTGGCAAATAGCTGAAATAAAATATTAAGTTCAAGTGATTTCAAGTAACAATTTGTTTTTTTTTTTTAGTTTTAGTAAATATAATAACCCTGCATTAAAGTATATTTTGGTTCAGCATAAATGATTGTCAGCACCATATTTAAAAGAAAATAGAACTTATTATGAAATTACACATAAAAACATACTTAAGTCCTATTTAGGTGGGTCAAAAACACTCTTAAGTTCAACTAATTGTATTTGATATAAATTTGTTTTAGTCTCCTAAAACATTACATTCAGTTCACATTTAAGTAGATTCCTTAAAAGTATTTTATTTCTGTAATAAGTACTCTTTTTTTTTTTTTTCAAAAGTATGCTCAAATTTCTTTTTCAAAAGGGAAATCAAAAGAACTCTGAAGATGGTCTTATTTAGAGAACCGCTGTAGCAATTCACTCCAAGTGTACATAATGTAAAACAAGAGAGAGAGCGAGAGAGAGAATACAATTACAAAGAAAATTGGGTTGCATACAACACGATGTTTTATTATTATTCTTCTAAGCTTTCATTGTAGAAATATCTTCTGTTATGGTGTGTAGACTCTCAAACACACTGCTGGAGAAAATCCTTTAAATTACAATCAGGAAGATTGCACTGTATAAATGACGTTGGAAGTACCTGATTTTTTTGCAAATGAATTTGTTGCTGGATGTAGAAATCATTGTGTGTAAGGAACAGGATTAAGAGTGACAACTGTATTTATCTGCATGGTGACGGAGAGCATACAATCTTCCACACTTCTCATGACTCACTTCATGTAGTAGTTCTTCATCCGTCTCAGATGACTTAAATCTCAAATGCCTTCAAGTTCAACCCCGCATGAAATCTTATCTAATTAAATCAGCCTGTAAGACAACAAACAACACAGAGGCTGTGGGTGAAGCTCTAACACCTTGTGGCAAATTCACGAATACACCAAATTTGGATTGAGGAAAGGCAATCTTATCGTTTATGTGATGCTAATGCTCCATATCTGGTGCTTCAATGAAAAGCTGCATGAATAACATGAATATTATTACTTAGATGATCGTGTTTAGTGAACCGTTAAGAATGCCTGAAGGACTACATTTTTAAAGTGCTGCTTTCTTTGTATATTTTGAGGTGACATAAAAGAGTGTTTCCTTAGGCACCTTTACATCCCAGGGGATGATTTAAATACACAAATATTATTTTTGTCATATGAAGGTCACATTTAAAATGTTCTAGGAAACTTTTTGTCATGCCTTCATCATTCATTAAAATAACAAAATATTTAAATATTAAAATATCAAATATTAAAAAAGAAAATATTCAGAATTTGAATTTTATAACTACGATAATCAAAAAAGAATGTGAAATACACATTGAAACAACTTCAATTTCAATGATTTATATACATTTGTGCACAAACTTTGACAAGCCATCTTTACCATCAAATTGCTTTTAGTACAAACACCTCAAAAAAAAATAAATAAATAAATAACCTACAGCATTCTTGATATTAAATATGAAACATTATATGACTTTAAGAAAAGAAAAAAAAACTAAATATAACCAGCACAAACTCTGTATTGTACATCATCTGTCATTTTGTTTGCAGAAATTGTGAAAATATTATTTAATTATGTGCATTCAGGACACATAAGAGCTAGGCAGAAAATTGGTCATAGTAAGACAAATGTTTTATCCTCATTTTTCCCCCCAAATATATTTGATATAGCATACATTTTATCCTCAAATGCATTATATATATATATATATATATATATGCATACTAGCCATTATTGTGCTATAATTTTTGTGTTATATACACACACACACATACTGGAAAAATAAATAAAAAAAGTGCTAGTAAATTTTACAATTAATTACAAAGAAACACCAACGTGATATTTTGAAGTGAAAATATTAAAAACGTATTTTCTTGCAAAACATACTTCAAATCTTTTTTTTTTTACAGTGATATATAGTGAAAATTGTGTTTAGTTCCTAAAAGTGCACAGGGCCAAAAGTGTCCACACAAAAACACCCAAACACAGAAACAGAGATGGTTGGGTGAACAACAGCCCGCAGAATACAGCGGACATCTGAACACTACATCTGTGTGCTGATTACAGCAGTCATCAGAGCAAAAGCAATGGCTGCATAAACACACTCGTGTTACCTTAAAAGGCATGTGCCCTTTTAACCACTTTCTATTGATGCCGGAGTGTGTGTGTTTGGAACACTGCAAGCACATTTCCGATGCCTTTCAAGAAAGTATGAGCAGATTAAAAATTAGCCATTGAAATACTTCCTATTTAAATTCTATTTTATGTTAATCATAAGTCTGATATCTTTGCGGTGGTAGATAAGCTCAGTCTCTGCTGAAGCACAGGATATAGAAAGTGGGTCAGCCCTTCCTCTAAAGAGCTTCTGGCCCCTTCCTCTGTGGTACCTATTGAATTAATCACGCTTTACGCTTGGTCAAGCAGTGCTCCCAAAATGCTCCTTTTTCTATCTCTCTCCACTTTGCTTCAAACGCAGCACAATACTGTCTCATATTAATTCATATAAATGACCAAACAGCCAAACATGCTATGCAGTATCTGTGAAAACATGTTGTTTAGTAAAAAAGGGGTTGGATTATATTAAAACTAAATAAACTAAATGAATAAAAGTGTGATCGCATATTCATTTTAATTGAAGATTCCTAAATGGATAGTTCATCCAAAAATTACAGTCATCATTTACTCACCGTGATGTCATTTTAAACACAACCATGCATTTATTTCATTTGCAGAGCAAAAAAAAGTAGATTATCTGAAAAATGTTGGAGTCCAGACAACATTGGACCCAATTTGACTGATTTTGACTTCAGTGAATGAACAGAAGCACTGAAACATGATGTTCCACAGAAGAAAGCACTGTTAGCGTTAACTATAACTGTAACTAACTAAAACTAAAATCATTTTCATAAATTGAAATAAAGTTCAAATCTAAACAAATATTAATGTTAGATGAGAAACCTGAACTTAAAAATATTAAACAAACCACTTTTTGTTTGTATTTATTTTTCATATAATAATAAAAATATATCAAGTCAAGTCACCTTTATTTATATAGCCCTTTTAACAATACAGACTGTCAAAGCAGCTTTACATTAAATAATAAATAATATTATTTAATAATATTATAAAATAAATTAAATATATTTAATAGGAAAATAGTTTGTCAATAATGCAAAAGGACAATAGTAAACACATACAGTATATATATATATATATATATATATATATATATAGGCTATTTATTTATTTATTTTAATAGTAAAACCATGGTTAATTTTTTTAAGTTGTAAAAGTGACCAACTTACATAACATTTCACCATTACAGTAATTGTGTATTATTTCGTCAGCTTATTTAGGCTAGTAATATCAAAAAAAAAAAAAAAAAAAAAACAGTTAAGGAATTATATGATCAGGATGTTAAATTAACAAAAATTTCACCTTTCAGAGAAGACACTGATAAGCATGTCCCAGGTTTGTCACTTGTTGCAGTTCCCTTAAACTTTTCCGATGTGGTCTGTGCGTATTTGCAGCGTGTTTCTGTTTTTGCAGCACATTTGTATCTGTTTGTGTTCTGAATATTTGCAGTGCGTTTCTGTTTTTGGTTGAGATGAAGATGTTTTCTTAATTTGCAGGTATTTTTTTTTCTGTTTGCATGTGTTTTTTCATTTGTAGCATGTTGAGTGCTCTTGGCCACCATATGAAATTTGAAGTATGAAATTAGTTTGAAGTACTAAATTTACTAAAAAATAAAACCTAAATAAAAAATAATGCAAAAGAGAATAAAAATAACAAGCACATAACAAAATTACTTAAACGAAAATGAATCACAATATATAAATACAAGCTAAATGAAAATATTAATAAATATGGCAGCACTTTATTTTACAGTCCTGTTCCGCATGTATATTCTATGTACTTGTTATACTGCAGTAAATGCAATAACTGGGTAATAACTAGGTACTAACCCTGAACCTAACCCATGTAGTATTTTCCAGTACTTAGGTAAGTACACTATACTTAGATTCCAGTACTTAGGTAAGTACAGGTAAGAGCATATAATGCAAAATAAAGTATTACATTACATTACATTATATAATATATTACATTACACTGCTCTGCCTCCTAAAATATGACTGACTCAAAATGGCAAAGTTACAACAATTACAATAAAGTTCTGCAGGTGAACCTAGAGCTGCTAAAGTTTTTCTTCATTTCCAGTGTCCGTGAGTTCAACTTCGCCTGACTTCAAATCTCACCGATTATTGCCTGAATATGCACTGGTTTTATTGGTGTATGTTAGAAGTATTTTAGACTATGTTATAATTAAGATGATTAAAAAAACTGCTATTCCTGACCTCTGCTGATTTCCCAAGTGAGTGGATGTTAGAATAAGTGGATTCATGGAGTGTACAAAAAAAAAGACATTTCAAAGAACATTTAAAAATGGTGTTTGTATAACACTGCTAAAACAGGAGGAGAAAAATAATAACCTTATTGCTTACAATAGTGTGACCTTGTAATTGGGAAAATAATAGCAGACAAAACCTGAGGCTGCAATTCACTGTAACACAACCAGAAACAAACAAACAACCCACTTCCTCTAAAATGACCACTGCAATTTAAGCAGCTCTGCGATGAGAAAATAAATCAAAATGCTTTTTCAGACCATAGGCTGTTTTTCTAATTAATGCGAAATGGAAAAAAGGCCTTGAACATCAGGAGCAAAAAGACTACATAAGCCATTTGTCAACTGCTCTACTGGCTAAAATCACACAACGACAGAAATGTGGCTACATTGGGGGCACAATCAATGAATTTCTCCTTTGACAAAATCATGATAATGAGAAAGCTGAAATACTGCAATGAAACCATTTTACCAAAATACTCAAGCACTAAGTTAATGTGAAATAATGTTCACGGTCTGATGTGAAACATGGAGTCAAATTGGAGGACATGGGTTGAAAAGAAAGAGGGATGTGTGACGTGACGTGACGACTGAAAAAGATCACAAAGAACATGCATTAAGAAAGTAAACAGGCTCAATTTTGAATGTGGCAATATATTAACAATTTACCATGCCACTGTTGTTCCGTTTTGTTTGACTTTTGTTAATATCTGGTTATATGGCATGCAAGGTTTCATTTAAACCCAACAATGTTTTTTTTTTTATTTTTGCAATCAAAAACTGGGTGACAAAAAGATTAGTCAATGCAGGCATGTTCAAGCAAACTGCTGACACACTGTCCACCGCTAAAAAAATGCTGAAAATCAGTCGAAGGGTGTTGAGATTGTACATTTACAGCACCCTACTTACAGTGCTTCCTTTATTAACTCAGTCATTCCTAAATGAACAGTTTGACCAGAGAGATCAAAGTCTGTAACTCTATGAACAACATTCTTATAACGAGGACCAAATCACAGTTAGAGTCAACATGAAATGGCATTTGCAACTCATTTTATTTCTATAAAACAAAGTAACAAGTATTTCCTAGTAAAACAGGACATTCAGTCACGAAAAAATTAGGCTGGGACTAGATTTGATTAACAACGCAGACACTTTGAAGATTTTATTTTTTCTTGGAATAATGTTCAACAAGATCAGGAACCAAATAGGGTTTTTTAGGGTAAACCTGAATCATAAAGATGTAGATCAGCAAGTGTGGTCCTCTCTGGCAGAAAGAGGGGGTAAGTCCCTGTACAAGTGGACTGGCAGAGGGGCCTGGACAGATCAAGCGCCATGATTTATCGTGTTAAACACATCACTAGTCCTGTCAGTGTTTCAAGGGCGAGAGCTTAACGAGAGGCGACAGTGTTTATTGGAGACACTGGCTCATGCGAGATTTCATGGCAAATTATAGCCTGAGGCAGTTTGTCTTTTCTCTTTCTCTCGAAATCACAACCATGGGTGGGCACGAGGATGAGAGACAAAAAGCAACCAGGAAGAAGGGAGGTAACGGAGGAATAATCGGCAGGATAGTGCAGCGGAAGCAGCAGAGTCATTCTTCATGAAAGACTGTCAAATACTATTTCCTGAGAGGCCAAAACAAGAGCCAAATTAAATTGTTCATGCTGTCTAAACTATTTTTACTTTTTTTCATTTTGTCCTGGTTTAACCCGTCTCAGTACAACAAATTTGGTCATTTTCTGGTAAGGAAATTTTCTTGGTAATTTTCTAAAAATGCTAAAAATGTAAAAAAAAAATAATAATAATAATAATAATAAAAAAATAAAAAAGTGATTATTCAAATTTTAATAAAAGAAACATTATATAAAAAACACAAATCTGGAAATTATTTTTTTACTAAAAAATTCTATTTAAAATTGTATAAATAAAAAAAACTAATTTTTAATTTTCTAAAAATATTTCTAAAAATGATAAACACATCAGCATAAATCTGGTAATTGTCTTTTTTTAAAATACTAAAAAGTGAATATTAAAATATTTTTGTTAAAAATATGTATTAAAAAAAAAAAAAAAAAAAAAACGTGTATTTAACACTAGCATGCCCACACGGAATCTGTGCCCATGCAACTCTGCAGAATTGGAACACCTGTCAATCAAAGTTCTACACATTCCCCGTCCCTTGCATGTTTTTTTTTTTTTTTTTTTTTTTTTTTTTAAATAATAAGCTAATTGGATAAAGATTCCAGCTACCAATTAGAGTTTTATTTAACAAAATCCCCCAAAACAGGGCAGAAAACATAAAAAAAAGAAAAAGAAAGTGTTGACAGATTACATCTGTGCCTGGACTGAAGGGTCATGCGGAGATTTTAGATGAATTAAAAATATTTGTACTTAACATGAAAATGACAATCAAAAAAGAGAATTTACAGTTGTGGGTAAAGAAAAACAAGAGGATTAAACGTTGCATGTGAAGTGCAACAGAATAATATTATTCCAAACAGGATTATGAACCCACAGCAGAACACATCCACTGAGATTTACAGCAGGATCAAAAAGATAAAAAAGGAAAAAAAGTAAGTCTTTATAGACATGCAGTGTTTGCTTAATGACATTCTGCATTTTCTACTATAATAAACAAATGGCAGCTGAAACACTCAATCTGATTTAAAAAAAAAAAAAACCCTGCTGTATGTAAATAAGTATCAGCCACCCACCTCTGATGTTTTGACTCTCACTTTCACGAGAGTTCACAAATATAAAATATGTGCGAGAGGATATTCTCTCTGTGATGAGGTCCTTATGATAGGTCATCGCTCTAACCGTGGGGAGGAATTAAATTAAAACCTCTGAATAAAGAGCAGGGTGGGAGCATTTGATCTGCAGCCATTAGACACACAGAGAGGGAACAGATAATGCATGATTCCTACGACTGTTGCAATTTTATAAACACAGAAAACACAAAGCAGTATATAACAGGAGCAAGAGGAAAATGCTAAATATAATCTGACTCCATCCACCGTCATCTGGCCTGCCCTAATCCTGCAAGGCAGTCATTACATTCAAACATAAACCGGCCATAAGCCTGCTTCATAATTCCACACCATGAGGAGAATTTCACTGCAGAAAGTGCTGCTTTCATCCTAAATGTCATAAAATACTCAGAATGAACTTATGAACCCTTTCAAACCAACTCAGTTTGAGTGTCAAATACTATATTGTGTATTTTGTACTTTTTCCAATTGCACAATAGAATTTTTAACATACATTTAACCGCATTTTCAGCAGGAATTCTGGAATTTCAGGAATTCTATGATAATGGCACTGTGAAAATTCATAAATAGCTTGGTATTTTTTGCTGTTGCATTTTCTACAGTTCAACAGAAAGGGAAAAATGTTCAAACAATAGTTGCCCAAAAAAATTACCCATTATTAATTACCCATAATAAATTGGCACATTATTATCCATAAACCCGGAATTCAAAGCAAAAATCCCAAAATCCCGAAGTCTTTAAAGCAATTTTTTTTTTTAATGTGAACAGAATTTTAATGGGATAAATGAAAAAAAAAAAAATGTCTAAAAATAAAAAATAACAATAATAATATTTCATTACAGTAAAACTGTCATTTTAAATTTAATTAAAAAAAAATAAGTAAATAAGATTAATTGATTTTTAATATGGTTGTTAGTTGCAGCTCTATTCTGGAGCTAACATAAGACTATAAGGGAGAATTTTAATAATCTTTCAAAAATTATTCAAAGTCACATCCTTCATTGTTATTATTATAAATAACCAAAAAAAAAACAAACAAAAAAAAACATTTATTAAGACTAAGTCAATTGTGCAAAAGGTCTAGTCTTCGTTTTCCTGTACTGGATTCCCAGCTCATGTACAAAATGAGCGATCACATTTTTTTTTTTTATATAGATCAAGTAATTTGCCCATGCACATCTTTGATGAGAAACATGCTGATTAAAACGGCCACTCACCCAATAATTATTCCCTAAACACACAATGCAAGCACACTGTGTTAAAACCAAGTGATAATACAGGCTTTCACTGTTTAAAAAAAATGTAGGTTTTCTGGCACAAGTGTTCCCCGTGGGCATGTGGCATCACCAGGGCTGGGGTCCCTTTGGCTGGGCGTTGTGTTGTGAGGGAGGAGGGGGCGCATGAACACTCATATGTGAACAACTCTAGAGGAGCCTTTTGTTGCAGTACGCGTGTCTGCAGGGGCACCCTCCCCTACTCAGTCTGACAGGCGGCTCGAAAACTGTCAGCCCTGATCAGTCGCCCTTGCCTGGATCTCAACCCAAATTATAATCAAGAGCTCAGTCGCCCAGCAATGCCAATGCAATATCAAGAAAAACCGATCCAGGGATCTGAGAGCCAGGATATCGCTACCAACGAGCCATGTCACGCTAACGGCCTACTAATCGAAAATGCCATAGTGCTAAATGGAGACACCTCTGGTCGTCTCCAGGTATCACAGTGAAGACCATTTCTGAAATCACCAATATGCTGGTAGAAAGAACACGGATTTAACCCTGCATCTTTAGACACTTTAAAAAGCATGTAAGTACATATTTGCACATAAACTGCAATACCAACCCATGTATGAGAAAATCCCATCAATCCATTGGGAAGATGGTATCATGGCAATATAACCCTACAAACTTAAATTCTCAAGTTGAAGCACTCTCAGGTTTAGAATAAAAAACTCTTTGTTCTGTTCATAGATGACTACTAAAAAGCTGGCAATGGGTGGACTCCGTACCAACAGTTTTTTAAGACGACATCTCTTCCACTTCATTGTGACACATAAAGAACTCATGACAATAATTGAAGTAACGACGACAAACAAAATTGTGTACCTCTCTAGAAGCATTAATCAAAGGGCCGAGCAGCGTTTAATGTTACGAACTGCCATCAAGGTCGGAATCGCAACTGAGACTGACACACAAGTCACAATCCTTCACGCCATACTGTCTGCGGCATACAGACTACTGTCGAACGATACACAGATATAGTAAATAACGCCACAACCTACAGCAAATAAAGCAAATCAGTTCAAAATATCACAAGCTACGTAGACCACAACAACATATACTAGTTTCAAGATATCTCTTGAGATGTAAAAACAATATAATGTTATATGGTCTATATATCGACTATATATGGTCAAAAACTCCTAGCATTAGGAGACTTGGGACTAAAGGAATGATTCCAGGGGAACATCACCCATAAAGACATTGTAAGGTTAATTGTTCAGTAAAATGAAATACAGAATGCCGTTCCTTACGACCAATCATAACTGACCAGGCCACAATGTTATATCAAAATATATGCTAAAAATCACATCTGAAAACATAAAAAGATTTACCTTCACAGAGCTCCTAACTGATGGCCACCAATACTGATGTTCAGAAAGAACTGAAATTAAAAACCACAGAGGGAAAATGATTTCTCCAGCGATCTCTCGCTCAACCCCAATGGAACGGCACCGTTTGATTGGTCCTCGTATGAGGTCATGTGGGTGAGGCGCTGGACACGTGATCCCTCACCGGATACAATGCGCAAAAGGCAAAAAACGCCTAAATCCAAATTTCACTGCACCAAGTCCCTTGTTTGTCGACGCATTATCACTGCTTGGGCTGAGGTAAAGGTTTTTGAGGCTAGAGGAGTCCCACGACGCTCAGTGAGCAGCCTCAGGGGTATTAGGGGTGGAATCGGCACCCAAGACTCCAGCCGTCTGGGTATCTCCAGCGGGCGACACGTCAACAAAGCTGTACCCACCACTGTACATGCCCATTCCTGCAGTCTGGTCCAGCCCAGGGTGTCTGGTCACCATCTGTAGACTCTTACATCAGTTACTTCTGTCATTACACTAAATATTTGTCTGTTGTGACATTTAAGCTTCAACCTTAATGTGTTTCTGTGCCCCTTCTACCTATCCCTCACCCTGCTCTGTCCTTGTTTTTTTCTGAGCTAAAAGACGTACGGCATGAACAATAAAAACAGGAGAACAGACATGGCCTGAAAACCAGGAGGTTTAAGCCGGGTGAGGGGTGGCTTTCGATCAACATCACAATATCTGACAGTCCTTGTGTCTACCAGCCATTTTAATCTGGCAGAGTGAGGAATTATGGGGAGCTCCGCTGGCTCAATCTGGATTACGAACCCCTGGCTAATTCACTTCAGCTGACCAGCAGAATATGAATTAATCATGAATCACTGAGGTTAAAACCCTTAGAATCATGACTAAATAATTGTTACTCAGGCAAACATCTCAATGCCTTTGAGAAAGGTTTAAAAAGCCAAAATAAGCCATAGTACACTAACAATTCTAGGTCCTCCAGAAGTCAAGACCAACCTAAGACATCAACTCGAAAGTGTCTAACTCTTTCATTCTCCAATGAGGTAAATTCGATCCAGTCGGTTAAGGCAACAAAAACACTAATGCAAAGAGACAAATGTTCAAACATTCACAAAGAGAAAGAAACTTCAAGTGATTCCCGTGAAGAAGTGCAAAACAAAACCATAAACCCAAGATATACGTTCTTAGTGCAGTTTATCTATCATTCTTACCAGCTAGAGGAAAGTTCTCGAGGTTGAGTAAGGACCAGAGATGGGAGACAGTAGGCACAATGAGAGGAACGTGAATGCGCCTAGTCCTATAAGTAAACTCGACCAATGCCCCCAGCAAGGTCAAAAGGCAGGGTGGGGTGGGAGGCACAGTTGAGTTGTTTGGGAACAGCAATGGGTCCATCAATTGAGCAAGCTAATAGGCCCTGACGAGCATGAAGGAGACAAAGATAAAACAATCATACAGAGTTTGAAAGGCTAAAGGTCACCTGATCTCATAGAAAACAATGAAAATTTGGTACAGATCATCAAATCAGTCTATTGTTCTTCAAAGTATGCATCTAACAGAGCTCTGCAGAAGCACTTTCTGGATTGATCAGTTTAACTTTGTCTGTAAGCCCTAATTGAGCCACAAGCCTGCAGGGTTTAATTAAGAAGTTCATTACTGACTGCATGACACGAGGACCGCTTTACTGGCTCAGTGCTTTGCTTTGAGAGACCTGAAAAATCCATAAATCACTGAGCGTAGAGGGAACGTGCAAATGCCTATGCCAGTACCGCATGATAGCGGCCTCTTATTTTATGTAATGGAGCAAAATCTCTTTCCTCAAAGAGTTCTCCAGGACGTTATTAGTGACAGTGCAGGGTCCTTTTGACACTGTAAAGAAAGGTTCTTACCCCAATGCCTGCAAAACGCTTGAGGTCAGCGTGAGAATGGTTCTTTCTTTCTAAGAGGAAGTGGATACTTAAGACACGTTGCCCTGGAGGTTTGGAGGAATTCTGTAGTTTAAGTGTATCCCTTGGTCATACCTTCACACACAGGCTGAGGATAAGTGGAAAATTCTGTTGCCTCGGGTCTCGGTCACACCACTGCAGACTGGCTTTTGTCCCTGCTCTAAAAGCTTTTACGCCACCGCTCTCACTCAGACCTAGCTAGAGTCAGTAATGGAAAATTTCGCCTGACCCTCCATTTGGTTGCAGTGAGAGCTTTCAATAATGGGACACCCCTGTAGCTAAAACCAATAGCTTCTGACATCAATTTCAAACCGAACTTTCAGGGTGGAACTGTCACCCTTATGGTGCATAAACAACCTTGTTAATTCACAGAGCTAAAACATGCAAGGCCATGTAATGTACAAAACATAACACTTTGCATAAAGGAGAATTGTACATGTGTGCTACATCACTGATAAAGTGCAAAACCGTGTTGCTAAAAGAATAGTTCAACCAAAAAATTAAAATTCACTCATCATTTACTCACTTTCATTTTGTTCCAAACCTGTGAGCAATTCTTTCTTCTGTGGAACATAAAATTTTACAGAGAATTTTGTAGATATTAAAAAATCCATTCACAAACTTTTATTTGTCTAAAGAGTCTAAACAGACCACATAGGTCAAACAGGCGCTATGTTTGTTTTGAGAACTGGAGGGCCAGATTTTCATGAATAACTACTTAAATTTGATGTGTTTGCCAAAGCATGTAGTGAATGAGTCATATAGACCACTTTTATAATACTTTTACATACCTATTCACTTTTATCATGTGGAAAAAAATAGCAGGTTAATCAGTAAAAATTCAACAAATAAGACAAGAAAGCATGTCAAAGCAAGTATTTTAGAGGTAGAATAAATGACAAAATAATTTTTGTTTGGGAAAACTATTCTTTTTCCCTTTCATTATTCTCCTTTGCCCCGAGAGAGGCTGAATTCAAGCACAAAAACATCAAAGTCAGGCTTGGAGAGAGACATTTCTTAAACCCTTTTTGTTTACGAATATTTTTTTCCATTATATGGATATGAACACAACATAAAATGCATTTGTGCATTTATGTAACTTCCCTTCCAACTTGAATCCATGTATCCCCTTGTTCTCTCTCATGAAAGAAAGGCTTCTCGTATTCCTATCAAAAATCGCCAACCAAGCAATACACAAATCAAAAAGAAAAGAGCATGTTTTTGAATGTCATTTTTTGATCGCACTGATTTTCATAGTATGGGTGAAAACAGTTGAAACATTCTTCAAAATATCTTCTTTTGTGTTCCACAGAAAGTCAAACAGGTTCGGAACGACAAGAGGATTAGTAAATAGCAATTAATTCAGAGACAAGCAGCAATGAGAAGGAATGCAAACGCAGGTTGTATGTGGTTTTGTTGATTTAGCAGGGAATTGAATTATATTGTTACAAAAGCTTTCTATTTCAAATAAATGCTGTTCTATTCATGAAAATTTAAAAATAAATGAAAAAAAAAGAATTCAAGAACAATAAATAAAAACAACACAACTTTTCAACACTGAAAATGAGAAATGTTTCAAATAAGCACCAAATAATATTAGAATGATTTCTGAAGAATCATGTGACACTGAAGACTGGAGTAATGGCTGCTGAAAAATCAGCTTTGCCATCACAGGAATAAATTACATTTTAAAATATTAAAATAAAATAAAATAAATAAAAAAAAACAATCAGGATTAAGAATGAAAAAGGAAAAAAGAATGACAAATTCTGCTGTGTGTTAAAGCACTTCTAAAAAGACCCCTATAAAATATAGGAGTACAAGCAAATGCGGGGAAACTGCTTTAGAAAGCTTTCATTTAAGAAGCAGGAGTAAATATTTTGACTGAAATGAATAATAAAATTGCAAAAGTCAATCACACAGAAGTGTAAAGGAAAAATGATAACTTGGTGTTGAGATATTCAGCTGTTGTGTATCAGAAGGAAACAGGCGCTGCATGTTAATGTAGTCCATCCTCCACTAAGATGTCTGTTCAGCTCAGCTTAGCAGCACCCTACATGGCTCAGCCTTCCTTAAAGCAATGCCTCATCATCCTTCAAACAGCGCCAGTGATTCAGAGAGACCTCTGGAGTCTTCTGGGTCTTTCCTTCCTCACTGTCCTATGCTATATCTTCCTGCATGCACCAATCCCTCCCTCTGATCCAGAACACCGAGGCTAAACACTGCGGCTCATGTGGCTGGGCGCCGAGACCCAGTGACACAGGACTGAAGTGGCCGAGGAAGATGTCACAGCGGCTCACTGATGAAGTTCTCCAAGAGATCTCTTGCCAAACTCCCTCTCCTCATACACACTTCAGGCTATTCTTCAGAGCATGTATGACTCCTACTGTCTACGCTGGCAATGTGAACACACAATACAGAAAAACAACTGGTGAGCCAGAATCAAAAATCTTTTATAAAGGTCGGTCGGACATAGAGCCTACATTGCTATCTGACAAAAAAGGACAATAAAATTGAGACTGCAATGCAAGCAAGTAATTGCAAATGCCTATAGAACAAGTCTAAATAAATCAACATGCATTTATCAGTGTCTGGAAGTTTGTCTCAGGGGAGTTGTGAGTAAGATATCATCCTCGCTTTCTGTCGAGAAGGCAAGAACGATTAAAAAACCCTCGGCACATAGACAGAATTTTGTGGAAAAAATTGTTCCACAGACTCTCTCATATTTTCTTTTTTTTTTTTTTTTTAAATCTAGAAAAAAGGTTGTCTGTTGCATGTTTTAGATATTTTCTTTTATTCACTTTTGGGGGTCATATGTGAAGACTAATGTTGCAGATATTTGTTCAAAACATAAAAAAGGTAATTGTGTGCTAATGTAAAATAAAAAAAAAGATTAATAATAATGAGAAAGCTGCAATTTCAAGTTATAAACTCACAATTGTGAGTTTATAAACTCATAATTTTGAGATATTACGTTGAAATTACAAGAGAATCACAACAATGACAAATAAAGTTGCAATTCTGAGATATAAACTCTTAAGTACAAAAAATGAAGTCACAATTATGAGGTCACAACAATGAAAAATAAAGTTGCAATTTCAAGATAATGTATTCAGAATGGTAAAATATGAGGTCACAATTAGAAGAAACAGTCTTAATTTTGAAACCTCAATATATCAGATATTAAATCACAATTATGAGGAAGTCACAACTGCCTTTTCATTTTTTTCATAAACAAGGGAAATTATAGCTGACATTGTATTGCTATAAAAACAATAAAATTTGCTATAAAATTTGAGGTTGTTAATGGGGTCATCGGATGCCCATTTTCCACAAGTTGATATGATTATTTAGGTTCTTAAGTAAAAGTCTATAACATTGGTGAAAATTTCTCAATGGTAGGATAAAAAATCACCTTTTTTGCCTGTCAAAATCAGCTCTGTTTTCAGTAAGCCATTCTAGTAAGCCATTTGCGCGAACGCATTCCCTTCAAAACGAAAGTAATGTTAATCCTCTGCATCTTCAGCGGCTCAGATGTAGGGAGTAAATGACGACTGCTATATTCATTATTACATCCAACAGCAAAACACCTCAATCACTTAATTGGAGACATTCTTGTCTTCCCCTGCACCGGAGTCGACACAATGGCAGACAGCTCTCAGCTCACTCAGGGCGGGTCTAAGGTAAGACAGTCTTGTCAATCAACTATCGTGGGAGCGGCTTGTGCACAACTACGTCATTCTGACAGGAATCTCAG
This sequence comes from Spinibarbus caldwelli, assembly GCA_039654775.1. NCBI lineage: Eukaryota > Metazoa > Chordata > Actinopteri > Cypriniformes > Cyprinidae > Spinibarbus > Spinibarbus caldwelli. The sequence goes on from CM077233.1 coordinate 8,525,381, forward strand.
AATAGCCTGATTTGAGAAAGGGGATTTTAAAATAGGGATTTTAAAAAAACACTGAGTGGATTTTTATAATTATAGGATGGATGTGTACACACACTTCTAACACACATTTATGTTCAAACAACTTGTAAAGTGAATTTTGCATCCGATGACCCCTTTAAAGAGTCATTTTAATCTATTGGTAGCCCTGAATTGTTATTTTAAGTTATAACTTCATAACATAACATTTAACAAAGCTTAATATCTGATGCTTGTGTGTGACCCTGGTTGGGAATCACTGAAATATAAGACTACAAAAAAAATCAGTGCAGAAATATCTGAAAGCAAAAGAGAAAAAGAACAGCTCACACTGTTGCTGGAAATAAATAGATCTGTGTTTGTATATTTATGCATGCAATAACTGAATATGTATAAATAAGCTTATGTGGTAAGTATAGATGTATAGATCTACAAAATCAAAGCCAAAACGCCTGCCTTTGTTTTCTGGAGCACTGAGATGAGCGAGTGAGAGAGAGAGAGAGAGTGAGAGAGAGAGAGAGAGAGAGAGAGAGAAAGAGAGAGAGAGAGAGAGAGAGAGAGAGAGAGAGAGAGAGTGAGTGAGTGAATGAGTGTATGAGTGTGTGTGTGTGTGTGTGTGTGTGTGTGTGTGTGTGTGTGTGTGCGCGCCTTAGAATCAGTCAGGCTGCATCAGCATCAAAGTGAATCATTAGTGGCAGAGGAAAGTATTGCAAAGCAAGCTTGAACAGAAACAAACAATCCATGTGCTGTTGAAAAGCATGACTGTTTAACAAGGCGAATTATGCAAAACATAAAATTGCATTCTGCTCGAGACCCGATCAATGTGGCAATCGCTCCGGATTTCAAAAAAGCTAAAATGACAGGCAGGGGCGGTTCTGTGGGGGAACTTTTGTAAGGCTGTTAAAATGATCAAATAAAGTGTTTTTCCTTCCACAAAGTACAAAACATCCCACTTCCAGAGTGTTCAGTGACATAACTAGTCCCAGACTATTCTATTTAGAGAACACATCCATACAAGACAGAAAACCTATTCAGAAAAGAATTCCTATTAGCTATTATTCCTATCATTTACCAAAACTGCAATTATTTACTGTACAACATTCTGATTTTCAATTAATAGGTACATATTACTAAATTGAAGGCATAGTCCACCACTCATCAGTTACTCATTCCAAACTTGTACTATATACATTTTTCTTCTGTGGAATACAAAAGAAGATATTTTAAAGAATGCTGGCAAATAAATAGTTTCGGGTCCCATTGACTTCTATAGTATTTTTTCCATATTATGAAAGTCAATGCGAGTTGAAAGCATTTGGTTACCAACATTCTTCAAAATATCTTCTTTTGTATTATACAGAAGAAAAAGTATGGAACGACTTGAGGGGGAGTAAATGATGACAAAATGATTACATGATTATATATTTAATGTAAAATGTAATAGTTTTCCTAAAGGCAGAACTAGCCACAGCCTGCTTCCTCCAGTTACATTGTCTAGAAGAGGGAACCTCAAATCTGACTTGCAAGATCCACTTTCCTGCAGAGTTTAGCTCCAACCCTGATCAAACTCACCTACCTGTGATTTTCTAATGATCCTGAAGACATTGATTAGCATGCTCAGATGTGTTTGATTAGGGTTAGAGCTAAACTCTGTAGAAAAGTGGATCTCGCGAGCCAGATTTGAGGATCCCTGGTCTACAACCCGAATTCCAGAAATGTTGGGACGTTTTTTTAAATTTGAATAAAATGAAAACTAAAAGACTTTCAAATCACATGATCCAACATTTTATTCACAACAGAACATAGATAACATAACAAATGTTTAAACGGAGAAATTTTACACTTTTATCCACTAAATGAGCTCATTTCAAATTTGATGCCTGCTACAGGTCTCAAAAAAGTTGGCACAGGGGCAACAAAGGGCTGAAAAAGCAAAACATTTTGAAAAGATTCAGCTGGGAGAACATCTAGCAACTAATTAAGTTAATTGACATCAGGTCTGTAACATGATTATCTATAAAAGGGATGTCTTAGAGAGGCAGAGTTTCTCAGAAGTAAAGATGGGCAGAGGCTCTCCAATCTGTGAAAGAGTGCGTAAAAAGATTGTGGAATACTTTAAAAACAATGTTCCTCAACGTCAAATTGCAAAGGCTTTACAAATCTCATCATCTACAGTGCATAAAAGACTCAGAGAAACTGGAGAAATCTCTGTGCGTAAGGGACAAAGCCGAAGTCCTTTGTTGGATGTCCGTGGTCTTCGGGCCCTCAGACGACACTGCATCACAACACTGCATGATTCTGTCACTGACATTACTAAATGGGCCCAGGAATACTCCCAGAAACCACTGTCGGTAAACACAATCCACCATGCCATCTGCAGATGCCAACTAAAGCTCTATCATGCAAAAAGGAAGCCATATGTGAACATGGTCAAGAAGCGCCGTCGTGTCCTGTGGGCCAAGGCTCATTTAAAATGGACTGTTTCAACATGGAAAAGTGTTCATGGTCAGACAAGTCCAAATTTGACATTCTTGTTGGAAATCATGGACACTGTGTCCTCCGGGCTAAAGTGGAGGGAGACCTTCCAGAGTGTTATCAGCGTTCAGTTCAAAAGCCAGCATCTCTGATGGTATGGGGGTGCATAAGTGCATATGGTATGGCCAGCTTGCATGTTTTTGAAGGCACTATGAATGCTGAAAGTATAAAGGTTTTAGAGCAACATATGCTCCCCTCCAGACGACGTTTATTTCAAGCAGGCATCAAATTTAATATGAGCTCATTTTGTGCATAAAATTATAAAATTTCTCAGTTTAAACATTTGTTATGTTATCTATGTTCTACTGTGAATAAAATATTGGCTCTTGTGATTTGAAAATCTTTTAGTTTTCATTTTATTCAAATTTAAAAAACGTCCCAACATTTCTGGAATTTGGTTTGTAGAACCTTCACTACCGACAGGAGGCTTTTACAAGACCTCACAAAAAATAATGACAAAGTGCATTAAAAAATGATGGTGAGGGTCTACGTTGTATGAGAAAGAACTACAACAATCATCAGAAATATTATACAAGGCTCATCCTGATCCAGTTGGCTGGCTCATCTTTCTGTACAATAGGCTACATCTCAAGACCTTGTATACCGGATCCTGAGTCCAAACAACTCTTAAATTTCAATGAGCTAAAAACTGGGAGCAATATGTTTGCATGGTGGTGCTTTCCACATAACAAATCTGAAAAGCAGAATTCATATCGGAAAGCAATTTCAAGATTTGGTAAATATTGCAAGAGGGCATTTGACCGTGACACAGGGCTTGACAATAAGGATGGCCGAATGTCCTGGGGTCAGTGTGAAAGAGATTCGAGGCAGCTGACGGGAACTGACTGTCACTTGCCTGATCAGACCAGAGCTGTGTTGACATTTGTTGATCTTGATTTTTTTATGTTTTACATGTTTTTATATCTAAATCAATAAGTAATGTTTTGCATCACATAGGTTATCAGCACAAATCTATTTTATAAATGTACAGCTGTAATGGAGTTGCAATGCAGCTGTACAATTTTCATTTACAATTGCACCTTAAAAATCTACTAAAAAATCAAATTATATAAAATGTTTACTGTATATAATATACTTAATATTTAACACACACACAAATAAATTATTATATTAAAAAATAAATTAAATAAATTATAGAGCTGCATATATTTTTTTAACTATAATGAAATATAAGAAATGCAAGCAAGGATGTAACTGCAAAGGACTGTATATATACACTAATTAATATACATGAATATTATAAAATATATTCTTATAAAATTTATTTTTTGTTCTTGCACATATAAAATACATTGTTAAAAACTATTTATTTTTTTATTTATTTATCCATCCATCCATCCATCCATCCAAAGTTACAAAACCTGAACCATCAGAAATTCTTACAGCTGAGCTCTGTGAGTACAGAAATAATCCTCAACCTCCAAGATGTATTATATTGTTTTTATGACCAGGCATGTTCATGCACATCCTCTCTGTACTGGGTTCAAAACACACATCATTAAAAAAAAAAAAAAAAAAAATCACATAAAAAGTGAGCTAGTGTAATGGCAATAATTAGGTCAATTTTCCATTCACTTCATGAGACAATTATAACATGCCTTAGATTTAAAATGACTGCAAAAATACTTTAACAATGGAGTCACACTATAAAAATTATGTGTCAGAGGAGTCACTGCACTCTGCTCATGCAAATCTGTATTCTGTAACTGGTAAAGCAGTCATTGCAGTGAGCCTGAATGTATCGATTTGAAATGATGTTTACATAAGTTGCATGGTCACTGGCGTCATTCTCCGCATACATTAAGAGAAGTTCAATTAGTTATGAAATCTCTAGACGTGCATGCAAACGGAGGGGAAAAAACATCCAAGCTCCCACAAACAAACACAAGTGAATGTGCTCAAGCTGCATACTATGAATACATGAATACTAAAGAATGACAAATTAGAGTCAAGACCACACAACACACCAGACGGAGTCGGTCTGAAACAGGAGTGAAATAGTCCATCATAAGTCAGGCTTTGACTGCACTGGAAATATTAACTGTGACAAACAGGGGACTCCAGTCCCTGCTGAGCCGATAATGGTGGCACTGAGATGTTAATAAGAGTAATCTGCGTGTGCCCTGCATTCACTCATCCCGCAGTCACAGATGGGCTTGCCTTTAATGTGTGCCCAGATGACAAGAGCATCATTTAAGCCAAAATACCCAGAAAGCCAAAGCATGCAGCCGAGACAGGAAGCGCTCCAGCATGTTAACTACCCACAAGCCTCTTCATCCATCCTCCCCAGACTGTGTACAATTTTTATGTCTTTTGCGCCATGTCTCATATATTATTTCCCCAAGCAACCTTGACTTGAAAAACTTCATAAAAAAAGGAGATGCTTTGAGACAGAAGAACATTCTGTATTGATGTCACTGATTGAGAAACAGAGATCATGGACGTAGATTCTGTCAGACACATCAGAGAGGGAAAATTAGAGCTTGTTGTGAACAATTTTAAACTCTACTGTAGGTTGATCGCATGAGACTTGTCAAGAACATGTCAAGGTCATATTTCACCCCAAAATAAATAAAGAAATGAATAAATAAAAGCAATTACTCCAAAAATTACTTAGTGTCAAATGATTCTTCAGAAATCATTCTGATATTCTAATTTGGTGCTCAAGAAAGATTACTTATTATGAATGCTGAAAACTGCTTAATATTTTTAAAGGAAACCATGATACTTTTTTCAGGATTGTTTAATGAACAGAAAGTACAGAATTTATTTGAAAAACAAATATTTTATCACTATTGAGAATAAACAATCACTGTCACATTACAGCAATGAGATGCTGTAGAAAAATATGCTTAATTACAGTATTATTTTTAATTTGATAGAGAAAAAACTACTGTATTACAGTATGAAAATTTAATTACCATCCAGACACATTATGCCCAATGTATTAAATATAAAAAATAATTTAACGTACAAATAATATAATTAATATCATTTAAATATTATTTATAATTATAATTAATTATTAAATTAAAATACTAAAAACAGCATCACGACATAAAGTGAAATGTTTCTTTTGTATCCTCAGCTGAAATGTCTGAAATCACAAAATTAATTAAGGCAATTAATATACCCACATTGACAATCTCCCAGTTTTTAGTTAATAATATATTTAAATTTAATATATACTTGAAGCCCACCTACATAGTATAATATTAATAGAACTATATTATACTATCTAGGAAGGCTTCAAGTCAAAAATATTGAGAACCTACGCATTATGGAAATAAAATTTTGGTGAGAAACTGTGTTTAATTTAATAACTTAATTAATAGTTCCATTTAATGTCACAATCAAACAACTTTGATTTTGGGGTGAAAAGTGATCTAAACCTTATCTCCATGTAAATACAGTAGCTGTGTTATTATGAAAGGACATACGAAGAGATTTTTTTCATATGACGTGTCAGTGCTGGTTAAAATGGCTCTGCATTGAGTGCCTGTCTACCATCCAATCCAAAGCATTTCTCAGCATCTAAGCGAAGCCTGTCAGGGTGAGCTCGCGATTGCATCGTGACGAAGTGCCGGCATCCCCTTTCGCCACCCACATGAGCCAATGTGTGACACAAGCTCTCGCCGGTTCACGCGAGTTATTTTTAATGCACTATTCCGCAGTCCCTTCGCTGATGGCCCTTGAGCAAAAGCTGCCAATGTGGCAAAACTACTCGCAATGACAAAGGACAAAAACTACCCTGAGAGTTCCCTCTGAGGTGTCTGAGACAGGTCGGGGGGAAGGAAATAACCGTGACGCAATGTCATGTGCAGGGAGACGGTCGGAAAGCTCTGGAACTACCCATGGCGACAGATGCAAACACGCACACATCTGCCATTAATATTCATTACGATAGTTAGCCTAGTTTCTACGCCATTCGCTGCGTCAGAATCAACCAGGCCTTGAACTGCAAGCACAGTCAGCAAGAAAGGCTCACGTCACACCGCCTAAATATATCACACTCATTTTTTCCCATACTACTGCAAATGACTCTCTCCTTCAGAAACATGTTCATAACATTCAATGGGGGGGGGGAATCAATCCATACGCTGTGCACTTTGAATTCAGCACAGAAATAAACCCACGCGCTTCGAGGCCTACAACAGTCAGCGAAAGCTCCCAGCCGAATGGATGCTGATTCATCAATAGATTGCCAATGCAAAAGGTCATCCCATTTCCCATAATGGCATTTTCTGCTCAAAAACGGACGGCAGGCCTAAAAGGAACCTGCGAGAACCAGTTCAGCAAGATTATAAGGATTAGAGGGGTTCTAAAGAAAAAGGGCACTGTACTCACCAGAGTCGCAGAAAGTTGTGGATCTCAGGACATAAATGGAGAGATTGGCCAGATGAAGAGGGGAAGAGAGCGCAGCTGTGTCGCTGTGCGGATCAGTTCATCAGCCTTTAGACTTCTTTCCAGGTTGATAACCGGCCCATTCTGCAGGCAGAAGGGCAAATCAAAACAACACACTGTGTCGTCATGTCAGTTTAAGCCCCGTTCGTCAGTCATGCGAGGCTGCCATACGTTACACCTTCTCCGCATCAGGGTCTCTGTGTAGCGAAAGGGGGTTTGCCTTAAGAGCACGGGTGAAATCACACAAGCCATATGCGCGCTGATTTACTTATCTCACGGTTAACTGAATCCTTCATCAGGAACATCTCGTAAAAAAAAAAAAAAAAAAGAGGCCAAAAGCTTCGGCTTCTAGTTAAGTATCTGACATTTCTGTGAATACACCACGTGTGGGAGGTTTTAACCAAAAAAAAAGGTGTTTTGAAATTCATAAAATGGTGTCACTGACCAGAGAGGGATCCCAGAAGTCTCTTGGGTTTTCTCTTCCAGGTCATGTGACCACGTGCTGCCACACTTCCAGAAGACTTGGGAGAGTTCCGTCTGTCCAGTGTACCTCACCCTTTTAAAGAGATGTAGATATGTGAGAAAATATTTAAAAATCCATGCATTTTCAGATTTCATTTCAATTTAATGGAATTAATGCATTACCTGAGCAACTCCTTACTGTTTCTCTGTACAGGAGGTTTACTTTTAAATTTGTATTTAAAGGTTCTCTTCTGCTCTTCCAAACCAAGATTCTGCAAAAAAGACAAAATTGCCTATTATTTTAAGTCATAACTTAATGCTGGAATTCAGTTCCATTCAATGGTGTCTTTAAAATACATATTTATAATTTTTTGCTATGCAGTAAATGTTAATATTTCCATCACTTTTGTCTTAATACAATAAAAGTAAAATATAATAAATATATAATACATTTTTTGTAAAGATGGAAAACATATTATCATCTCACAACATCACAGTTATGAATTTTACATTGGCTTGAGCAGATATGTTTGTTATTTTTGTCATGTCCATTATTCAGGCAATATATTTGGAAATATTTCTACTAGATATGTTTTAAACCAAACATGCAGAAATTGTTAATTATACATAATATATATTATACTGTAGTTATATATAAAAATATTATATGTAAACTTTAATACAAACAAATAAAGCTATTTTATTACTATAATAATTATTAAATTAATGTATAATACTATATACGCTTTATATTATTATTTTAGTATTATCTGAGCTAAGACAACACTATTATTCATAGAAATTAACCTATAAATTAGAGGAGCTCAAAAGGTAATAAAAGGAATGATCTGTATTTTTCCAGATTCTCATCCCATGTCTAACATACAAAATTGCATAAAATGAGCTTGCAGAAAAGTTTAGATTTGTCTAATAGATTTTATTGTAACGGTGACCATCTCTTACGTCTGTGGCTGCACTGCCAAATCCAGTCTTTAGCTCCCAGTAACCAGAAATTCCTTCAAAAAGACAAGAAGACATTTATCAGTATAAGTAAATGAACGTCTGTCTGTGTGAAAAGTGCTCCCTCTAATGGTCATCTTATGCATTGTTTGACCAGACAGTGATGAATGTGTTCTCTGGCTCTGTGTGACACAGTAGTGTTTATCAAATACATGACATCTATTATAAAACTGAAAGTTCAGGCTTAATTTTGATCGGATGAGCTGCCTTCAAAGCTGCTGTAAAATGCCAGTAAATGCACATTCTATATTAATTCAGCAAGTTGCTACATTAATCATAGTTTCTGTCTACTAGGCTCAAACAATAATATAACTAGTGAGATATATATTCGGCCTAGATAAAGCAATTAAAAACAGTATCTCAAAAACTGAACCTTGACCCCTCTCAATGTACTAAAACACTTAAGAAAGACTGCCATCTCCTGGCAAACTCAACTACTGACACCTACTGTCAATCATTTTCCAGTTTGATGACCATTCTGGAAAAAAGGAGACATGAGGATGTCTCCACATGTAGTGTTTTGGCAGAAGAAAAACCTGTTAAATATTTGCCCAGTCTGGACTCAGCTGCTCTGAAAACCAATTTAGCCAATTTATTTAGGGGCTTCAAGCGGACGCAGATAAAACACTTCGGTCTTCAGCCTGTGAGCGATTGTGAAAACCAGAAGTTAATCAGTTCCTCTAAAGGCGCTTACAATCTGATCTCCTGTTTGACATGGAGCCACTTCAGAGGGTCCCAGAGATGAAATTCTATAATGATGTAGACTGAAATTCAGCACAAGGGCTCGACACACAAATCACACTGTATTAATGTTTAATGATCTCTAAAAGCTTATATTCCTTTTTCGCTTTCTCAGGGTCCCACGTCCCGGCGTTTACAGATTTTCACCTGACCCCTACTCAAGGACTGTCCCAGTGCGATGGCGAACACACATCAGTGAGATTAAAGATCTCTGTTGTGATGGCGGTTACAGTGCTCAAAAGATCCATAAAACACATAAGTTATCTCCTTATGACACACAGCCCAGAGAGCCAACCGTACTCAAGCCTTTAGACTTTTTTGTTAAATATTATGCTTAGTGAGTGAAGCATGAATGATATCAAAAGAAACGCATATGGCGTACGTGTTTACATTTGCTTTTCCTACCGGCGATATTTCCTATGAACTGTCTTTATAATATATTTACAATTTTTCCAATACTGTAGCAGTCACTCAAATCTTTTTTTTCTACGATAAATGAAATATTAATGAGATCTAAACTATTTATATTGTGAGCATTAATAATGAATCGCAGCCCTTTCAACATTGAGCTTCAAAACGTAATATCAAGCTTGAGAGGAAAGCTGATATTTTTCCATTTTCATTTATGGGGGGGGGGGGGGGGGGGGGGGGGGGGGGGTTATAAATTAAGAGGGTCCGTGCTTTGCTAAATATTGTAAAAGCACCTAATTCACCTAATGCATTTATCAAATAAGTAAATCTTTGCAGGTGCTCGGAAGGAAATAAAGCCAGAGCAGCACAAAACAGTGCTATTGAAATGTGTTTAAGTGTTTCATTACTTTCATTTACTATTAAATAAATCAATCAAGTTGGAGACACTTCAGTGGCTGTAAAATTTTAGAATCGAATGACATTTTCATGGAGACGTTAAAAGGGAAAAGATCTCCACAGGGCTTTTAGAGAAAGTGCAGACTCTTAACTCCGTCATGGAAAAAGTCAGCTCACTTCTGCCGGTGTGCAATTTCATTAACGCTTACATGCAGGCAGTCATTGATTTGCAAAAGAATCTCTCTGAAATGCAGGTCTAATCAATCAAACGTCTCCATTAATTTCAGCCGGGGCTGTCACCTGAATTCACAGGACCTCGGATGATATTTTTATGGGTGGGCCCAAGGAGGTTTATAATACCTGGAGAAAGCTATCCGTTAGCTTTCCCATTCATCTCAATGACAGATGTTTGGCTGGTGAAAGACCACCCAGAAGTATGCAATGAATGACCGTCAATGGAAAAATATCTAGATAGAGCACCTACCAATATAATAACTATTTTAATTATGTGTGATTACATGGTTAGTTGAGTATTATTTGCATTGTTTTTCCACTACCAGTTGAGAAGCTCTAGACTACACCATTTACCAGTGGTTCTCAACTGGCTCTGCTAAATTTCTGAAAAAATTCAACATTAAATATTAAACATATTATTATTATCATTATTAAAGAAAAAGAAGAATCTAAATAATATATAATAACATTTCAAATAAAAATTATATATATACATATATATATATATATATATATATATACACACACACACACACACACACACACACACACACACATAAATTCATTTTTAAAATAAACAAAAATATTTTTATATTTTGTACAATTTATTACAATTCATTGTACAAAACATTACATTAATTATTATTATTATTATTATTAGCATTATAAAGACAAAACACCTAAATAATATATAATACATATAATACACAATATTACCAATATAAATAATATAAATATATCTGTACATAATTTGTTTTTAATATATAAAAATAAAAACATTTTATTTATGCATTTTATTATTATGCATATTATTATTATTATTATTATTATTATTATTATTATTATTATTATTATCATTATTATTATAAAATATATAAATTATATATATATATATATATATATATATATATATATATATATACATACAACAATCAATATAATCAATATAATCAGTATAAAAACAATCAATATAATTTAAATATGTATCTGTATATAATCCATAATTTAAGATTAATGTGAATTTTTATATTTGTACGTCAACATTAAATATTTAAATATAGTATGAAGAAGAAACATTTAATTACATAGTTTATGATAACAAAACTACATAATTCATTATTTTTACATAAACATAATAGAACTGTTTACTTTTTAATTAAAAAAAAATATATATATAAAATGTATATTATTCTTATATTTCTCTGCTATCTGTGACACAATCAAAACAGACCTGTGACCCATTTTTGGTTCTCGACCCTCTAACAGAGAAATACTGCTGTATAAGACCTTAGCGGACCCCACTCATCATAGCTTGTCCTCCAGGCTTAAACTAAAATGTAAAAGGAAGAGATCATAAAGGCCACACAGAGGTAAGAAAAATAGACAGTAAATAAGATGTTATTTTGATTTATTACTGAATAAATTTCAATCACAGTATTTAGCTGACACAAAGCAACTTCTGAGTTGAACAATCGCGTTTATGTGATACCGGGACTATACATCAAGTGTATATTCTTCCAGAAATATTAAAATTGTTGCTAAGTGTATGCCACCATACAATAAAGAAAACACTGATGAAAGTGGTTTTTTGACCAGCAATGAAAATAATGCGGGCGTGATGTGTGAGAGAGTTCGGTGGTTTGCTTTCTCATGACAAGATGCTTTGAAAGTCAGTTTGAAAAGTTGAGCAAGGTTTAAAAGCGAGCTGCAGTTTCAGCAGCTCGAGCACAGCGAATGGAGCCGACCAAGTGCGGAGGGATTACACAGGAACAAAACAAGTCAAGAAGCAGTAAGCATAATGTTAGGAGAACTGCTTATGTGCAGAAACAGTCTGACAAGGCTGTGAGAGCCTGTCACTTACACACAAACACCCAGCAAAGGAGCTTATCGAGGAACCTTTAAAAGCATTTCATCAACACCAGCTCAAAATGCAGATATTATTGCATAATCATGCCTTGAGTCACAAATCTAGAATACAATATCGCTACTGTTCACAAATGACTTTCAAGGTATTATAACTGTAAGATTCAGTAAACAAGAGAATTATTGTATGAGTAAATAAAAAATAAAGGCACCTAAACTGTATTCATGCTGGTTTCACTTATGAAACACTGATAACAAATTCAATTTAGTTTTTTAATCTAACCTCTTTAAATATGCCAAGTGATGAAACATTCAAGAAAAAAGTACAAAACTGGCATATAAGAGCTGGGCAATAATATATTTTACATTTTGGAATGATATAAACAATCAAGCCGGTGAGATTTGCTATATAGTATATATTGCCCTACCTGAGTATATTTGCGACTTGACTTGTAATGTTTAAATCTATGAACACACCAGCTACATATTCTTAAATTCTCTTAAACAGCCATTTACTACTGAATTACAAGCATTATTCTGAGTTTTATCGTATCAGACAATGTACGGTCTTTCAGTAATCTAGAGCAACCTCATTATTGTTGAAAAACATGATTGATTAAATAATTTATTAAATATTTGACACAAACATGGTGGTACATGCCAGTATATTTGCACAGGGCTTCATCGTTCAGCCGTAATTTGCTCAGCACAACAAATAGAAACATGAAATTAATTAGAAAACTGCCTGACAAATTACCAAATCTCTAAAGGCATCAAAACTAAGGTGTAAATGTATTCTTGAGAGACTTACAAGTGTGACAGCCTAATCTAGAACTGAGCGAAGTTTGTGAAAAATTAAGTGAGGACTTCAGTTCCACAAGAATCCAGATAACATAAAAATCTTCAACAGTAGTGTAAATACTAAAACACATTAACAAATTAATGGACATTTCACTGTGCAAAATCAGAAAATAATGTAACAGAGTTAAAAAGATTAATTTAATATGAAAATGGCTAAAATCACGCTCACAGCCACACAAACGGAGTCTTTCCTCACCCCTCTCAATGTGCTTTGCTCTACATGCAAGTAAGATAAAGGGCTTGTGCACCAGTTTTCAATAGCTGTATCAGCTATCCAGACACACGCGTATTACCCAGACGAGTCATTATACTTTATATGCCCTTGGCATTAATTGAGAGCTAATGGCATTTCATAGATATCCTTTATTTGACCCCTTTTGCGCTGAGCGGCTTTTGTATATTGTGGTTTGTGCTGAGCCTCAGACAAGATTCAGTCCCCCAGAAGCCCCTATTCCACCTGGGTATCTATGCCTGAGGGAGACAGTTGTCCCATAATACCCTTCACAGTGTGTGTGTTCTTAACATATGGGTGGAGTTCTTCTGAAGTCGCTCTCACAATCTATGAAAGGGCAAAGCTAAGGACTCAGGCCAACAGCCAATAAAATACTGCTGTATAACACAGAGGATGAAGAAAGTGGCCGCCCATGCAACAAAACATTACTTATTAGTGTTCTTGATTATGGTTATTGATCATCGGCAGCTGAACTGAAAAATTCAAATGCTTAAATATGGATCTCATTCAGTTAATATTACTGCATTTAACTACAGCTGAATAATTGTCATTGCAGCAACATAAACTGACACACCTGTTTTGTTGAAATCCATATGGCATCATTTTATAAACAATGTAATCACTCAGGCCTTTAATTTGTAAAGGAATAGTTCATAAGACTATCAGACACTCACCCATGTGTCGTTTCAGACCTGTATTGTTGTCTTTCTTCTGTCAAACACAAAAGCAGATGTTTGGTGGGATGTTGTTTTCACACTGTGGTTTTCCGTATACAATGAAAGTGAATGGGTGTTGTCAAGCTCTAAAACTGACAAAAAAAAGTACCATAAAAGCACAATAAAACTAGTATACACTGGATGAATCACATGCTATTTTGCACATCTCATGAAGCCATATGATAGATTTATATGTGGAAGACACCAAAATAAGTACATTTATGTATGTGATATAATATACAGTATACATACGTATATATATATATATATATATATATATATATATATACCTTGAGAAGTCTGTGTGTGTGTGTGTGTGTGCGTGTGCGTGTGTGTGCGTGTGCGTGTGTGTGTGTGTGTTTGTGTACATATAATATTAAAATGCTCTGATATTTTTATTTATTTATTTTAATTATTAATTTTGTTTGTTTGTTTTTTTTTTCTTCATTTCTGGAGCTTGACAGCCTTTAGTCACCAGTCACGATCATTGCAGGAAAGAGAGGAGTCAACATTCAGGTAAATTTTTCATTTTGTGCAGAAGTAAAAAACAATCATACAGGTTTATAATGACATGAGGGTGAATAAATATGGATAAATATAGTAGACAATACATAAGATCAACTACATAAAAGTATTTACTCAGATGCGCATATACAGTAGCATTCAAAAAGCTGGAGTCAAGTTTTTTTTAAAACAAATTAATAATTTCACTAAGCAAGGATGCATTAAATTTATCAAAAGTGACAGTTAAAAACTTTTACAATGTCACAAAAAAAATCAATTTCAAATAATCTTTTGCACTTTATATTCATCAAAGAGTCTGTAAAAATGAATACATTAAAATAAAAAAAAGTTATGTTTTACTGTATTTATTTTAAGTCTAATAATATTTCAGAATATTAATAGTTTTACAGTATTTTGATTACATAAATGCAGCCTTGGTGAGCATAAGTGACTTTTTTTCAACAATCAAGAAATTTTTTTTTAAAAATCCTTGCAGCCCCCAAACTTTGTATGTGCAAGATATGTTAAGTCTGCACATAGTGTATGATCTTCTTATAACTATTCAAATGTGTTCGGTTAACACTGAGAAATGTGAAAGACTGCAAATTAGCTTTTAAAATAGACAGGAAGGGAGACGTGCAGAAATGTTTGGCAAAACGCTTGTCACTTTCACACCTTTATGATTGGAGGAGTTCTCCTTTAAAGGCCTTTAAGTCTTAATCCAGCAAAAAGGCTCCAGCAGAAATTCAAAGGCACGCTGCACATTTGAATATCTCCACAGCTCTGTACCTCCCCCCTCCAGAGAAGAACAGATACCGATATCATGTGCTTTACCTTCGCTGCTGAGGTTTCATTGAAGTGAGGGATAGCGTCGTGGTGTCACAGACAGTTCTCATCGAGTTAAGATTGAGGGGAATTAGCCGATAGATCAAATCCTTCAACCTCGTGGGAGAAATCACAGCGCTAACTAATCTGCGGCTCAGATTTTCCTGCAGGAAGCAGATTGAGCCTCAACTTAAAAAAAAATGTCAGAAATCAAACAGATCCCGTTAATTACATTATACTTAAATGACTTATGTATCGGCCACACTTTAAGTTAATATCTTGTACTATGGATGAAATCCTGCTCATCTGGTTTCCGGCAGTCGTCACACAGAAAACGCATACATCGCAGATTATACAGTATATGGGTTTAATGTGTCAACAGTATCCCATGGCCCTATTCCAAATACTCTATTTGTTAAGTCTTCCTCTTATTTCAGATCATTATTGTCTTCTACAGTTATGTGGAGCATAGCATAAAGAATCAATATTAGCTCTACACTGATCTTAACAATGACAAAGCAGTATGTAAGGGTATATTGACTAAGCCTTTATTCACAAAACAAGAGAGATGCCTCCCTAATAAGTATTTTCTTAATACTTGCTAACCCACAGTATTTTGTTTAACCATTTCAGGTGGTTCAGAGAAAACACAAGTTCAGTATTTGGCCAAAAAACAGCATTTTTCTTTACTGATGGTTAAGACTGGCCAATAAAAACTTCATATTTTTAAGCAAGAAGAGAAATATAATTAATCATAAAAGTAATAATAGTGTGCATTTTGTGTATGTATAAATCATAACGTTTTTGTACAGCAGAGGAAATGTATTTATTTATTTACACACACACATTACCATTCTATTTTTTTTAAGAAATTAATACCTCTATTAGGTAACAATGCATTAAATTTATAAAAAATGACTAAAAATACATTTATATTGTTAAAAAAGATTCCGATTTTAAATAAATTCTGGTCTTTTGACCTTTCTATTAATCGATGAATCCTGAAAAAAATCTATCACAATTTCCACAAAAATATTAAGCAACACCAGATCAGCTTGTCAGAATTAATTCTGATGGATCATGTGACAATCAAGACTCAGTAGATTAATGGCTACTGAAAAGTCAACTTTGGCATCACAGGAATAAATTCAACAGGAATAAGATTTAAAAAGCATTTACTCAGACGTGCATATACTATTGTTCAAAAGGCTGAAGTCAATTTTTTTTAAAGAAATTAATCATTTCATTCAGCAAGGATGCATTAAATTTATCAAAAGTGACTGTAAAAAACCTTTTACATTGTCACAAAAAAAACAATTTCAAATAAATGTGAATCTTTTGCACTTTACATTCAACAAAGAATATATAAAAATTGAATTATAAATACATTAAAACAGAAAAAAGGTATTTTAAATTGCAATAATATTTTACAAAATATTTACGTTTTTACTGTATTTATTTTAAATTCTAATAATATTTCACAATATTAATGGTTTTACTATTTTGATTACATAAATGACTTCTATCCACAAACTAACAATGTATTAAACTGATAAAAAATGACAGTATTCTGGTAGTCAACATTTGAAGTGGATCAAAACCTTTCATCAAAGTTGTCCGAAAACCAAAACAATACCCGTTCTTGTCTTAGGACAACTTTGATGAACTTTTTTGATCCACTTCAAATGTTGACTACTGTAGAAAACATTTATTTTAAATTGTGATATTATTACACAATAGTAACATTTTTACTGTATTCATGTAAATTTTTTATATATATTTTTGATGTATTTTTGTACTTGTGAAAACAAAAGATTCCTAAAAAAAACATATTTCCAACCCCACATTTATGAATGGTATCTTTACGCATGCGCACACACACACACACACACACACACACACTTTACATATATTTCTACATTTTAATAATGAAAAATGCCTCACAGGAAAATTTTTGAGTGATGGCACCAATCTGAATCTTTGAATCAATTCACTGAAACAGACAGTTTCAATGATGTCCAAATTAGATGCTCTATTGAAACATCACAGTCAATGAAAGATCACAAAACTAGTCTAATGACGCAGTCTTTGGGTAAAAAAACGAATCAGAATTATAGTGAAATTCACAGAATATTGCCAGAAAAATCATCTTGATTATATTGTGAATATTTTATATATCAGCCAAATCCTCCTGAGGGCAAATATAAGGACACAAAATTCAGATTTCCAGATTTACATACAGTACACTGCACAGAGCTGAGAGGAAACTCGCGCCTCTTTCCTCAATCTGTGCATCCCCAGAACACAGCAGCGTTACTGCTGACTTAGCTGCGCAGATGCTTTGGAAGAGCGAACGGCATCGGCTCAGGAAAGTGTGTCAGGCAAGCATATTTATTATAGAGAGGGGCAAGCCAAGAGCTATCCTGAACAGATGACAACAAAAAAAAAAGACCCAAGGTGAACCTGCAGTCAAAACAAGGCTGATGTTTACAGGTTTAAGACAGTAAATGTCACTTAGGAGTCCATTTTGATGGCTAAAAAAGACTTTTCAAGCAGCAGGTCACACCTTTCCCCTCACACCCCGCCCCGCTGGGTTCAATCTGCCCATCTCCGCGGTCACAACACTCTGGAACGGAGGCCTTGCCAGGCAGCAGGTGGGAGGGCATCAACAGACACCGAACATGAGGCAGAGCTTTTACTAAAAGCTCCAGAGGCTCTAGATTTTATTAGAACGCATTTGCACGGAAGCGGTCTTCCTCTCTTTCCTCCTCACAATGCCGCTGATCACTCTCCGTCTGATAACAGGGGCGAGGCCGCTGAGAAAATGCTGCATCATTCATGGTTGGGTGTCTCCTCGCGTCACGCCATGTGACCCGCTGACACACTCCCATCTTGTTGGGGGTTGGGACGAAGGCAGGCAGGAGCATGGTAGGAGAACCTGACCAAAGCCTCGTGCCATAGTGACACTCAGCGGATTATGTCTAAATAAAGCCTCGGCACTGCATGAATCACTCTGCTACTGATCCCACTGCTCAATGAGAAAGGAAGAGAGGAAGAGAGAGAGGGAAGGAGTAAGAAAGCCAAAAAAAAAAAAAAAAAAAGGCGAGGGAGCGGGAAAGTGAAGTGGAGAAGGCGTTCATCACTAGAGTGCCATGGCTTAGCCTAAGAGGCTTGAATAATCATTGGTTAAGCTGTCAGCCCTTCTCTTGCACCTACCGTGTGCTACAAACTCCTGTGCGCTTTTAATCAAACAAAAACGCTGAGATCCAGCCATGCTGCCAAGACAGTCAATAAGACAGGCTTCAAAGTCTCTTTAAGACTTATCCTGACATATTATATTCCTTGCAATGCACAGGCACCATATGGCAGACATCTTCTCAAGTCTCTGATGTAAAGTTCAAGCCGAGTTTCAAGTCTTTGAGGTGAAGTGCAAGTCAATTCTCAAATATCCTTTCAGAACAGTTTTCTACTACAGGTTGGTTTTCTAAAGCATTTTGAAGGGCAAGCAATTTTGCTTATTCACACATTTCTAATTCAGAGTCCAAGTAAAGTCTTAGGGTGTATTCACACGTGTCTTGTTTGGTTTGATTGAATCGAACTCAAGTTTGTTTCCCCCCTTGGTGCGGATCTTTTGGGCAGGTGTGAATACAGCAATCGCTCTCAGGTGCGGACCAAACAACCGTACCGAGACCCAGCTGAAGAGGTTGTCTCGGTCTGGTTCCAAACAAACTCTGGTACGGTTGAATGGATGAACCAATGAATGGATGACCTTAGCACACATGTGGTTTTGCCACCATACCAAACAAAAAAAATTAATTTTGTATTTGGTCCGGACCAAAGCAAGTGAACTAGCGGACTTTCCTGGTGTGAATACACCCTTAAATCTTATTGGTAACAGCTGTGCAGGTTGGTTTAATAAAACTAGTCGAAAAACATTCGATTTTTATTATGTTGTTCAATTTGAAGTCAAAATCAAGTCTCAAGTCAAACGTTTTCAAGTACACTTTGAGTTTCAGGTCTCTCAAGAAGAGTTAAGGAGAGTCTTCTCTAAACTACAGTTTAGTTTTATAAACCTTGTTAAAGAATAATCAATTTAATACATTTTAGAGTGGCAGCATGGCCTGCTATAATATTAAAATATTTTTTTTTCATTTGTTCTTATAATTATTTAACAACAACAGTTATAATAATATAATAAAAATTTATCAAACATTATGAGATTTTTTTATTAAATTAAATGAAATTGAAAATAATGAAATTATATTTAATAAAATAATGTTCCTTTGTTCATTACTTTAACAACAATAATTAAAATATTGATAATAATATTATTCTTTAATAATAATAATAATAAATTTAACAATTAAGGGAAAATAAATTCTAGCAAATATAAAAATATATTGCTAAAAATGGTTGAGATCTGGATTTTGTATTTGGAATTTAGTTTAAGCCTCAAGTCAGTAGACCCACAGATCTGTGAATTCGGAAAAGCAATGTTTCCTTAAACTTTTCCAGAACATCTCCATTATATCACTGGAAACAATAAAATAATTCCTGGAAATATCTAAGAAAAAAGCTCAATTCTCTGTGGTAGGTCAACAGGGAAAAAAATCCTTGTTGTTGAGACCTGGATTTTGTATTTGGAATCAAATTCAAGTCTCGAGTTGATTGCCTGAGTCTAAGTGGAATCTCAAGCCAATTATTTTACAACTCAAGCACAACTTGAGTCCAAGTCTCAGACTAGAATTTCTA
Source organism: Spinibarbus caldwelli (assembly GCA_039654775.1). Classification (NCBI taxonomy): domain Eukaryota; kingdom Metazoa; phylum Chordata; class Actinopteri; order Cypriniformes; family Cyprinidae; genus Spinibarbus; species Spinibarbus caldwelli. The sequence goes on from CM077233.1 coordinate 8,545,373, forward strand.
TCTCTGCCATACAAAAACACAGGGAGCAGCACATGTGCATTCAGTGTATAGCTTGGATGCCATGACTGATTAAATTGGATCACTGACAGATTAACAACAGGATGACCTGACTTAATCAAACAGCCAGCCGCATCTGAAGCTTACACGACCCACAGATCTACAAATTCAGACAAGCCTGCAATGTTTTCCTGACCTTTTCCAGAACATCTCCGATCCACTACATCATTGGAAACAATAAAAATAGCCGCGCCACCCAGTCAAGCATTAAGAACAGCGGCTGCGGGGGGTCCAGGGCCGGTTCGACTCCTTCTCCAACCCCCCTCAGCTTCCTGGGTCCTGACTGATCTCACGGACCATCGGCGGGTTAAATTACACTGCGGAGTGGCTTTGCGGAGAGACAAAGGGCCCAGGATTTCACAGTCCATAATTCTTTCCGGGCCTTAACTTTGAAAAGGTGCAGCATTCAATTTCAGCCTTCGGCAACACTTTGCATTCGCTTATGAGTTATGACACAGCCATGACGTTTTTAACTTACTATACGGCCATGCGGAGGAGACCTGCGTACCAATCAGACCGAATGGAGGATGGGAGGGGAAAAAAAACACACAAACTCTCAGTCAGCACAGAGCATCAGTTATAGCGAAATTTAATACAGTAAATAAAAGCGGCTCATCTTCTGGCTGAAGCTAAAGACGAGCTGGCTTTTTTCCACATCCTACTTGCAGAAAGCACTGAAGTAACGTCGAAATGAAATCATTTACATGTACATTCATGTTTGGATCTCAGTCCGAAGTGACATCCAGGCTCCCATCGTTTCCTGGCACGTAGGGAATGGAGAGGAAGCCCAGGGAATGGCAGAGGCCTTTTGATACTGCAACTCTGCCGAACCAGCAACTCGGAAGCCAGGACAGCATGAGATCCGGAGAAAAAAAAAAAACAACCAAAGCACAAAAAGACCAGCTGCTTCGAGATCATGGGTGTCAGCGGAAAAAAAAATGTCTTGTTAGAGAGAATATAATTGAACTTGTCTGGCAAGTAATAGCTTTTCCTAAAACTTCATGCATCTGTTTCACGCTGATGAAAATATACAGTTAGGTAAATATGCAACTGAAACTAATCTAAAGTGGTTTAGGACAAATAAGTCCTCATCGATGACATTTCCAATTTACTCTAGCTTAAGAATCTGCCCATATTTGTAATCATACTACGTGATGAGCACAGCTTTCCAATATAAGTCCACAAGCGAACAGCTAAAAAAGGCACCATGCTAAAATGAAAATCCTGATTGCCTGACAGAAACATTTCAAAACACTCAAGCTGTCAGTGAAACAACTTCGACTTCCAAGAACCTACTAGATCTAAAAGTCACAGTTCTTTATAAGTCAAGCATTAAGTCACGTCTTACTTCTCAGGAGGTGCCGCTATTTTGTGCAATGGTTTAGAAACAATATAAAATCAGCAATATGAAGCTGCTGAGTTGTTTTAGAGTAAACATGAGGCCTAGCTAAAAAGTCACTGCGCAATGTCATTGAATGTCCTTCTAAAAGGAAACAAGTTACGATAGTTTTCTAATTAAAAAAAAAAAAAATGGGAGGTTGACTGTATGTCTGGATTAGCATTAGGTAAGCTGTTTTTTACCTCTGAAGACTTTTGATGAAATCCGCTTTACAAGAACTGGATATAACTAAACAACTCAATGCTCAGTAAGGTAGCACCTTTCATTCCTGCTATTCCGTCTGTGTTAGTTGAAGATTCGTTTATTGTTTGAACAATCACTCCTTCTTTATTCTGCAGTTGGAAATAGGCCAACAAGGCAGCAAAGGAATAATGGTGTTAATTAAGACACCTGTTCTTCTCTGAATTCCCTCACCTAACCGTCGCTTTCAATAACCCCAGAAAATTCTGCTCTACATTTAAAAACTGATTAAGAAAGAGAATATGTTCAGGTATAATGTGCTTGCAAAAAGAGCGAGCATTGGGGATGTAATGCCGTTAATCAGATTGATTGGAAACGTCTTTACCGCTAAAGTGCAGGAGACAAGTTCGAGATCTGTCAAACCATGGGCCGGTATTGATGTTTGCACCACTTCAATCTCACGCAGCACCCATTCACATCAAAGCACTGAACTGGATGAAGACCTAAGCAGTTTTTTGTCTGCTGTGCTCTGTAGATTTAGACCCGAAACATACTCCATGCAAGTATATTAACGCTAATGCTTCTAGCTACTTGATTTCACGCGTCAGTGCATCCTGGAATGCAAGTCCAAACTTCTACGGTCAGTTTTCTCCTTCAGGTCAACAACTGTCTTGATGGAGAAATAGTTTCTTATAAGAGAATCTTATAAACATAATAACAACTCTTTGTATTATCTCTATTCTGATAAGACTATGGTTTAAAAATATGGTTTAAAGGGATGCATCACCCAAAAATGAAAATTCTGTCATTTAATTACCATCATGACGTTTTATTTTCTTCTGTGAAGCACAAGAGAAAATACTTTTGGTTACCATTGAGTTCCATTGTATGGACAAACACACCAAAAAAAACAACAACAACAACAACAAAAAAAAAAACACAGACATTTCTCAAAATATCTTCTTTCATGTTCTACAGTAGAAAGTCAGTCATACAGGTTTGAAATAACGTGAAGTTGAGTAAATGATGACGGAATATTCATTTGACGAGAATTATGCTTTTAATAGCTCCCTTTTTGGATACTAAGGTTTATTACTGCCAGATTTGTGCAAATATATATGTTAAATGAAAAAGTGCAATGGCACGTTCAAGTCACGTTGGATAGATTGTATTAAGGAGTTGATAGCATGTGAATGGCACCACAAAATTGTAATTGCGATTGGGAAACTCTCGATTTTCTTTGAGCCCAATGTTAGGGGTGTGAAAGTGAGAAAAATGGCAGACAATGAATTCAACATCTGTAGTTAATGGTAAATTTGTTAAAGTGTATAAAGTTTCATGTACAAAATATCATTGTTTTGTGCAATTACGAATATTTATTTATTGTTTATAACAATTCCATTTACAGCACCTTCATATATTCAATGAAGTAAAAACACCTGATATGCATTCTTCATTTTGTAAAAGTAGAGTTAAAAAACCTTGCTGTATTTTTTGTAGAAAAGGTACGTCGCCATATTGTTCTGATCAATGTGATTTGAACGTGCCTGACATCATAATTACAACATCTCAACTCATAAATACAAACTTCCCAGGAGGACTTGAACACACAATAATTTCTGTCCCATTAATTTCAACAAACACTGAATGTTTAGAAATGCTTCCTCAAACTATTGGTCAGATAAGCAGATCGTGTTGCCAAAAACTGAACAAATGTTGGGCTGAGCAATGATAAAAGTGCAATGTTTACACTTTTTCAGAAAAATCATACTACAAATGGATGACTGGTAGAAAAAAAAATAGAATTTTGAAAATTTTTAGTATTTTTTAAAAGTTTAAAAAGTATTTACAACAGGGCCACAAACGTAAAATGATTACGCTTTTATACATTTGTAGTCCTGTTGTAAGTACCTTTCAAAAACACAAAAAATTATGCTAAAATACTTCTTCTAAAAAAAAAAATACAAGCACTTGCATTGTGCACGAAGTATGTTTCTGACCATATGTAAGTTTCCTCTAAACACCTCAGCAATAAACAACTCTCTGAAAATTAACTGCTTCAGGGGTCAAGGACAACACAGAGCAAGCATGTGAAGCTAAAGTACACACTCGGTTCGTGGTGCGGAGCATCAGTTTTCCAGCGTATCCATAGCCGATGGGGCATTATACCGCTTCAGATAAAGTCTTAGATAGAGGAAGTGGTAAGTACTCTGTGTGAACTGAGTTTGGGCTTGAAAACAGTGACCTCACAGATTCTAATCCCTCATCTCTCTTTGCACGCTTCCCTCTGAGAGGAACTGCCAGAGGGGAAAACTTGAAAGCTAAAGAGAATGAGGGAGGGTGCGTGAGAAAAAGCATGTGTGTGTGTGTGAGAAACAGAGACAAAATGACATGCAAAGAGGAAAGAGTGTAGAGAAGCAGGAAAAAAAGCACAACAAAGTCACATCTAGGTGCTGGCTTACCTGCACTCAGTTCACAAGACGGGACGGTGAAGTGAGGATAGTCAAAGGGGTTGTGGGAGGAGGGTCCGGGCAGGTTGATCCAGCCGCTGACGGGTGGTCCGGGAGGGAGGAAGGAAGGATGGAGTGACAGGGAGCAGGGAGACGGGGAGGCCAGAGGGGGATATGAAGCACTAGTCCTCTGTCTTTCCCTCTTTATCCCTCTGGCACAGAGGCAAAGAGGCAGACACCAGTACCTGCAGCCACTCAAATAATAGGAGAGAAAAGAGTGCTCACATCCACACACACTCCAGCACAGGGAGGAAAGAGAGAACGCCCCTCCCACTCCTTCCCAGGACCCAATCGCACGCAGACTTCACTGGCAACGAATGGGAGCGCAGGCAGCCGGTGCCATGCCCTAGCCAATAAGTGCAATTGCTCATATCCAGTTGGAATAATTAGTCCGAGAGCAGAGCGGAGCGGCTTCCCTTCTGAAGGACAGACAAACGGGCGCACTTACCCAATAAGTGTGATTTAAGACCACAGCCGACATTAGAGTAATTAGATTGTGCCGCACTTAACCTAGCAGAATAACGCTGCATGCTCCACTGCAGAACTGGCAGAGGCGCAGGCTACACGGGATGGGTTTTGGAAAGGTGCAATGATGTTAAGCAGGCAGAAATGATGCATATAGAGAAAGAGAAGGAATAGGAACTTTTAACACGGTGATGATCAATGCGCATGATTATCATGCAGTGACACTTTCAGGCTTGGCGCTTCGCTCCCAATATTCATAATTAGAGTCAGAAACATAAAGAAAAAACAAACTTAGTATCAAAAAATTCTAAATAAAATTCAAAATGTTAGCCAAAAAAACATCATAAATTCCTGTTGTTTTTTAATCATTATTATTATCATTGATTTATGGCATCTGACAGTTCTTAATATGCATTTCTAGGTCTGGTTATGCATATTATCACATACTCTGTGAGTTGAAATTGACTGAATTTTTAAATGAACTGATCAAATATTATTACATACATTCACTACTGTTCAAAAGTTTGGGGTACAATTTTGTTTGTTTATTTGTTGTTTGAATTAATAAAAATAAAGACTTTTATTATTATTAATTTAATCAAAAGTGTCATAAAAATGTTACAAAAGATTTCAAATAAATACATATTTTATTAAAATAAATATTTCAAATGAATGCTGTTTTTTTTCCCAAGTTTCTTTTCATCAAAGAATGCTGAAAAAAATAATGGTTTCCACACAAATATTAAAAAGCAACACAATAATAACAGACAATAATAAGAAATGTTTCTTGCGCACCATATCAGAATATCAGAATGATTTCTGAAGGACGACATTATTTATTGTAACAATATTTTACACTATTACTGGTTTTACTGTATTTCTGATTAAATTAAGACTTAAGTTAAGTTAATTAAGACTTCTTAATATTACAAAAATTAAACAATTGTGACCCTGGATCACAAAACCAGTCTTAAGTAGCACAGGTATATTTGTAGAAATAGCCAATAATACATTGTATGGGTCAAAATTATCCATTTTTCTTTTATGCCAAAAATCATTAGGATATTAAGTAAAGATCATGTTCCATGAAGATATTTTGTAAATTTCCTTCCATAAATATTTCAAAACTTAATTTTTTATTAGTAATATGCATTGCTAAGAACTTCATCTGGACAACTTTAAAGGCGATTTTCTCAATATTTTGATTTTTTTTTTTTTTGCACCCTCAGATTCCAGATTTTCAAATAGTTGTATCTCGACCAAATATTGTCCTATCCTAACAAACCATACATCAATGGAAAGCTTATTTATTCAGCTTTCAGATGTTGTATAAATCTCAATTCCAAAAAAAATTGACACTTATGACTGGTTTTGTGGTCCAGGGTCACAATTTCTAAAAGAATCTATAAAAATTCAAAACTTTTGAACTGTAGTGGTTTTAAATATATATATCTAGATATATTCGTTTAAATATATACATATGAAAAATATAGAGAAATGCACCTTAAAATCAAGTCTGGGGTGACAAATATTGCCTGTTAAATAAAAAGTTAATTTCTGACTTTGCTCACACTTTGTCTGCATAAAACCAAAATCATAGACCCGGAACAAAGTTCATTTCATAAGACCTTTTTTTTCTGTTCTCCAGATCAATACTCTGGCTCAGGTCTTGGCTTGAGAAATGATCAATGGTGAACTGTTAGAATGACGAATGTAATGCACATCGGCCGGCACTATTCCCTTCACAGCAAGAAGGACCGATGTGGGGACAGAGATGTAATAATGTCCTATTAACAACCACAAGGAAGGCACCTCTATACACTTCCAGGATGACAAGGTGGTGCTCAAAGTGGCGAAACTTCTCTTAGCACCCGATTCTGCTGACGTCCGAGCGACCAGGCATTATTTCAGGGTCGGGGCTCCCGAGCCATTCTCGGCTTCTCAGAAGAGTACACACTTCTGCTCAGTGAATCTTGTGCAGCGGTGAAATCGATGCACCTATCAATATCATACATCATAACATGGGCCGATATGCATAAAATGAGCAAGCACAAACCTATGATGATTCAGCAGGTGTTCGCAAACCGCCCTCCCAGACATCACATACATCAGCGTATCAGTATTTACAAGTAAAGCAGTTTAAACATGGAGTCGACAGCGACAGTGAAATGTGCTATAGACTGTGGCACGCTACAGAGCGCAGGGCTTCCTCCAAGAGGACTGGGTGGGAGAGGAGGGCCCATAAAAAATGCATGAGCAACAGGAGGAGATGTCACATCGGATATGTTTCCAGCTGCTGAGATACTGGTGTGTGGAGAGCTGCGAGACTGAAAGGTACAAGTGAACTCAGGTCTAAGAAGAGAGAAGTGAGGGGAAAAAGCACTTAACTTCCACCACTAAACCTGCCAAAACCATTGCCACGCTGTGCCAACAATAACAGAGATTTAGACGTAAATTCATTGATGCACAAGAGATTTAATGGCTTATGTATGGCTTGATGCGTAAATATCCACAATCACTATAAAAAAATAGTATTTATTCAGCCTGTATATAGAGGTTGTCATCACACTTACTGCCCCAGTGATTTACATTCAGTCTGATACACAGATCTGTTTCATTATAAACGCATTTACAACAATAGGGTTTTGAGAGCATGGCATACCACTGCCTTAGTCTACAATTTCAGAAAGATATCTCATCAAATATTCATTAATTCTGGAGTACAATCATGCTTTAAATGGCATGCTTAGCAGGGGAGAATGGGCACCGCTTAGGCAAGAGGATTTATAACATGTGGCACTTATAAGTGGATGTCATTATACTGGGGTTTGATGTCTTTAAACAGTGACTGACAATAAAAACAAACATATGTGTGCATCAAACAGAAATAAATAGCGGTTTTGTAGTTTTAAATAAAGTGGAATAATTGGTTATTGGCCTGTTACATTTTTAAGAATTGCAACATATAAATCCAACCCAAGATCTTTGGGAAACATGCCTGTGGTGACATTTCTGCAAAATGATGTTACATTGGTTCTTGTACGTTTTGTGACACTTTCAAAGAAAAATATCCTTGGTTGGGCTAATAGCAATGTTTCGTTATGTTCATTTTTGTACATATCGCAGCATTTTAGAAATGAAATGTCTAGTGAGTGGCTCTACAAGATTAATGCTCTATCATGTTTAAAAATAACGTACCACCTACACTAAACCTTACTGACAGATTTATCGAAACCAAACGTTAGATAAAAGCTCATTTGTTGAAGCAAACATGCCATTATAGCTTGCTTCTACAAGTCTTTGAGCTTTTTTCTCATGACTCATGTTTCACAGGACTCGCTGCATTGCAATGCTGTACCAGGTGAGCTATCGAGCAAGTTTACTAAGTCAAAAGTAAAAAAAGAAATACAAATAGAGCTGATTATGTAATGCAAAAACATCAAAATGTATTACTTTACAAATTCTGCACTATGGCAAATGTTTTAAAGTCAAAACATCTGCAAGGAACCATGTGAAAATAAATAAGTCTTTATTATTTGATCTTTGGCCCTGTAATTAATTTGTGTGAACAGGAATAAAAGTTGTTGGTGCTTTACTACCACTAGTGGTCATTTCAACTGAACCTACAGTGAATTGTAGCCTACGTATAAATATGTGTTTGGAGTTTTGCAAAAATGTAAACAGAGGCATGTTTTTCCAATTGCAATACAGTTTGACCCTCATTAGTTTTTGTTTTATCTAGCATAAGTGACATGAGATGATCAGAAGACGTTTGGGATTGGAAATACTAAAACTAAAACTTCTGAAAGTTACAGTATGTTTTTATAGCACAATCAAGTCTTTATTTGATTCCTAATGATATGACTCCTTTAATGCTTTATTTAAAACACATTTTCATGGTCGGTAAAAATATTATGGCTCGTAAATCACCTCAGTTAACATCCACTGGTGCATGAGTGAGACATAAAATTCATTCTGGACCCTACTCATATGGTTTAGTAACCTTGACAGTCTGTAGATTGCAATGACTATGATTTCATTGTTAGTGCAACAAATAAGCCAATATTTTGCTCAATATAATTTTGAGTAATGAGGGCTATCATATTTCCATAGTCATTCTTGTGACATCTCATTTAAGCTGCATCTCATTGACAATTTTGGCAGCTTCATATGCAAAGACAAAAACACAAGATAGTAAATGAAGCAGCAGCATAAACCACCTCAATAAAACCAACAACGCTCAGCAGCACAGCATCTTCATTTCAGTGACTCACAAAGACAGCATAAATACAGCACGTCTAACAGACATGGCTTTGCCTCCGCTACCAATGTAATTAAAGCCAACATCTTGTCCCGCTCTCGTATCATTACCGTCTGTAGACCATTTGGATGCGCTTTGTTATTACTTACTTGCTGCTAAATATAGACTTCCTGTGCCAGCGCTAGAGATTGCAGTCAGCTGCAGATTGTTCCCTATGTTTGCAATCACAAAGACTTACGTGGACACTATATCACTCAACAGGGGTGCAACAAGCTCTTTTGGATCTGTCACCCCTTTTTGGGGGGTCAGTACAAAAAACTGATTGCAAAGAATAGAAAAAGAAGGCTTATAGTTAGGATACTTCAGTGCTGTATTAATTGTTATGCTCATATATACTAGAAGTAAAAGCATGATTTCTATTTTATTTGATCAGCAATTTTCCACATTTTAGAATAATATTAAAGCAAAAGTATGAAATAACACAACTGGATGTGTAATGATTGGCAAATCAACCCGCTTCATGAGGTGATGTGCTGCTTTTCCCTTACTATCCAGTCAAACTCATCCATAAAAAGTTAGTGTCAAAAAAAATAAAAAATAAAAATAAAACACAATATAGGCACAATATATATTTATCCATAACACTCAATTTAAGCTTAAGCCTGTATATCAAAAATCTGAGTCATGACTAAAAAGAAACATAAATTCAATCTATTTTTTTTTTTAAACTGTAGAAACTAGTCAGATTTTAATCAAGTGAATTTCTGTGGTTTATTTTTCACTTATCTGTATAGTCATATACCTTAAAGTCTAAGCAAGGCTACTGAAGAAAGGGCTTACACATTGCCCAGAAACACTTACATAAGATAGATAGATAGATAGATAGATAGATAGATAGATAGATAGATAGATAGATAGATAATACAGGTTTTAATAAATAAAAAAAAACTGTTTTGAATTACGTATTTGAAATTGAAAAATTGATTAATACATAATGAAGAGAAATTACCTGAATATTGGATAAACGCTCTGAGAGAGATGCAGGTCCTTTAGAAATGACGTTACTGTCACATTGGCCTGTCTACATTGTACAGAAGCCGCATTAAAGCTAAATACATTGTGTGGTTACACAGAGGCAGCACAAACTCATTCACACAGATTCACGATCGCGAGAAACAATGAATCACGCGCGACTGTAGCTTTTAATAGCAAAAAGAAATAAGACGCTTATTGTCGTGATGTTGTTCAGGGAATTCACCCTGGAATCAGTTTATAGGCAAATCCTCCGCGTTCCCGATTTTCTGCTGAATCTTATGAATTATATTTTTAGCTGAAACCATTCTCTATGTTTTGTTGTGGAATCGCTTCCCTCTGGTTTACTTCATGGTCATGTGTTTAGGCCTTCTGATTAGTTCAAAATCTGAATATCCATCACTAACCTTCAGACTTGCCGTAGCCCGTCAATTTTACATTTTCCAAACTAGATAATATGACAAGGTAATATGAGAACCATATAAAAGACAAAATAAGGACTGAAGGGATGGAGAAAAAATAACACAGGGTGCTTTATATTTAAACACCGACGGCATGTCTGATCTTTGGAGTCGTATCTTTTTAATAAATAGGTTGAGTCTTTGATTAATCTAAATTATTAATTTACTATTCAGAATGAATCGGTCCAAACGGTTCTCAACATCAACAATTCACACTCAGAGAGCGACTCTTTCAGACAAATCTGATTCGAAATGGGTGCTAAACTAAGGATTTGACTGATAAGGCGAAAAGTTACTATAGGCTATAAGTAGAAATTGTACAGATGAAATGAACTGCTATACTTTCTATATTAGTTTAAGTTAAATTGAGCCACTTTTGCCTTTGATCTGAATAACAAAAAGTTGCACTCTTTTTTTTTTTTTTTTCCTGGGATTTCCCCTGAGGGTCCCCCTATTGCTGATGGGTAGCAAGGATATGCTGCTGTTAAATATACCCGAATTTGCACCCATTACTCATTTGGAAGTTTCTGGGAAAAGATTTGTGCATTTAAGGACTTTTACCTTAGAATAAAACTTTGTCTTCTTTTGTTTCAGTACAGATCACAACAAAAACAACAATAGTTAATCATAAAGACAGTCATCCTGCTGAACTCCTGCAGAGTTCCTGCTGTCATCCTGCAGTGTGACGATCTATACTCCATCTGAAACCATTTTAAACAGTACTCCTTATCAGCCATAGCATTTTAGTTATTTTTTGGCACACCATTTTGATTCATTTTCACTTAATCATCTTTCTCAAATGCCCATGGGTTATTTTACCACAGACTCGGTCCACCTGCCCGAAGTGCTTGCAGAGGACCTTTAAGTCCTGAGATACAAAAGGGGCCGCTTCACCAGCTCACTGTCAGCAGTCTCTGATTTGTGCCTTGAGGCCCTCTCAAGGCCACATCGCTAAATCCTATTGAACAGGCTGTAAAACCCTTCAGGCGGACAGAGAATCAGTGCAATGGGCACTGAGGAGGGATTGCAATGTCATCAAAGGGGCACGCTATGCAATTTAGAGACATGCATGAATCAGGACTTTGGGGCCCTTTGCCATAGGTGCACAGAAGACATTTGCCAGGGCGTATTTCAGAGCTTAAACAGCATTTAGTAGAAACGCATAGTTTACAATTCCAAGCATTGAGAATGAAGAGCACTTAAGCTGATCAAAGGTGGATTTTATATGAACCAGAAGTAAGGATATATACCAAAAGTTACTTAATCCTAACCTGACAGCGAGTTCTTCAAAATACTTGTTTTGATGTATATATTTGACTTTAGTAAGTAATGACAAATAGCAATTTTTGGGTGAAATACTCTTTTAAACATCTAATGATTGTGGAGAAAAATTAATGTCACAAACAAAAACAATGGGTAAAAACCTTAATGAATTTAAAGTCTAAAATACATAATTGTGAGAGGAAAAATGAACCTTTATTTTTTAGTAATCAGTAAACAGTAAACACATTCATGATATGAAATGGCTTGTGAATGAATTCCGATGTTAATATTATACATGAATAGACAACAGAGTCTAAGATATGTGTAGACAGATCAGGTTTTAAGGAAATAGATTTTGATACACAAGAACTAGTGCCAAATTTATTGTGGCAAACAAAAACAAAATCATTTATCCAGTGCCTCTGAGACATGGTACAGCACAAACTGGTTTAAAAAAAAAAAGACTAGAAGCCCACAGGGTTGTACTGAATACATCAGTAGCACTACAGTGGATTAGGTGTCTGAAATTCCATATGGATAGAAGATAAAGTGTCTTCATAAAACACATCTGTCTCTTCCAAACAACACTGTCAGCAGCTGTTTCATCAGTGAAAAGCACCGAATGCAACCAAAGCCTCTGAAATGTCCAATGATTTATAGGACATGTAACTGCTATTTTTGAGTAACAGAATTTTTTACATTAATATTTGTTACAAAATTCTTGCAGCTTCCCCTCTTTACTTAAATCATTCACTTTGCTTTATCAAAACCTCTGGAATCATCCAGAAGTGCAAAACAATGACACTAAGAAGAATGTCCATATGAAATTTCACATTAATCACAATAGAAAAACACACAGTGATCCCATAAATGCAAGAGGAGTATTTAAAATTGCTTTGTACAAAAACTCGATAAGTATTTGAACGATAAGTATTGAATTATTCAAAGCATCTTCTTTTTGCCCACTTATGCTTTTTCGAGAGAGAGGCTACAGATAACTATTTCGGTCTTGCACTTTTATCTGTGGAAGTATGTAAAAGTGCTCACTAAAATAGAAAAAAGTATGGTTTACAGTTTCAAATCATATTTTAGCTCTCTTTATTGCAAAATAAATATTTTCTCTTTTTAAATCCTAAAACTAAGTTGTCAGATTTGCCCCTCAGTATCCAACAAACCTTGGATGAAAATGGAAATGGAACAGACAAATAAGTGGAAAAAGTTACACAAAAAATATAGCTAAAATTGGTTAAATATACCAATTAAGACATCTTCAAAAAATAAAAACAGAACAAATGACAAACAATTCATATACAAAATTTTATATGGATACAGTTAAAAACACTGCCTCACTTCTCTGGTTTAACCCCCTGAAAAATATGTGCCAATGCCCTGAGAGAGAGCAAACACCTCCATGTTCAACCTGCCTCTTTGGCGTTATGGTGAGGGAGCAGATGACTGGCAAATTCTCCTTAAGGCAGACTCAGTTCTTTTTAAAAAATTTTGTCATTTTCTTTTTTTTCCATTCGTTAGATACAGGCATCTACTGGAGCGAAACTGGGCCTGTTATAAACGGTTGTGTCGAGTGTTCAAAGGCTCTTTAGGACGGCTTTATTTCTTGGATTGTGTCATGTAGCTGTTCTCGATGCACAGCACGATGTAGGAACTGGAGCAGCTGCTGGAGGTCTGCTGGAGGAGTTGGCCAGCCTGCAGAGATGAGGCCAAGCCTGTCACCGCACGGTCTCCGGCCCTCCACGTCTCACAGTAGTTATCCGTCTGTCTGTGACCCCTGCCACTGGACCCATGCCAGATCATCTTCTCTGGCCTACAGGATAGAGGAAGAAAAACAGTAATTTTAGGTGGTTTAAGATAGCCTCAGACTGCACTCAAAACCAGGAACACCTTTCCAAAATTGCAAAGTCAAATCCCATTGCCTGACTGTGGGATCAGGATTCACAAGTTTTTAATCCATCAACTGGGAAAATACATTTTGTTTACAAGGTATGAGACCGCTACAATGAGTTTGGAGGAAGAGTCCAAGAGATAGATAGAATGACAGAACAATAAAACAATAGATAGATAGACAGACAGACAGACAGATAGATAGAACGACAGACAGACTGACAGACAGACAGCTAGATAGATAGATAGATAGATAGATAGATAGATAGATAGATAGATAGATAGATAGATAGATAGATAGATGGATGATATTTTATATTGCATTCATCTGTAGCTCCAGTACTCAGTGTTTTTTAAAGGAAAATGAAAAGTGACAGGATGCTCTGCTGAGGCCTCTGTTTGAAGGGTTCACAGGATCAGCCAAAGCCACTGGCACTCACCAGGCACTGTCCCGCAGGACATCTCTGCCATCAAACGAGTAGATAGGAGCATTGTCCTTCATCCTGCTCTCTGAGTCACTGAAGAGAGACTCCCAGCTTCTGAAAAGGACTTGATCCTGCAGAAGAGAATATCAATGCCATGAAAAGATAAGAAACATTCAAGATCATTTAGTGAGCTCATTGGGTAAGTTTGGTCTTGAAGAATTGTCAAAATGATCCAAAAGATCAAATGAACACTCAGTGCCATCACAGATAATTCTACAAGCCTGAAAAAGCAAAAAAAACAACAACAACAAAAAAACAAAACAAATTAAAAATAAATAAATAAATAAAGGGGAAGGGAAAAGGGAAGAAAAATAATTACATTTCAATGTTGTTGTTTTTTTGTTCACTCACAAACTTTTGTTTCCCTCCGAAAAAAATGCTTTTGCTTTTGTTTACAAGGGAAGATTCTTGAGAGAACATAAAAGGCAAGAGTTTTGAACTTTTCAAAAAGCATTGAAATATATTTATGAATTATCAATTTTTAACTGGACTGCATGATAAAAACCATCTTTTCATGTAAAATGAATATAAATGGTTTTCGCTGAAAACCTAGATTTAGTATCTGATCTGACAGTTTAATAATAATATTAATACATTTTCATCATGTTGCTGTCTCCACTTTATAAAAGCAAATGGACAGCGGTGATTTTACTATGGTTAAAGGGATTTTCAGCAATGTGCTCTGCCTAAAAACAACCCTTTAACAGGGTAAAAATCACTGTAATTTTATGGCTTATTGCTTTAAATACCTTGAATTAATATATGTTTGAGTAATGGAATACACAACAGGGTTATTATTTGTTTACTAAAACTAAACCATAAAAATAAAAAATAAATTAAAAAAATATAAACTATATAGACGTACATAAAAACTAATAAAAATGACAAAAACTTTAACTAAAAGTTACATGAAATAAGAAATTACAAGAACAATTCAAAATCTTAAAAAACTATAATAGTATCTCATTGATACTAAAAAACACTGCTACACACCTTCAGGTTAACAATCGGTAATGTCTCTCTGTCAGATTTGCGAACGATACTGTAGAGATCCTGAAGTTTGGAAGACAGGAAGGCCCTGAACGTTCCCTTCAGGCCCACAGCTCGAGCCTGCTGGAAGCACAGGAAGTCTGCCCCACGAATGCCTCTCATGTTGCCCACTTGTGGAGAATTCAGGGCAATAAGATGCAACTGTACAGAAAATTAAAATGGCGTCAAACAGGAAATAAACACAGAGGACCTGTGTGAATGATGAGATGAAGTTGACTGAACTAACCCCTGGTCCGGAAGTGTGGATGTGGCCTTCTGGTTGATTGACAGGGGGGCTGGGACGGCGGGCTGGAGTGATGGGGTTCCTCTCTGGTTGAACGGGATATCTGTGTGGTTGTACAGGATCAGTGTACCTGTTATCAGTGTTGGGTGGGTATCGTGGGTCTGGGTAACGGGAGTCAGGTGGATTGGGGTTTCTATTCTCTGGCTCCCTCCTTGGAAACTCGATCGGCGGGTGCGGTGGAGAAATCTGCTCTGCTCCATTGTTAGCTGTGTGGTCTTGGGAATAGTGAACAACAGGGGGCGGCTGGACTGCTGCCACTTCATTGTCCTGAGGAAGAGCCAACATGCTAGTCATACCTTCAGGAATTGATATGCACATCCACTAATTCCAACCTCCTTTGATTAAACTGTGGGTGCTTATTTGAATGTTAAAGCATAAAAAAGAGCTTTATTCGCACTGCTTACCAGCTCTCCATAAAAGGGTTTATAATCTCCAAGCTGCAAATAAAAGGAAAACTGTTAAAATCTGAGAAGACGTTAAAAAAAAATAAATAAGTAAATCCTTATACTGAAACGTTTTCCTTAAAAGGGAATAAAAATAAGAATGCATAAAATGATGAAAAAAATCTAGTTTAAAACACCATGTTCCTAGTAATATGGGCATTCATGTTAATTTTCTGTCTGAAAAAAAAAAAACAACCTTATGTCATTTTATATTATCATACCATAATTTTGATTTAACGGCTCTAACAATGGCAAGTGGTGTGACCAACTAAAAAAAAAGTGATATTTTATTACACCTGGAGTGCATTTGAGTGTGCTTAACTACTTTCCAAATAATAAATAATATAATAATATTAATATAGCTGCAAGCAGCGATGACGAGCCTAAGTCCCCAGTGTCACCGCCACCCCGATGGCATCAAGAAAACTGTTTGGTTGTTGACTTACAGCAATGAAAGGATCTTTCAATTTTCCAAAAAGTTTTCAAACACATTTTCATAGATTTTTTTTGTTTTTTTGCGGGGTTATCTCATATGACAAACAGGACAAATCCTGCCATGCCATAAAAATGTCAATTATAAGATATTTTTAATGAACTTACTGACCCTGACAGTTCTGATATTTATGATGTCATGATATTTAAATCATGACAGTTAAAATACCATTTCTTGTTTTATGGTTTACTTTTCACATGACAACAAGGTCTGTATATGTTGGTCATACAACAACACTAACTTTAATTTGGCAGACAATTTTTTTTTCAACAAATGCTCATTATAAAAATGCTTATTAAAGTAACTGTATGTATGAAATGCATTTTTTTATATTTTTTGCAATAAATGAATCAGAGTTTAAGCACCATACCATCACTTGTCTGACACCATCCCGAACTCTGAGGTAGAGATCGTTTCTGTCCAAAATGTAAATCAAAGCACCTTCCGTCTGTCTGCGTGCCGTGGCCATCATTATGTCATAAGACCTCAGGACAGTCACCTGCTGACACATTTAAAACCATGGGTATGATTAAAGTATAAAGTGTCAGGTGTGTAATCATATACACGTCATTAGTAGCTTCTTTCATCAATGTCCCACTCACCCCAGATCCAGTGCCAGGAATTCCTGGTGGGCCAGGGGGACCTGGAGGTCCAGGAATACTGAGTGCTGAATCAAACAAAAATCATACAACACTGTCTGTTAAGTTCCTCAAAAATATTCTGTTTGTTAAGAATTGTACTTATTTTTTCTTACGTGGTCTGTAGGCTCCTGGCAATGACGGTGACCCTGGAGGACCAGGGGGTCCAGGAGGTCCTGGGTTTCCTGGACGACCATCATAACCAACTCCAGGTGGTCCTGGTGGGCCCTGCGGTCCAGGGGGACCTCTGATTGAGTCTCCTTTAGGTCCCTGGAAAAAATGTCTTTGATGAGACCATCCATATATAGGTAAGTACTCAGTTCAGGTTGTGT
The DNA here is from genome assembly GCA_039654775.1 of Spinibarbus caldwelli. Classification (NCBI taxonomy): domain Eukaryota; kingdom Metazoa; phylum Chordata; class Actinopteri; order Cypriniformes; family Cyprinidae; genus Spinibarbus; species Spinibarbus caldwelli. The sequence continues at coordinate 8,562,624 of CM077233.1, forward strand.
CTAGAAATACCCAATAAATCTTACAGGAAGTCCAGGGTTTCCTGGTGGTCCTTGTACAGCTCCAAAACGAGGGTCATAAAATCCACCTCCTGGCTCTCCTTTCTCTCCTTTAAGACCGGACTCACCACGCTCCCCCTTCATCTCATTCTGAGGAAACAGATGTCATGTTTTGCATTGGGAAAATCATAATCAAATTGTTTCATCAATACTTTTCATCAAGAATCACATACCTTTAGGGCATATATATCTAAGTTAGAGGAAAAACCTGTGTAAAAATGAGAGAATATTGCATTAAATACATTAAATAACACAATATCTTTTACAATGATTTGATAATGATATCAAGCTAGTAAGTTAGGGTACTTTAGCCAGGGAGTCACTAAAATTTACAGAGGCCGAGACAGCCTTGTTATTCCTGCCTGCCATTGGCCCTGAATGTCTAGAAACAGCAAGAATGGTAAATTTTACCTGGTGATCCTGGAACACCAGGAGCTCCCTGGTCTCCTTTCTCTCCTTTCGTAGCTTAAGAAAACAAAACAACACATTGTTCAAAGTTGTTGAATATATTAGAATTTTGATATTTGAACTCATTTCTGTTAAAAATCAATATGAAATGCAGTTCTCAATCCATTTTTCTCCTGTAATGTTGAATATGTTTGAGCAAAACAAGTCATTGAAAAGGAAATAAAATGTAGGTTGGGACTTGATTTTATCCATTGGGAAATAACTGGACCAAAGTGAAATTCATTACATCAGCAGTAAAGAAAAACTGTTTAAGGGGCAGAATTTTTTGTCTTTTTTTTTTTTTTTTTTAGAAACCATTCACAGTTAAATCATGTACAGTAAGATCACGAAAGTACTTTAACAATGTAAATAGCGTACATTTTGATTTTACGTTGACTAAGGACCTTGTGACAAAATATCTTTTGATTATCTGCTGTGACAACAATGACTGTAACAACCTACCTGGCCTCGAATAATCTTCATATCTCTGAAATGGAAAAAGAAGATTGCAAATTATTGCTGTTGCAATCATGACCACTTCAACTGAACATAGCCAGCATATGGAGCTCATTTTGCAACATTTCATGCATGAATTACAGCTTATTTGACACAAAAAGCACTTACACCGAATCTGTCCAAGGGCACAGCAGGTCCAGGGGGACCAGGGGGTCCTGGGGGACCAGGAGGACCCTTGAAAAGACACAAAATAACTTATGTGGGAAAAGCTATCTATATAACAATCAACGAAGGAACAAACTGCATTTATTTTCAAATTCAAGAGCTTGTAGTGTACTGACTGGGTAACTATATCCAGAGCCTGATACTGGTTCTCCCTTCTCTCCTTTGTATCCGTTCACACCTGGACGGCCCTACAGCCAGAGAATGAATGAATGAAGTACACAATCAGTTAAATATGCTGTTGTCTGTCAAGGAATTTTTTTTGATGAAAGTTGAGAGACTTACGGGTCTGCCTGGCATTCCAAATTCACCTTTCAAACCAGAAGGTCCAGCTGGACCCTGAATAAAATGAGGTATGACTTAGATGTTGCTCAGAATATTCCAAATATATGATAGTGTTAACTCTTAACTTAAAAAAAAAAAAAAATAAATAACAAAAAAAAGTAACAGATACAAACATACAGGAGGTCCGACTGGTCCAGGAAGCCCTCTCTCACCCTACAGAGAGAAAAAAACAAATTCATTTTGATGCACAGTACTAAAATGTTTATACACCTATTTAATCTTTACTATTTTCCTCATTTTTGAATGTTCGTTGAATGTAATGTTATGTTTTGCAAGTCATTAAAAATATGAAGAAACACAAATGGAACTTTTATTTATTTTAATTATTTAGTGACCAAAAGTCGAAACTGTGTTTCCTGGGGCCTCATTTATAACCGTTGCGTACGCACAAAACCTGCCCTGAAAGAGGCGTATGCCACTTCCTACGGAAAAGGTGGGATTTATAAAAAACCTTGACGGGAAAATTTGTGCACCTGCACGCAAACTCTGACCCATGCGTACAGACTTTTTTTCCTGGAGAGAGAAAAGTAATGAAGTAAACAATGATTTTAAACTGTTTTCATTTCATCATATACATTTACATTAAATATTCCACTCTCATTAATGGAGATAAGCACTGAAATTACATAAAGTCATTACGCAGAAGTTAAACCAAAATTATATGAATTTAGACATAGCCTATTTGTAGTGGATGCGCTTGATTACTTTTCCTGTGGTATGTTATGTTTTAATGACAGCGAGGAGTGCTATAGGTGCACAATAATTTATCTTTAAACTAAACTGCACATGTCATGTTATGAGAAAATATTTTTAGCAAGAACAATGATCAATGATGCGCACTTCGACATTGTGGCGGACACCGCTGGATTTGGTGGAACGGTCTATTGTCCGGTTTGAATAGGTCTAATGATAATAACTTACTGTACAACCACAGCTGCACGGAGGTGTTGATGTAGTGTGGAGGCATCTCCACAACATTATGAAAAATAGCCTACCACTGTATTTGAAGGATACAACTTGAAGAAAACGGTAAGATTTGTATGTTTCTTTATTAAAATACTTTGTCAATGAGTCAGATACAGTGCCCTCCACTAATATTGACACCCATGGTAAATATGAGCAAAGGCGGCTGTGAAAATAAATCTGCTTTGTTGATCTTTCATTCAAAAAAATTCACAAAAATTTTAACCTTTCATTGAAGTAAAACAATTGAAAGTGGGGAGAAAATCTCATGATGAAATAAATGTTTTTCCCCAATGCATGTTGGCCACAATTATTGGCACCCCTAGAAGTTCTGAAGTATATTCCCATTCATATTTAAGTTTTTTAGCACACCAGGGTGACTAGGAGCATGAAATTGTCCAGCCATGGCTTCCTGTTCCACAGGATTATAAATATGAGGAACACAAAGGCCAAATTCCCTTAATCATTCATCACAAGGAGTAAAACCTAAGAATATAGTTCTGAGAGTTCTAAAAATATAGATTTTTGAGCTTCACAAAATAGAAAGTGGCTATAAGAAAAGAGCTAAAGCATTGAAAATCCCCATTTCCATCATCAGGGGAATAATTAAGAGGTTCCTATCAACTAAAGATGTTACAAATCTGCCTGGAAGATGATGTGTGTCTATATCGTCCTAATGCACGGTGAGGAGGAGAGTTTGAGTGGCTAAAGACTCTCCAAGGATCACAGCTGGAGAATTGCAGAGATTAGTTAAATATTTGGGTCAGAAACCCTAAAAAATATATCAAACAGCCCCTACATCACCACATGTTGTTCGGGAGGGTTTCAAGAAAAATTCTCCTGGCTCATCCAAAAACAAACTCCAGCATATTCAGTTGTCAGACACGACTGTAACGTCAAATAGCACTGGCTTCTATGGTCAGATGAAACTAAAAAAAAAATAGATTTTTGGCAGCAAACCCACCAGATAGGTTTAGTACAAACAGGGATAAAAAGTACCCCATGCCCACGGTTAAATATACTGCTGGATCTTTAATGTTGTGGGCCTGTTTTTCTGCCTGGACATCTTGTTCAGATGCATGGCATCATGGATTCTCTCAAATACCAAAAGATAAAAAAATCTAAACCTGTCTGCCTCTGTTAGAAATCTTATAATGGGCTTTGGTTGGATCTTCTATCAGGACAATAATCCAAAACAAACATCAAAATCAACACAAAAATGTGTCACTGAGCATAAAATGAAGCTTTAAAACAATTGAAATATTATTTGGCCAGTGGAAATGAATGAGATCAACTCTAAATTATTTTTCTGAGAACTATTTTAAACAGTTTTTTTTTTATGGATATTTTGATATATTTATTCTAAAACATAGCAAGGATACTGGATAATTTTTAGCAATAAAAATTAATGTGTATGGCACAAATGGCATTTATAGTCTGTATCTCATATTTCCTTAATGTCTTGTACCTTTGACGGTGTTAAACATGGTGTCACGTGGATGGGAATATGCACAGAAATGATATGCAGATGAGGTTATGCATAGTAAAACTAGGTGTTGTAAGCTCCATATATGGTGATTTCAGGGAGGAGTCAAGGTGGAGCCGCACATACGCACAATCTTCTCCTGACTGATTTATACATTTATAAAGGGATTTTTGCGCAGGTTCTGGCATATTGGTTTTATAAATCTGAAAACATTTGTGCGTACGCAAAATCTAACTTTTGTGCCTACGTACACTTTTAGGATGAAATCTATGGAGAATTTTATAAATGACACCCCTGGACACTTCAATATCCAATTCACTTTCAAACCAAACACAAAACACAAAACAAAAAAAAACCTTTTGGCCTGTCAGTCCACCATGGTAAAGTGGGTTTCCATCAGGTCCAAGAATAAATCCGGGTTCTCCTTTCTCCCCCTACAAACAAAATTATGTTGCAGCAGTGAACTCTGGGTTTTAAACACTTCATTTTAAGATTTTCTATTGGTTTTTGCTTACAAACCTTAATTCCATAGCCTGGTGAACCAGGATCTCCTCTGTCACCCTTTGGTCCCATTGGGCCCTGATTGGTTAAGTAGATGGAGTGTAAGATTGATTATAAAACACATAATTCTTATATATATATATATATATATATATATATATATATATATATATATATATATATATATATATATATATATATATATATATATATGAGAAGAAACGTATTTCGTGTTAAACAGGTTGTTTTTGAAAGTCGGTGCTTGAAATAAAAGCTTTTTATTTCATTGATATTTATTGATAACTGCAGTGTTAATATTTTAATTATAGGACTATAATTCATTGTAGGTAGCCTTTAGCCTAATAGACCTGTTTTAAAAGATCTCTTTAAAAAACATTTTAATTGAGGAGTAAATATAGCCTAATCTTATCCTCGCAGCATGTCAGTTATGCGGTAATTATTGCGGGGCAAATTAATTATACTTTTAATTTAATAATCTCTGGCTATCGTTGATACAAGATCATCGTCTTTCGACGCACCTCAGCAAGGGGAGGTTGTCGCGGGGCAGACAGCACGATGCCTGTTACGTCGTTTGGGCTGCGTTGTTGAGCGCAGTGGCACTGATATTTCACACAGTTTAAGCTCTTTTATTTTCCAAACGTAATAGGATTAGTCCAACGAATCGTTCGGTTTGTAATGCGTACCGAACCGAAAGCCTCAATACGAATACGTGTATCGTTACACCCCTAACAAATACATACATATATACACATACATATATATATATATATATATATATATATATATATACATATATATACATATATATATATATATATATATATATATATATATATATATATATATATATATTATATATTATATATATAAAATGCAGTACTTACTGGGAATCCTGCTTGACCAGGAAAACCAGCCCCACCCTGAAAATCATACAATAAACAATATATGAATATTACAAAATTTGAGGTTATGAGTCTGTATTTCAATGTCGACAAGACAATTTCTGGTATCCTAATGCCATCTATCATACTAACAATAGACTACCAGAAGAAAGATTTTCATACCTGAGGCCCTGGTCCTCCAGTTTCATCATACTGTGCAGAAAAAATGACAAGTTAAAAATGACAACAGTTCAAATTAAAGCATGAACCATTAAAGGCAAAAAAGCAATATAAATGTGAAGACTTACATTGTCAGAATAACGATAAATAATTTGTCCAGGTGATCCAGGAGGGCCGGGTGGACCTGGAAGTCCAGTTCCATCTCGACCAGGTTCACCCTAAACAGATGATCACATTTAACAATGATTAAATAAGTCATTTACGATTTCAATGTCACTAAACCACTTCAGACCAAAAGTAAACTCACCCTGTCACCTCGGTCTCCCTTGTCGCCCCTTGGTCCCTGCGGGAAAATGCAAAACATTGAAATCAGCCTGAAGTACTGCACATCAGAGTGGCTGTTTAGTAAATTTGCACCTAAGAGTTTTATTAAAATGAAACGCACCTGTGGTCCAGGGAAGCCATCCAAACCAGGCTGGCCATCTTTTCCCTGAGGTCCCTCACTGCCTTTCTCACCAGGAAATCCTGGGAAGCCATTCTTACCCTGAGGAACAAGATATAAATAAATTCAAGAAGTCCTCTAAGTATGATCTAAAGATGATATCTTTAGGATATAAATCTCATTTGAACAAATAAATGAAGTCTTACTTGTGGTCCTGGGGCACCAGGAGGTCCCTGAAATTAAACAGGACTGCAATAAATGAACTGCTACAGATCAACAAAGGTAAATAAAAGTACAACAGAAAAACAAACCTGGACTCCTATTGGTCCTCTTACTCCAGGGACTGAACTGAACTGAACACCAGAGCCCTCCATATCATCCTGAACACATACAGAGAGCTTAATATTTTTGCATTTATCATAATAGACTGAGACACTAAGTATGATTGACTAATACTTACAAAACCAACATGATAGCTTGGGCCAGGAGGACCAGGTGGTCCAACAGGTCCCATCGGTCCTGGAAGACCAGCAAGTCCACCCTCTCCAGGAAGGCCAGGGGAACCGGAAGAACCTTTGGCACCCTTTAAAAACAAGGAGAAAGAAATCAATGAAAAAGGTGACTACTAGATCAATGAAGTTCGCTTTCAAGATACCAAGAGCACAACATGTTAGTTTGCACTTTTAGACAATGCATCAACAAAGCAATGTCACAAAGAGTCCACACTACCACCAGTACAGTAATGTAATGTTACATGTCAAGTATTAGAACTGTAGAGTAGAAAGTTGAGATGTTTGTGAAGAAAATCGATTGCCACACTCAAGACCTGCTACCTGCCACCCTGCAGCTTTAGAGGAGAAGGATGAGGTAGAGTAGGAGAGAAGATCATAGAGATAGCTGGGAAAGTAGGACTTTTGCTACAGAGACAGAAACATAAAAGAACCCTGAGTGGGTTTGACTGTTTCAGAAAAAGCTGTTTTCCGAAACAGCTTTCCACACAGTGTCCTAACTAGGCGTGACACAACAAAGCAACGTTATTCTTACATTTTTCTTCAACAATGGACACTTTTGATAATGAAAAACTGCTCTACAATGTCATTTCCACAACATTTTAAAGTATGCACTGTGTTTGAAAGCAATTTGTGATGGAACTGACATTTTCAAGAGTTCTGGATTAAAACGACTCCTTTTTATCTATCTTTTACAGTGTTTTTTGACAAAGTTACAGCTTGACTGGAAATAGTGCACAATAAAAAAAAATCTGTTATGAAATAATATTTATCTTAACAAAAACATTAATTTTACATTAAGGGAATTCCGTCTACTTGGTAACCAAGAACACGATCTAAATAATTTTCATAAAATACTGTAAATACTGAAATGGTTTATAATTATTTCACTTTGTTTAGATTGTCGTACTTATTTTTATGATTGTCAAGTAATTTTTATGATTTTTTAAAAAAAAACATTTAATTATAGATTTTCATGCTTTAAGACTGAAAGTCTGGGTCTTGGAAAAGGGTAAAACAAACAAAAAATCTGTACATAAGATAATTGAAAATAGCAAAATCAAATAATCAAAGGCATGGTCAAAAGTTTTAATGTGAGAAAAAAGTAGAAAATTTCACAGTCTAGAAACCTCTTGAAAATTGACAGGTTTGTATTTCTGATTCTGACAGTGAAATCTCACTTGTACAAAATCCTGCTGCACAAAACTATATATTATACATATAGATTAGTGATCATTATTGTGAAGACAGATTATTTCTCACTGGATCTTGCTTCGTCACGCCTGGATAGGACATTATGACATTATTTTTTTATTTAATTCCTATTAAAAGCATACAGATCATTATAGATTGCTGAGCTTGTACAGAACATTTATACTTAACATTCAGATATGTGATATGCAAACGAACATGTGCATACTGTGCACAAGTGTTTCAGAGGTCTCTCACGAGGTGCACACATTACGCAAACTGACCTTCTCTCCCACAGGTCCAGGTAGGCCCAGCTCACCGGCATCACCCTGTGGAGCACAAAATCAGTCCAGTGTCTAAAGATAGCTACCATTACAAGGATCTCAACAGAGCTGAATTATGCAAGTCCAAATCCATTAAAGGACCAGCACTGCTATCTACGTATGGACAGGGTTCCAACACTTTTTTACCAATGGATTGCCATGACTTTTCCATGACCTTTCCAGTCGTTTGTGATTACAACATAAGGATGTTTTAGACATCATTTTATAGAGACTGCCAGGCTGGATTAGCATTTACATGCCAGACTGTGATGAGAGGGTCCAACCAGTGTCCTCTACTGTATGTTATTGCCCACTCATTGAGCCCAGCCATAAATATTTTGCCCCTGGACTTGGAAATTTTACAGAAAGCCCTGATTTCAAGTGAAATAATGGATTTAAAATGTATGCTTAATTTACAAATGTCTCCAATAAGACAAACTAATGTCATCACGCTGCCTTATGAGCATGTTTACTCTCCACAAGCATCCACAAAAAGCAAAATTGAGATAATTAAATGTTTTAAGGTAACTTTCATAAGATTTCTTTAATTTCTAAAGAATTTCTAAGGTTTTGTAGGTTTATAAATCACAATGTTAAATTCCCTGTTCTTTTTAGGTTTTAATAGAAGAGATTGGACTTCCTTCCTACCTTTTCTCCTTTTGGGCCAGGTAAGCCTGGTTTTCCATCAGCACCTGATGGACCTGGAAGTCCCTATTAAAAAAAAAAAACAAGACCCTTTTTTTAATTTATTGATTTATTTATCAATTTTTATGACTTTAACAAGACAAAAAATGACAGGGAGAAACAATCAGAGCACACACATTACCCACATGGCCACGTCTTTGACAAATAAACGCTTTATTCTGACAAAACATATCCAAACCAATGGTTATAAACATGCATCATGTCACCTTAGACTTACCGGTTGACCTGGAGCTCCATTTTGCCCAGGAGGACCAGGAGGCCCAAAGCCACCAGAGCCTGAAGACCCAGAGCCAGGGGGACCGGGGGGACCAGGGGGACCAGGAGGCCCAGGCAGGCCAGGCAAACCGGGCATTGCCTATCAACAAATAAAAAGTTACAAAGTAAAGAGCTGCAAGCCTTTATAAACAGAAAATGTAATAATTACAAATAAAATGTTAACAAAACTACCACATTTTGCTTAATTCAGTGTCTGCACAATATCTTTTTCTTTTTTTTTTTAAAGAAATGACAACTTTTATTCAGCTAGGGCATGTTAAATTGATCCAAAGTTACAGTAAAGACATTTATAATGTTACAAAACATTTCAAATAAACACTATTTTTCCAACTTCCAAAAAAAATGATCACAGTTTTTACAAATATTAAGCAGCCAAAAACTGTTTTTAACATTGAATAATAAGAAATTTTTCTTGAGCATCAAATCAGCATATCAGAATAATTTCTGAAGTCATGTGACACTGACAACTGGTGTAATAACTACTAAAAATTCAACTTGCCATCACAGGTATTTTAAAATATATTAGACATAGAAAACAGTTATTTTAAATTGTAATAATATTTCACAATGTTACTGTTTTTAATGTATTTATAATCAAATAAATGCAGCATTGGTGAGCAAAAGAGACTTGTTTCATAGACTTTAAAAAAATCTTACCAACCCCAAACTTTTCAAACATTAGTGTATATGAAGTAAATTGAAGATTTTACACAATGAATGACACGTCTTTCTAAATGGTGATTTCTAGCTGTTGAGTCCTAGATCTGAATTAATCCTATAAGTTAATATAGTGTCTCTGGACATACCCGCACACTGTCCAAATCAAATCCAGAGCCCTCCATGTCCACAAATGTCTATAACATGAATACAGAGGAAAGATTATGAAACAGATTTTAAAAGGAAAGCGATCACAAAATCTGCTGACTAATAATGAACTCACAGGCCTATCAGAGCGAGATGGGGGTCCTGGTGGGCCAGGAAGCCCTGGAGGCCCACGAGGACCTGGCTGACTTTCACCTCGTTCTCCCTAAAATGAAAACATAAGAACAAAATGTTGAACTATAAAAGGCATTCATATTCAGTTCTAAATGGTGCACAACCCTGATACTGCCATAATAAGCCAAGATAATGGACATCAACAATACCTACTTTTTCTCCTTTGGGTCCAGAACTCCCAGGAGTTCCAGGAAAACCAGGAGGTCCAACTTGACCCTTTTACAAAAGCAGATATTTCATTATTTGCACATGAAACGTATGAATGCAAACACACACATGCAAAATCAAAAATACAATCAGACTTTTCTTCCCATTTTATATAGTAAAAACAAACCGTTCCCCCCAAATACACAAGCAGGTATAATTTCAAATTGAAAAATGAAAAATATTGAAAAATGTACTTGACCCAGGTCTATTTTATAACAGAGTTTTATGACATGCATTACTTACAGCTTTTCCATCTTCACCAGGGTCACCCTATAAAGGAGAGGAGAGAATATTAGTTTTGTTCAGATATGACTAATGCATTATGCATAATCTCAAGGGCAGAAACACACTGTGTTGTGTTTGCAATGATGCATGTTTTAAACCTGTATTAACATCATTCTCTGCTTGTGATGGGGAACACCATAGGGACCTATGCCGTTGATGTTCTAACACATCAACGGCAAATGCAAGACCACTTATGACATATACGGTTTGTTCCTTTTAAATGGAAATGCATTCGCTAATAGAAAATAGAGGCAGTAATTGAACCATTCCTTTAACTGTGATCTACTCACCGGCTCCCCATCAGCTCCAGCAGGGCCAGGGGGTCCTGGTGGTCCAGGTGGTCCTCTTGGTCCTGCCACCTTCTGCACAACTGACCCATCTCCCCTTACTTCTACCTCTGCACTGGACCCTGGGGGACCGGGAGGCCCTGGAGGCCCAGGAGGGCCAGGGTCACCCTTTGATCCAGGATAACCAAAACCAGGATTGCCCTGAAACCGCAAGAGAGATTTGAGCATAAACAAAAGCCTGTTCACACCAAGGAGGATAACTATAATGATAACAGTACAGGTTTAAAAATCATTCCAAATTCAAAAGAATATTGTTCTTGGTGTGAACGGGCTTCAAAAAGCTTCATATATATCAGTAAACGAATATACATTAAAAGAAGAAATGAATATTTACTATTAAAGGGAGAGTTAAGCAACAAATGATAATTTTGCATTCATTATTAGTATTTTATTTCATAAAACACAAAAAGATACGTTAGGCAGATCATCTGTTTGCCTATTATCTAATTTTGTGTTTTAAAAAATATAATAATGAGGGTGCGTGAATGATGACTAAACTTTAAATTTGGCATGAACTTTTGCTTTAATTCACATTTAACAGGTGTAAAATATGTTGTCACAGTTATGTCAAGGCAGAAGCATCAGAACAAACCTTCATTCCTTTCTCTCCTGCGTCACCCTGTGAAAACACAGACAAAAATGATTGACCTGTCTGCCACTCTCACCACTCTAACAGATGGCTGAACATTCAAGCTCCCCATCATTGACTTCACACATTACTGTGAATTTTGAAGGGCATAAAACTTCAATGTAACAATTCGATGAAAGAAAAAGGCCCTGTATCTCAGATTGTGGCTGAAGAACCACTCCATATAAACTCAGAAGTCATCTCATATTAGCTATTAGCAGAACCTGGGTTATTATTTTTATAAAAAGCTGTTATATAGTTTAGATACATAGCTGCTTCTATAAAAACTAATAGCTCTGACTCTCAATTCTGAGTGAATGAGCTACATTCCGAACCATTAACCAAAATACACACACCTAAGACTGCATATCGGTTGAATTAGATTAATGTTGTTTGACAACCGTAAACAGTCTACAGTTAAATGAACTATATTATTATTGGAGTATTTTAATAAAAAACAACATCCATTACTATAGTTAAATTACTGTAATGTGCAGGTTCTCAAGGCTTATTACTTTATTTTGAAACCAATCTGTTCAGAGAAACACTCAATGAGGTTCAACACACCTTCAGTCCTTTTGCACCGCCACCAGATCCAGATCCTGCATCGCCCTTCGGCCCCACATGACCCCTGTCGCCTTTCTCTCCTCTGTCTCCTTTCTCTCCTTTTGCACCTGTAAATTTGAAAATGTCTGATTAATATAAAAATAACAATTACTCTTATATGCTTTGGAAAACATATCTGGATTATATCTCACCCCAAAATCAACAGAACAAAATAAGAAATTAGACTTTGCGTGTAGAAAATGAAGCCTCTTTTCCAGAATTTTTTTTTTTTTTGTTTGTTTTTTTTACACTGTGACATACTTTTCCTGTCAAATCAATTTTTCAATTTACTGAAATGCAAAATAAATCTGATTCAAGCTACTATAGTGCAAAAAGGGGCATTTTAATTAACCTAGCATTTGGTGTACAGCATATATTTTAAGTTAATGTTAAAAATTGCCTGTAATATAGTAACAAGAATTCATTTGAGAATTATTGGAATAAAAAAAAAAAATACAGTAAAAGTAAAACATACAGACACATTATGATATTAAGAATTTTAGGAAAAAATGTGCAAAATTTTTATGAATATAATGCCAGAATGCAGAATATCTAAATGGCCCTAAAAAGGCTTATAATGTCTTATTTAAAAAAAAAAAAAAAAAATCGTAGTTTTTGAGGTGAAATGTGACCTGGATATGTTTTGTGAAAAGAAAAGAAAAGAAAAGAAAAGAAAAGAAAAGAAAAGAAAAGAAAAGAAAAGAAAAGAAAAGAAAAGAAAAGAAAAGAAAAGAAAAGAAAAGAAAAGAAAAGAAAAGAAAAAGAAAACACAAATTACAAAATACCATGACAATATTCAAGGAAGATGGGCCAAACTCCACATATTCATGTAAGAATATGCCTACCAGCAGAAGCTTCTATAAGCAGGTCAATAAGCATAGTGTTTTGATAAAACAATACAAATGCAATAAACACCATACATATGCAGCAACACTACTGCTTGCTCCCAGTCTGCTGCAGTCCCTCTTGGGCATCTCTACACATCCACAGCATTTTGCCAGCTTTTCATGCAAAGCATCATGTAGAAATTCTGAGATTCTGCTGAGAATTTCTGCTGAGAATTTCTATCCAGAAATTCCATGTCCATTTGAGATTATTTTCATCTTTTCATTAGCGACCCACCTGTTGGACCTGCAGGACTGAGCCTGGACTCCACAGAATACCGTATGCCATCGCCAGCTGAGCCTGCTGTACTTAGAGTGTTTGAAGCTTGTCTAGAATCATCATACGACCCTGAAGTTTGCCTGCTAACACCAACTGAGTCAACCGTTTGTCGAGAGTCACCATAACGGCCAGAAGTTTGTCGAGAACCATCATATGAGCCCGATGATTGTCGAGAATCACCATACGATCCAGAGTTTGTTTGGGAATCACCATATGAACCAGAAGTTTGTTCAGAATCACCGTATGAGCCAGATGTTTGCCGAGAATCACCGTAGGAGACAGATGTTTTTTGGGAATCCCCATATGAACCAGATGTTTTTTGAGAACTGCCATATGAACCAGATGTTTTTTGAGAACTGCCATATGAGCCAGATGTTTGTCGAGAATCACCGTAGGACCCAGAAGTTTGCCGAGAAGAATCGACTGAGCCTAATATTCAACAAAACTTACCAATTCAGCTCATTCTGAAGAAAGATCACACTTCAGTAAACCATTTACAAAAATATGTAGATAATTGTATTGATGTGAGGTAGTAAAAACAACCAAAAAAAAGTCTGACACCTTATTTTAAAATATAATAATAATAATATATAATAACAATAATGTTGATTTTATAATTATTATCAGTGACTTTCAGACTTTCAGAAATAAAAATGTATACAAATATACATTTGTATAAATATAACAACTGTGATATGTGAATAATAACAACTGTGAGTTTAAAATTATATATATATATATATATATATATATATATATATATATATATATATATATATATATATATATATATATATATACATACATACATACATACATACATACATACATACATGCATACATATATATATATATATATATATATATATATATATATATATATATATAATCATTCAAATAATTACACTATAATGCATTACATTTTTGACAGGCAATGTTGATATGTATACATCAAAACTGCAATAATGCCTCAGTGTTTAAGCCATCTATAACAAAATCTGAATAACTCAACTTTTTCAGAATACTTTTCAGAAAGGCACTGTCCAATTTGCTTTACACCAGTAGAGGGCGCCATATTTCCACAGTGGCTGCCTCTATAAACAGGTTTTATTAAGTCAGTCTAGTAGTCTATCACATCTCAAAGAAATGTTTGCAATTACAAAACTATTTCATGATTGATATCTACATTAGTAAACCTCAGATTACATTTTAAATTTCTTTGCCTTCAAAACTGTGCTAAAAACACTATAGATTAGACCTGCATGAACTGGTTGACCAGTACAGCCACAACTGCAAAACATAGTTAAAAGTGGTCAACCAGCATTGGTACAGTTTCTGAGTAAGGTGGTTGATTAAAGAATTGATGACAGAATCAGAAAGTTGTAAATGAACCCAGAAAAACACAAAAATGCATTACACCAAGTTTGCAAGAAGAAAAAGAGCCACTTAAGTGTTCAACAGAGCAATAAATACTACTGATGGGCTGTGATGTCTTACAGACAGATCGGTTCAGACCTGACACTGAGCAAAGTGAAAGCTCACCTGTCTGCTGCTTCTCAACAAGCAGTCTGTTGGTCACCGGCGGCTGCTGGATCGGCCGAGAGGAGGGAGGGGTCGGCTGCAAATAATGCATATCATTAATATAGCAATTAACATAATTAAACTGCAGAATAGTGTCAATCAGACTTTTAATACAATGTATGTAACAGTATACCTTAAACAACCAAAGCATATCACTTCTTATGACTTTCGTACCTGTTCCGACAGTTTAATTTCATTTCACTGCTTGTGTACAAACAATCTGACCCTCTGTGACCTCAAATATCATCGTCTTAAAACACTAGATGACATGTGATATGGGAAACCAAAGAAACGTGGCACTGACTGTATGGATATTTGTACACTCACACACTCCATTCAGCAAACTGGGAAAGAAATTCAGACATACACCTAACAGATAACAAAGCTCCTTGAAGAAAAGCTGAAAAGCAGACACAAAGCGGGCCTGACCTCGCACTTTACAAAACATGTGCTGCTGAAACAGAAGGACCCACTGATGAAATAGCAGGCATCAAGTTCTAGAACACTCTGATCCTCAGATTTCACGCAGGGATTGAGAAAAAGGAGACTTTGGTGAGAGGGCATGGAGTGCACTGGCCAGTGTGAGAGGATGCTGACAGCGTGTATTTTCGGACCAAGAGAACGATCGTCTTAGGGAATGTAGGCCACGGGTCCTGAGGTCTAAAGATAGGGGTCAGGGGTTGGCAGGTGGGGGCTGTCCGGCTAGACGAGGAGGGGCTGCTAAACATCTGCCATCACAGTCACTGCTGCGGAGAATCTTGGCAGCTACTCTGACCTTGAACACATTACACTGAGTTATGCTGGAGAAGTTTAGGACATGGAGGAGATCATAAGGCACAGAAGAATATTTCCTTGTGCATTAAAAAAGGGGCCATTCTTTGCCGCCACATGTTTTTTGCATCATGGTCTTCTAGGAGAGCAATTTGGATCATCGTGTGGAAAGTACTGGCTTCTTTGGATATGTTCTAGCTCTGGTACACTTCCTCAGCTTTGTTATAGGAGTCTAGATAAGGGTTTTAGATTTAGATTTAGATTTTAGATTTGATACAACAGATCCACATAATGTATAAAGACCCATTTGTACTGTGAAAAATGTTGTAAATGTGTAATACCAAGAAATCGTTTAATGGTTTATATATTCATAATTAATTGAACAAAGAGTTAGTTTTAAAGTTTACATTATATATATATATAAATTTTTTATTATTTTCATTTCTATTTTGATAACATTTATTTTCTGCATTTCTAGAATTTTAATAGCTTAATTTAAATTTTTGAAATTTTTTTGAAATATTTTTGCATTTTTTAATAATGTGTGTGTAAAAGAATGCAAAATACAAGTAAAAACATTGGATACCAAATTTAAATGCAATTTCATGTGTGGTCTCAGATTCTCATGTGTGGACCCCTGTATATAAGCTGACTATATATGCTTAATGACTGAGAAAAGAGATAAATAAGTATACACTAATAATACTTGAGCAGTGAAGACATACTGAAATTCCATTTCTTTTTTACAGAAAAGTGTAATCAAGTCAAACATGTGTTTACCACACTGTCACAAGACTACTTCTCTCCCTCTAGATATAATAATCTCATAAAATTAGATTACACAAAGAGGCCTACACAGTTTGCAAGAATGCATGCCCACCAGGTGCCCTCTCCTCAAATGCACTTTCCAACATCCAAAGAGAGTCAGATCGACTGTGAAACAAGCGTGGAAAATATCCCAGAGGGGAATGTGGCATCCATCAAAATGGATTCCATGGTAAGACAAAAGAAAGTTTACTTTACAGCACTTCGGAATGTCATCTTTCCCTCTGTCACAGCGTGTTAAAACACATTGCGAACTGCAAAAGCAAACAAAAACTGTGTAATTTAAAATTACTAGGTTAGAATTAAATTAATGCCTGCATGCTTGGCAGCAGCTGTTTAAAGATGTTAAAACAAATATAATGGCAATAAATACTTGTAAGTGAAAGGAAAGACGCTGCTACGAAGCAGCAACCTTCACATAAATAAAATATACTCTCAAAATTAATAAACAAAAAACTAAAAAAAATTGGCCTAAACATACTTAAATGACACTAAATATCAGAATTGATGAACAGAAGACACTTATGGAAGAAGATCTTTGCAGTCCACAGCTAACAGCCACCTGGTTTCTTTCCATTGTAATTAGCTCTGGCAAGCTCAGACACGGATCTCGCACATCAGTAGCAAAGGGTTCATTTCAATTTCCACATGGCCTATTTCTGGATTAGTAACACAAGGCATGGGAAGATGGGTTTTAACATCTGGGATTGGTCTGGAGATAATAACATTCATCCGGGACTTTCCCCCAGAAGATGAGCAAGTGCACAGCAACAGACCTGCCAGAACTCACAGGCTGCTGCTCTGGAAACAGCCGGGAACCTCTGGATCACCATTAGATGTTTTAAGTGTGGACATTAAAGGGATCACAACGAGTTTACAAATGTGAGCTCAGATTTCTGAGGGAAAATAAAAGCAGTACCTGGACTGATGGTGGTCCCTCTCCATCTCCACTTGCTCCGTAATCACCTGATCCCTGTAGATTCTGAAGGAGAACGGAAAACTACATTAATTCCCTGAGTGTTAACAAAGTGTTTTCATCACACTCTTATCTAGACGACCAGAGGGCATGTAATACGTCGTGCGTCACACTGATGGGCATTAAAGCTTTAAAGGAAGAAAATTAAAGGAAGAAAAAATAATAAGGGGTTGGAAAAACACATTGGATGAGTAAATGATGACAACATTTTCATTTTGGGGTGAACTATTCCTTTAAGGTTCGGGTTTAAAGTAAACGTAGCTCATTTGGTAGGGCTTTGGTAGGACATTTGTTCAGTTCCTATAGGAAACAAAGAACTAGATATACCATAAGATGCACTGTAAGCTGCTTTAGATACAAGCTTCAGCCAAAAGCATAAATATAAATGTAAAATGATGCTGCAGCAATTCTGAGATGAGTCACCTGGGGAAGAGAGTCTAAATCTGAACACTTTCACCAGGCGAGCTTTTCCTTTCACACTGGTCTCATTTATAAAAGACTACACAATAACTGACTATAACACACACCTTCAAAGCTTTCCTTTTTATAAAAAACAAACAAAAAAAACAATCCACTTGTTTGAGAACGCAGGCTAGACCTTGATTTATGCAACTGATCTCCCAGAGAACAATTTCAGTACTTTTCACCTCGCTGCATTAGCCAATCTTTGGATTAATCACCCATTTTAGAACCGCTTAACTTTCAATAGTGTGTGTAGCTGTGATGTGAAGCATTTATGTAACCATTTCTCTTTTCACAATTAGTTCAGAGGCAAAGCTGCTGAGACGCTGAAGCTAAGACATAATTAAGGCATGACACATGAGTGAAAATGATTATTACACAGAGCGGTGTAATAGACATGTTGATCATTTGCTTGGTTCCAAAAAAGGGACTTAAACTGTTACAATGTTGCATTTTCTTCTTGGTTCAGTTTGAGCATTTCAAATTATATAGTTAAGCAATATCACACAAGGCCTGAATATCATCACAAATGTAAATGTCATATTGTTTATTGAACTGTTTTATAAAATCAAAAAGTTAACATTTTGAGTTGTTTTATTTTCTATTTTTGCTTTTCTCTGTCAATGAAAACTTCCAAATGAAACCACATAAGTGCTTCGCTATTAAATGAATCTGTGTTTTGAACAAATCAGTTTAATGAATGATTCAGTGACTGAAGGAATCGGATGTTTAAATGAATCGTTTGAATGACTCAACTCATTAAGACAAAGACTTGCCACCACCAACTGGTGGTTTTAGTTTCATATTTAAAGTATCACTTCATTTTTTAAAAATGAATTCGATTTAAGGGGCCTAATATTACAGAATAGTGAAAGCATTCATTTCTGTCACTGCTGTGTATTAACTACTGCACAGAATATGAAAAATATAAAAAGTTCAAGAGTCAGTTGTCTGTGACAAGCCTAACCAGCCAAGGTACCAGCACAAAAACACTCTCAGCAAAATATCTAATTTTCATTATCAATAGACCCCCAGAAAATATTGAGATATATTGGAATCCAACAACGATTGCAGTGTTCACATATGCCTAAACAATCCAAACTAAACACGTCAAGTTTAGAAATAAATGCTCCAAACAAGCCTTTAAAAGTCCTTAGACACTCTTATTTGAACACTTATGGGCTTTAAGTCTTACCACATCAAAGTCATCCTCATCTTCTTCACAGTGCCGTTCAGCTGCCCCAGGGTCTTTCAACACCCTTATATCGCCGATAACACCCTACAACAAACACACACACAGGTTAGTGAGCTTATTTTGATGGCCATGGCAGGTGTGGTGACATACAGTCCATGCTGTAGGGCAGCTGCTCATTAGAAACTGAATCCACTGCGCTTTTTTCATGCCATTGCCTTCCACGGCAAAAACACTGGCAGTCAGATTACAATGTGTGCCTGATATCTTACTTTTAAAACACATGGCTATCTGTCTCCATGTAGGATTCCCTTTCATCGTTTGCAGCACAGATGGTGATAACATTTAATACAAGAAACACATCTCTATATTCAATGGCTAATACAAATGACTCGTTAAAGGGATAGTTCATCCAAAAAATGAAAATTCAGCCATTGTTAAATCACTCTCATATTGCTGCAATGCTATATGACTTGCTTTAGTCTGTGGAAGACAATAGGAAATGTTTAGCAGAATGTTGATGCTGCTCTTTTCCATAAAATAAAAATTAATGGGGCCCAAGAGCCGTCAAGCTCCAGAAGGATAAAAAGCACAATAAAAGTAGTTCATACAACCATTTCTGCTCTATTTTAAGTCTTCTGCAGCCATGTGATAACTCTGAGGAGTAGAAGACCAATATTTAAGCTATTATTGGGTGGCAAATTTCAAAATGCATCACATGAATGAGATTTGAAAGCAACTTTAACAGAAGATTTTCACTTTCTCACACGAAGCTATCAAAATGTGAGTGTATGGACTACTGTTAGGGTACTTTGATGACATCTGATTAACTATTCACTATCATAAGGAACAGCATGAACATCCAAATATCTCCTTTTGTGGCCTTCAAAGAAAGAAATTCATACAGGCTTGGAGCAATATGAGGATCAGTAACTGACTACAGAATTTCATTTTTGGGTGAACTGTTGCTTTAAGTTGATCTCCATTCAAGACCCATTTGGGGTAATAGGAACTGTGGGTAAGTTGCTGGTAAGATCTGACAGGACTTCTCCTCTCCTCTCATGTCTCAAGAGCTAAGGTCAAAGGTTTAGTAGCAGAATGCAGTGAAGGAAGCTTTATGATGTCTTAATTGCCCTTTTGTTTCACGCTGTGACCTGCCGAGACCCTATTACAGCCCCAACGCGGGGTCAGATTTACAGACCTGATCTCCCCACAGATAAGCACATGTTCTTAATGAGAGGGATGAAATAGCAATCATATCCTGCTTAATCAGGTCTGTAATTATGATGGCCATCTCCTTATGGTGGAGTTCCCACAGGAAATGGAAGCCACATGAAACAAGGAGCCATACTGAACTGAACAAGATCCATCTGCTTTTGAGTGGCCATTATGAGCTCTGGGAAATGTGAGGCATTTCTGCTGCCTCAGTTGCCTCACTATGGTTATTGAACAACATGCTTGAAAGCACTAGCATAACTGGTGGAAACAAGGCAGGGTGTTCAATCACATCACTTCACAGATCAGTAAAGCTGCTTTTGTAGTACAGCAGCTAGTGAAGAATCTGTTGGCCTATAAAAGCTGTTCTTGTTAATTATTTTTGTATATACTGTAAATTGTATATATGTTATAAATGATATTTTATATTTCAAGCTCATAGTGCCACCAGATTATTTATAGAGTTTATATATTATTTATATATTTATGATTTTTTTTAAATAAATGTAATATAATTAATTACATATTTTATTTATTTAATTATTTGTTATTCCTGGATTATTTTCATTTAATATTAAGTTGTAATGTTTTTGATAAAAACTCAAGATAACTTCCTGTCACAAAAAGATAACTTCCTTTCCTGACGAAAAGTTCTTAAAATAAGTTTTTTGTTTTTTATTTTGGAAAAAAAAGAGAGACAAATATAAATAATGCCTCTAAATATTAAACAATTAATTAAGGAAGGAGTAAATAAGTAGGCAATAAATTACATCAAATTACACTAAATTACATTTTAAAATAAATATAAAAATAATATAAAAGATTTATAAAATAAACAAATGATATAATTTTATATAGATATGAATAAATACAAATATAAATTGATATAAATACAATTAAAGACAAATTCATAATAAGTATGCAATTCAGTTACGTAAAAAATGAAATGACTTGAATGTTAAAATAAACAAATATATACATTACATATTAAATATATAAATAAATAATATTTAGTATTAACTGATATAACATTAAATAAAATAAAAATAAATAATAACAAATAATATACAAATATAATTTGAGGACAAATAAAATAAAACAAAAAATAAATAAAACCAAAATAAATAAATAAAATAAAATAAAATAAAATAAAATGTATGCTGTTAGTTCTCATCTGACTTAATTCAGGGGAAGAATAGGGCAGTGGTCGGTTTTCACTGATCTGAAATCAAGCTGTGGGGTCAGCTGCTGGACACTGCCAGACAAAACTAACAGGAGCTAATTGTTCCCCTGTGGTTTTTTAAAGCAATTAACTACTCTACTCCAACAAGGAAAGAAGAGTAGACCATTTTACGACAAGAATGTTTGTTGTGTTTTAAACAGGCCAATTTGAGCAATCAAATCATGCAGGAGTCACTCAAGCACAGAGACTTTCACTGCACTTTCCCTTTTCTGGCCTAAGCTAGCCTTGATTTGACTTGTTTTAACCTGGATATCATGATATGAAAGTATGGACTGTGTACATACCAAAAACTTATCAGCGTCTGCTCCACTGGCATGACCAACAAACACTCCGGCCCCGGCATCCAGGTCCATATCATCTGGAGACCGCTCAAAACTGATGACCTGAGGATCTGAGTCACAGTTGAAATAGAGGGAAACACGCTCATTCAAAACACTGATGGAAAACCGGGTCCAGGTGTTCACCATGGAGGGCACAGAGAATCTGGCCGCCTCGTATGAGCTCTGCGAGTCAGGCTCGGTGTAGTAGAAGATGATAGACTGCTTGCCCTTCTCCACCGCTGACAGCTTCACACCAACATACATGAAGTTCTGAGTTGGGTCACTGATGGAGAAGATGACTCCAGGTTTGGAGGACGTGGGTTTTATGTTGAAGATGAGGGAGAAGTCCCGGAAGAAAGGGTTGGGCAGGTGGGCCGCAGCTGACTGACCCACATTGGAGCGTTGGTCAAACACATAGCCGGGGTTGTTAGCATCGTCAAATACTTTGGAGACGCCATCAGGTGGAGGATCACCAATTAACTGCAACAGCGACACTCCACTTTCTTCTGTGGAAGGAGAGGAAAAGAAAATAAATGGACTTTACAAAGAACAATACAAAAGTGAATAATCAGGGATGGGCAGCAGGCTGGGACTAGGTTAAAAAGCACTTTATTAGTCTGCTCAAACATGTATTGTAGAGGAAGTGCTCAACATTGACAGCTGTGATGGGAAATCAAGGGGTAATCTCACAAATACTGTGAGAATGTATTACTTTTTGGCTGTATACAGCATTTTGAGTTAGCTCAAAGTAATTTCATCCTTTTTTCAGGAGGAAAATGTGTGAATAAAAAAGACAGATGACCCTCTAAAGAATAATCAATTACATGTAACTCGTGTTTGGGACTTTTTGATATCTTGAAACAATATAAAACACTTTTGATTTAACAAGAATGTACATTTATCAGCGAATAAAATTTCCCAGTTTTAATAGAAAGTGACCCCTTGGATTTATTGCTCCCGGAGGACCTTCTTAAGGCTGAAGTTTACTATGTATGTAATGCACTGACATCTTTTTAAGAAATATAAATGTTTTATACTAAGTGAACAACCTAAAAAACATTTTTAGAAGACTCGTGAGACAGCAAGTTAAAAAAAAAAAAGTACTTATGCTTGACTCGAGGGGATATAAAACTTGTTTTGGCCCGAGACAGGGGAATTTCCTGCCAACTATTACAAATTTAGGCTCCATAATAAAATTAACAGAATTTGATACAAAGTATTGAAGAAATTAAATTTTTGAGAAAACTAATGTCAATAAAATAAAATACAATAAAACAAAACAAAAGACAAAATAAAATAAAATATTACTGGATACTACTTTATAGTGTATATATATATATATATATATATATATTATATATATATATATATATATATATATATATATATATATATATATATATATATATATATATATATATATATATATATCAAACTCAGACTGCTGGGTGAGATCACGAGACTTTAAGAACTATGGATGGAAACCTTCAATCTCATGCTAATATCACTCAACACAGACATATTTAGCTAGTTGTGAAGATAAGCTAGACATGGAAACATCACAGGCTCCATGTGCTGACATGTCGTGAGGAGGAGGGAAAGGTGTGAGGTTACAGCTGGACAGCTAAAAACCCTTCCTGCCTACACACACACACACACACACACACACACACACATCCTTTGGGCGATTCTGCTTTTAAAATATAGAAAAGTAAAAACAGCATTTCTTGCCAAAACATCCCTCCTTTTTATATCACATGAAAGATGATTTTGTTTTGCTAGACAAAATGAAACAGCATGAAGTGAAAGCCCAAACAAAACAAACAAAAAACAAACAAACAAACATAACACTAAATAACACTAAATAACATAACAAGTGCTCATTATACTCATGTATAAATGTGTGTTTTGTAAACATTAATAGAAACATTAAGGATGATGTCAACTTGTAGAACTTTGAGCTGCTTTCATGCTGTAAAGTAAGTCTTTTGAACCCTGACTTGACTTTGTAAACGGTTTGAAAAAAGACTACCAAGTATAGCTCATGAGCACATGGTCTTATTTATCAAACAAGGATCAAAGTCCTTTAGGGGCTTACATATTCATCATTAAGTTCTTCAGATGGTGCTTTTGTTATGAGTTGAAACAAAACTCTTCTTGCCTTTGTTCCACATGAAGGGATTAGAAAAGAAAATACACCTTACATATGGTTTTGGTGTAACATGCATTTTTAGTGGATAATGTTTAGCTTGTGAACCTAATCTTTGGGTTGATTAAACTAGACAGAGGAGAACCACTCTTCCTAGTTTCACTATTCAAAGCATAAACCGTGTCTTTAGATCATGACAGGATAATGACAAGCTTAAAAGAGGAGGAGCTTTTGGAGCTCACCTTGCATTCCTGCACATGTTCAGGTGCTGTTGTGTAAACAGTGGACATGCTAAACCAGCATTCAATGGCTAATGGCCACTTCAATGCGAGACTGAAGTTTTCTGAGACATGTCGGGCTTGTGAAAATCACTTTAGGGAAACCAAAATCCCGGACTTTTGCTTTTCTGACAGCAGGCAATAAATTCTAATTCCCGAATCCAGATGTGTGTCGGGATAGAATGAGACTTTCAGAAGCCCTTGAGGCCATGTGTGTTTGCTTTCTACATGAATACAACAAACCAGACATTTGACACTAATGACTATCATAAAGACATTTTGATAAAAATGTCTTTATGATAGTTGCAAAATTTTTGCAACTGAAAAGTGCTTCCATTTTTGACAACATCATCATTACATGGTCAAGCCGGATGAAGACCAGGTAGTGCATGAAAAGACAGAATCAACAGCATAATTTTAAAGTGAATAGATGCAGCTGAATTACTGATGTATGATGTATTTCAGAGTGGAACAGAGTATTCAGTGAGAAGGGGAAAAAATTATTTAATTTTATTTTACAAGATTGACTGGATTGTTTTGGTTACATAACAAACATTTTAAATATTTAAAAAAAAAAATTAAAAACTAAAATAATATATTTAAAATAAAAAAATATAAATGTAACAAAAATATGAAAGAGGAGACAAACACAATACAGTGTAACTATAAATGCATAATTTGATGTTATTTACTGAAAGTGAATCTTAAAAAACAAAAAACAAACTACTTTTACATGTCTGCTGAGGTCTATTAACTTCTGTCCATGACACACTGCTGATGACCTGTAACATTCACATGTTCACCAAACAAGCCAACCTTGACATCAATATGCGTCAATGTTTTACTAGTTCATTGTAATCTGGAGAAGAAGAAAAAAGGGCCACCTAGTTAGAGTTAAAAATTAGCACTTTAATTAAAGTGCCTGTTTATTGATCCGAACTAAATAGGCTGGTTAAACCAAACATGAAAAATATTGCAGGTGCTATAGGCTAGTGGCCCTTATTACTGTTAAACTTCAGGCTGCTTATTCATTTAAAGTCACACATCAAAATATGACTTTAGGGGCTCATGAGAAATGCTTAGGTCCTGATTTTTGCTGACAAGAGGCAGAGTCCACACGCTGACAAGAGAGTATACTAAATGACAAATGGACCTATAAAACTGAAAATGTGAAAACTGCAAAATTTTACACATCACATCAATAGAACATGAATCAAACTGAACTTCAATTGAAGTAAGTTTTAACACCAGTAAGTAGTAAGTTTTAAGACCATACAAAAAAAAAAAAAACTCCCTAAATTTCAGATTTCCTGGTTATGAGTTTTAGTTTGAAGTTAGATTAGTTTACACAAGTTTGTCACTTTAATCTGTGCCTGCCGCAGAATGTAATTTCTAATCAAGCTTAAATAAGATGTGAGCTGTAATCAGTTTATCCTAAAGCTTTAAGAGCCACTTACTGGGCATCCCTTCTTAATCCTGACAGAAAAGGCAAAATCATCAATGTCATTCACCTATCTTGCACTTTGAAGCTTGAATATGGAGCATGATCACTTGTGTGAGTAAAGAGTGGGTGTACATTTCAAGTCAAACGTCAGCAATCAAACGTCACAGATGACCTAATTATACCAAGCAGGCCTGTGTTAGAGATTTGTAGATTTGTACCTTTTATTGCACACTAGAGAGCATTAAAGACTGGACCGTAATATATTTCTGTGCAATGGAAACCTGCAAAGAAACACTTCCATTTCTTTAGTCAATACAATGGAAGACAGAATTACTGTATGATCCAATTTGACATCAACACTGCCAATTTACCCCAGCAAACCCGTTTAACCTTGGAGGCACCATAAAGGCACCATAAAGGCACAAAGAAGATTCTCAACACAACACTTCCACATTTTAACTTTTTTTTCTGACAGTCAAGTCATCTTGGCAATTGCAGGAATTGCCCTCTCAGTTGATCCATTACAGAATGAATTGAGCACACTGTCTTTTGGCACTCAAGAGACTCCATTGTCGTGGAAAAGGTCCATGACAAGCCTCTGACCCAATGAGAAATCTAGCACAATCCCTCCATTTTCCCAATGAAGCCATTTTTTCCCCAAATCTAATAGTTCTATCTACAAGCTTCACTGCAGCCCAGACACTACATAACCCCATTATGATCTGTGACACTTTTTGAGAAAGCTTTCAGAACAGCCATGGACGAGACCGTACAGAAGATTAAATGTGTGAGCAGCAGTGAGAGAGAGTAACTGACTAAGAGTTGTGACATTACTTACAGAACAATTTTTTAGCACTGTGACAGCAGCTTTAAAAATAACGTTACAGTGTTCAAATACACTGCTGCTCAAAACTTTGGGGTCAGTAGGAAGTTTTTTTTTTTTTTTTTTTACTTTTTTTTGAAAGAAATCATTACTTCAGCAAGGATCTATTAAATCAATGTGACAGTACATACATTTAATGTTAATGTTAATGTTTCAAATAAATGCTGTTGCACCTTTTAAACTTTCTAAAGAATCCTGAATAAAATATGAAATTTCCACAAAAATATGAAGTAGTACAACACTGTTGTCAATATTGATACTAATAAGAAAAGTTTATTGAGCACCAAATCAGCATATTAGAAGTATTTCCAAATGATTGTGTGACTGAAGACTAGAGTAATGCCTACATAAAATTCAGCTTTGTTAACAGAAATAAACTGCAATTTAAACTATATTAAAATATTAAAAAAAAAAAAAAAAATCTTACTGGCCCCAAACTTTTGAACAGTAATGTACATCAAAGCAATAGATCTCTGTTCCTTAAAAAGTCCAGTTCTTTTTTTTTTTAATCAATTGATGTCTCAAAAAAACACTTCAAATCACTCGGCCATAAACCGTACAAGGTAATATTCTGCAAATTTATATTTCAGTTTAATACAGTTATCCTAATTTAGACTGTTTTTGTGCCAGACAAATAAACAAACATCATCTTAAAAGATGCTGTACCCTAAGGAGCTTTTTTTGTAGTTAACTACTCTTTTAAAAGTAAGGTTTCAAAGGCTTTCCCAGCAGAGGAATGATGAGGAATGCAAATACCTTAAAATAACAGACTAATTAACAAGAGGACCAATCAATTGTAGTTAAAGGAAGACTAGACTGTCTGTTACATATTAGCTTGTCCTTTACACATGGCCCCAGAGCCTCACAAAAACTAACAATGGCTAGATGCTGGGACACATAACGATCTATTGCCCCTGACAATTTCACTTTCTAACACAAGCCGCACACCTGGAATTCACTTTTTAGTCTGCGATGAAACAATCCCTCACATGTAGCTAACATGAGAACTGTATAATTAGCATAACTCAAACCATGAAGAAACATGTGCAATCTGCACGACCATAGGGACGCTTTACAGCCGCTGAGAAAGCCTTGCTTTCTGGCATGCTGCTAGCATTATAAAAAACATTAATATTGTGGTTTGATCTTATCTGCCCTAAATCAGTCCTGAATGACTCTAAACACTGCCAGATCTAATTTAATTTAGACGTTTCCATTATTTAAGATGACTCTAAATGAGGTTGATGAAAAGATTATTTAAATACTGTACATGCAAACACATCTCCAAATCTACAGCAGAATCTATCATACAAGAAAGCCTGGGCCAGTTGGTTTATATCAAGGAAATATTTCTTAAGTTAGGATTTTATGTCACGTCTATGTTTCTTTCGAGTTCCTGTTTTTCCTTATTTGGTAGTTCCTGTTCTTAGTTAATCATCGTTCATTCAGTTCTCCTGTGTTTAATTAATCATCTCGTTTGCTCCTTTGTTTCCATGTCTTTATAAGCCTTCAGTTCCTAGAGTTCTTTGTCCTGTCTAAACGTCGTTTAATGTGGTTGTATTCTCCTACATTTTCTCCAAGTGGATTTATTAAAAGACTCAGTTTGTTTGATATCTGCCTCCTTCGTGCTCCTTCATATTCCTCGCCTCGACAACCCATGACAGAAGACAGGACCAGATAAAAATGGAGTTCGCGGCTCACTCAAGCCCACCGCCGTTCGCGGCTCATTCAAGCCTGCTGTCCGTGGGGAATTCTAGGCCGCCGTTCACGGTGAAGTCACGGCCGCCGTCCGCAGCAATCTCAAGCCCGCCGCCGTTCGCGGCTCATTCAAGCCCGCCGTCCGCGGGGAATTCCAGGCCACGCACATGTGCCCCTGGAATTACTGGTGGCGTATGAGGGTATGAGTTGGAGCCCAGCTCCAGAGCCCGCTCCTCGTAAGCGCCCTCCAGAGCCCGCTCCTCGCAAGCGCCCTCCAGAGCCCACTCCTCGCAAGCGCCCTCCAGTGCCCGCTCCTCGACCGCTCCTCCAGAGCGCCCTCCAGAGCACCCTCCAGTGCCCGCTCCTCCAGAGCGCCCCCCTGACTTCATAGTTTTCCCCAAGAAAATTTTGCGAGGGGGGCATGGCCATATTGACCGGGCCAAAGGCCAAGGCCACGGAGGCAGATCCTCCATGGCCTCCCGTGTCTCCTGATCCGCCATGGCCTCCCGAACTCCCTGATTCGCCATGGCTTCCCCAACTTTCTGCTCAGCCATGGCTCCCTGATCCGCCCTGAAGGCTCTCCTGGTCTACGCTCTGTTCCAGTCCTGCACCATCTCCAGTTGATATCTGCCTCCTTCGTGCTCCTTCAAATTCCTCGCCTCGACAACCAGTGACATTTTAAGGCAGTTTCTAGGCATATACATAGTCTTGGATATCTCTACCATTTATACACAGGAAAACAATACATATCATTGAAAACTTGATCTTGCCCCTATAGTCACAATACATGGGGAAAGCTGTTACAATAGCATATAAACATATTTATAGGCTTTGTACCAAAATTTCATTATTTGCATATTTGCATTATTCTAATATCTAATATTAATACAAAATGTGAGATTTTCTTCCACTGAGCCCCTTTAGATTGACTTGGATGGTCTCCTAAAACATGATGTCCACTCAAAGTTGTCAATATAACAAAAGCTGTCTGAAAGATAAAGCCTTTTTTTAGACACACTTTTAAGATAAAGAGTACTTGTCCCCAGCAAACACAGGAAATTCAAGCAAGAGTCTACAACAGCCGAAAAAGTTTTTTTTTAATCATCTAAAACCATCCGAAGTAGCTATTCATCATGACTCTGTTTGCTCATTGTGTATTTATATATGTTCATTTGCTTCACATGACCGTGTTTCTAGATGTTTATCACAAAACCACACAAATACCAACGGTATGCTCTCAGGATTTACTTGGCAGAGGATTGCAATCATAAATTCAGCCTGAACACATGGACAAACAATTCTGTTTAAAGTCACTCCTGCCAAAAATGTTAACCTGAAAGCTGCATTTACTGCGTCTCAGCACAAAGACATACTTATTAGAAGACAGATGGCACTATCCTCCAGCCACTGAGACGATGAACATTTATCTGTCCTCCACAGTCAAGAACAAACTCTGGAATGAGAGGAAAAAGTCATATGAACGGCATTTGCCGTCAAAAACAACTCGAGATCAAAGCGTTTGCCTCCCAACCCTATATTCAATAAAAAGAGCCCATGTTTCAATACGAAAAACATTTTGTTCCAGGCAAAGTACAGAAGACTCCTTTGGAGCATCTTTATTTAATAAAACCAAACTAACCAAAACAGCTCTTGGCATTTTCAACATTCAACATACTAACAACACCAGAACTGATTCTGTTGAATTTGCATTGCTATTTATTAATAAATCAGAGAGAAAGGGACCTTCCACTGCCTTAAAATACATGCTTGCATGGAGGACTGTAATGCATCCAGCTTACAGGTTAACAATTTGACCAACTGCATACTTTGATAAGAAACAGCATGCATTAGAGAGGATCAATGTGCAGAGGTGTTTCTCTGCATTTGCTTGTACTTGACAAGTACCAATTCTAAGATACCCCACTTGAATGCAGGTTAAGAAAGAATGTGGAGAGTTTATTCTCATGTTCACCAAGTCTAACCACATTTATGAAAACTATAACAATCTGTGCAATTACAATAATCAACAACTCAGGGACGAGTCTAAGTTTAAATCATAACTCTCACCCATTCCTCCAACTGCTAAACAAAGTTAAGCTACTTTGTACCAAATGATCTTCAGCAGATCCATATTTACATCATTCAAAAATTAAATGTACTCAAAAAATTAGGTTATGCTATTATTGATACTGCACATATTCAGGGCTTCACACATTGGTTAAGAGTCATGATTCCCACATCTTCTGACCAATGAATTTACAGGACATTTCCAGCCATTCTTGATTACTTGATAATTTTAGGCAATAAAAAGCTGGGTAACTAAAAGAAAGAAAAATAAATATATAAATAAATATAAAATATTTTATATTTAATCAAATTAGCTTATATTTAAAATATATTATAATTAATTATAATCATTTTTAAATAATTTTAAATGATAAATATAAAAATTTCCATCCAGGCCTTAAAACCACAACAATCCAAGACCGTGGGAACTGAGAGTTGCATGTGCTTTGAAATACAAACACATAAACATGCAAAGACTTGATTTAGTAGTGCCATGCAGTCATCCTTCACATTTCCATGCAGTTTTGACAAGCATGCAGAGTGAATGCTTTAAAACACATCTCCCCAGAGACTCTTGAGTGCTTACAACTGCTGAAGACCACACAACACTTACGGACAAACAAAAACCCTTGTGAGGACTGGTGAATGACAAACAGACAGACAGGTGGTACTGGTTGAAAATGCATCTTTCTCCTTTTTTAAGAGCAAACGAGATGGCATTCTAACCGGTGTTACCTTTCTGGTTACTAACTGACAAGCACCGATACCCATCATGCTTCTCTTCGGGCAGAGAGTGGCACTCCACGGGGAGGCGGCCCTCATCCAGGAGCATCCAGCAACTGTCACGCAGGACCTCGCAGAAGCTGCGACAGGGCAGCGGGGGCGGCAGTCCAGGTGGGCCGCACCGAGGTGTCAACAGCAGGCAGAAAAACCATTCCAAGCTATGATGGCAGTTTGATCGCAACAGCCATGCCCATTCAGTCAAAACCACCTGAACTTCCTCCACGCTGCTTTGATTTAGAAAATTTGGCACCGTGAAACTCTCCAATCCCATTCTGGTGCAAAATGGCAATTTAGAATCGACTGGAAAGCAGCGCGGAGATTCGACGGCTGTTGGCATGCTAGCTACTAAAAACTCGCTTTCAATGGTTAGTAGATTTTCTGAGACAGAGTATTCAGAGGAATACAATGTCGTGTTATCATAATCATCATGCTCTGTAGAATTACGCCCATTTGAATCATTATAAGTGCTAACATTTTTATGAGAAACATTGATGCTTTCATTAAATCGACTGTCTGTTGGGTCGCTGATGCGCTGAAGTCCATCCATCTGCTCCTCTTTGGTCTCAAGTTTAAAATTTCCCACATGCAATCTAGCATCTTCACCAGCAATACCCAAAAAGCTGGTTGACGTAACATAGCCATCCTGTCTTTCAAATCCAGATCCAGATCCGGAAGCAAATTCAGACCATGACCCACTTATAGATTCTGACTCAACCCCCAACCCAGACCTGAACTCTAATTTCCTCTCAAAATGACCTCCATCAGAACTGACCTCTTTCAGGACCTCAGTTACAGAAGCACTTGTACCTGTTGTTCTGGGCGGTTCTGTCCTCGCTGGTGATGTGGGCCTTACGGTTGTCAGGTAAGCCGGTGTTTGTGCGCCCTTTGCATTTTCTTTTGAGTCATCGAACCAGAACCAGCCATGCGTGTGGCGTATCCTCAAGCACACCAGAATGAAGAGGCACAGCCAAAACCTGAGCTTAGACATCACGTTCACTTCTAGTCATTCAGCAATTCAAACAGGATCCTGACATGCCCTCAATAGTAATCCGCACCACACACACACAGACTCGTCTCTGTCTCACCGTAAAGTCACCACAATCAGCCCACAAGCCAGGCAGCAAAAGTTTAGAGGAGGAGTAACATATTTAAAAGAGAGCAGGGGGCTGGTTCATCACTGGCCGAGCTTGGGACCTTTTCCTCCCCCATAGCTCCATCTCCCCTTTGTCCTTGTGAAAGAGTGTCTCTGATGATAGATATTCTTACCAAAAATGCCTGCAAGGCGTCCTTTTGTATACCCCGGTGCTTCTAAATGCCCTCACTGACGGAATTTAGAGTTGTTTCAACTTACTTTTACAGCCTTTAAAGGGGCAGAGAAATTCCACAGACCCCCTGTTACACAGAAACAAGCTGCTTATATACTCAAAACACCTCTTAAAATGCAGAAATGTATGCTTTGAATGGGTTTGTCATTTGCTGAACCTCTGATGTTAATTCTAGTTGAAAAAAAATATTAAAGTTGCATTTTCTGATGGAAATACCATTGCTTGCAAAGCATGAAAAAATAATATTTGGGTAGTTTATGAAATGCTGCATCAGAGACACTTCTGCAGTATTACAGTAACAGTAACAACCAAAAGCACATACACATCCATATTATTTATAAAAGGTTTATAAATAATAATCAGAAAGTCTGAGGAAAGTCAGTCCTTTGTGCAATCACTGTAATTATTTTTCTAGAGTTAATAGAGCCTACAAAACCCAAACTATGCTACATAGTTAGAACAACTTCCTTAGGATCCTTCTGATGATACGGTACAAAATGTATTCCCTGTTTAGGAGACAGAGGCATCATGAATCACTTCATAACTACATCAGTGACGTTCAAACAGTAGCCAACTCCACTCTCCAGCTTTGAGCTGGAACAAGCTGTCTAAAAACTCCCACACCTCTGACATATGGGCTGAAACCAACCCCTATCCAGTCAATATAAATCATGCTCTCTGGCTTAAACTTACAATTAGTTTTGCCCGAGCCCACCCCTTCCTCTGCACTTTAAGCAGGACACATTTACAGAGTTATCTAGAGATTGTACACTTGTTCAGACAAGCCTACGAGAGCTGGTGACAGAGACCCTCTACATGCTAACTGACACTCTACGAGGACTGTCAAACTATGAAGATTTCTTTTGAAGAAACTTTCAAAATATGCACACATGTATCAATGGACGTTGTGCCTCCTTCGGTACACTGTAAAAAAGTTATTTTAAAAGTTTTAAATGAAGTAAATTTTACAAGAAAATACTATTTCATTATTTCTACTTCAATTTCATGTTAATTGCAGTTTATTTGCAATGATTTGAGAAATTTACTAGCAATTTCTGAGTAAAAATGGTTTTTATACCATTTTTCCATTGTATATAAGGTACTGTATATGAATATGCCATTGTACACTAACCTAATGCAGTATCCTATATGAACTTCAAATCAGTGAAAATTAATCACATACAGTCACTAAATCATGCAGAAATCAGAACACAGTTCACATAGTTCACATAATTGCAGGAAACACAACAAAAACGGTTTTCATTTGCTGCATCTTGATTGTGATGAAAAGTCGTTTATATCTTTGATATGTTCAAATGAATAAATTAAATTATGTATTTAAAAAAATGCACATTGTCAACTAAAATTACAGTATATAGCTACAACTTTAGTCAGAAAAAAATGGACTACAATTTGATGTCAGGAAGAAATATTGCCAAAATTTAAAAGACAATTAACACAAAAGATTTAAAAACAACAAAATAAATGTGTAAAAATGCAACAAAACACTGGTCATGTCTTTATCTGAATTTTAATTTAAAGAATTTGGCTTTTATAAAATGCATTAAAACTTTTTCTCCCAGCACATACCTACTTTTAGTAGTGAAGTACTTTGGTTAAAAGTTGAGGGAAGTTATTAAAAAAAAAAAATTCACTCCTCACCTCAGACTAACAGTATAAGCCAAAAGATACAATGAAGCCTTGTGTGAAGTTGTGGACAGAACAGACAGAGCACTGGATTTAAGATGAGTCGAGGACGCATAAATACTCTTTAGGGTTTTGATGTAAACTGGATAAAAGCTGAAGCAGGGGATTTGGTTCAAAGAAGAGCTCTCTTATTAAACAGTGAAAGGACACAATGAGCAATGCAGATATTCCAGAAACCTACAACGTCTGCCAAACCCCTTGAGGCACAATGAAGAAGTCAACCCCTCACAACAATTCATCAGGAGGCACAGAAAAAATCACTGGGGCTGCCCACAGTGAGTGTGGGAATGACATTAACATATGCTGAGCAACAAAGCGTGGACAGTCCTCGAACCCCAGCCAAGAACACAGTGAATCTACTAGCATGGACTCAAGTGGAGGCTGCTGGAAAAGTTCTCAGTGGTTCTGTGCCAAAACCTTGTGAGCTGCCTATGTAGACAACTACCTTCTACAGTTCCCATTAGTGAAATTTTGTGGGCAAACATGTCCATTATTCATTGTCAATAGTGTAACAATGTGTGTAGCACAGCCTACACAAAAGTCCATTTCAAAGCGCACAGCTTTCTGTTGTTCAGTGTGGCAAAATCACATGACCAATCTTTCATCCTCACACTCAATCCCGATTCCCATTGAAAAGACTGGATGTCGTTCAAAAAAATTTGCAGAATAATGGTAAATGTGACTGCAAATGGAACCTCATTCTGTTTGAGTATTGCAACAGTTAAAAAGTATATTCTATGTAGTATGAATGTGTGTAGTATGAACAAATTCTGGACGTAATACACCCGGCTTGTTGGCTTTGTCATGTGACCTACGTCAGTTGTGTCCCTTCACTGTAATGGCCTCATGGGATAGTAAAGTGTCCATCAGATTTGCACTTCGGAATCTCGCCGGAAGTACTAGGTACTTTTTGCCAACTGTTTTGTGAACAGTTTGCCAACTTTCACCAACTAACTAGGTTTTAGTTCAGACCCATGTGTTAACAAAACTGGCAAAGGAAAAAAAAAAAAACTGCATATTAAGTAACCAAAAAAGTTTCATTAGAACCATTTAGCCAATAAAATAATGAAAAATGACCTACATGCAGGAAATGAATACAGTAAGCATGATTGGACTCCATTACTCAATGTAGGTTTAATGGAAGTATGACTTTCTTCATTCTTTTTTCGTCTCTTTACACAGGAAGTAAAGGTTAATGAACTGCAAACAGCTTTTCCTTTACCCACGAGGACACTGAAACACAAGCAGCTATGAGAACATGACATCGACACATGCTTCTTATTACCTCGAGTCAAAACGTCACATATATCACCAAAACAGCTAACAATTCAATAACTGGCTGAAGTCCAGCTGTTAGCTTTTACATAAGGGTTAATGCTAAACCTCATCATTCAGGTTCTACATGGGTGGGAATCGTAGTTCGCAATTCTCCACGGTGGCTCCCTCGCAGTCGTGACCTTACTCGGCGCATGTTCAGGGCCAACGTGTTCTCTGCCATCAGCCAAAAAGATTTTTTTGGTGGATGAAAGCTGCACTCATCAGGATGGGATTTAACATGAATTGTAAAAGATATGGCAGCTTTTACTCTTTGCTGGTACAGAAATAAAAAGGTGCTTGTGCTGTTTTTCTTTCTGGGGAGTCCCTGGTTTTTAATGACTGAGATATTCTTGGGTGCCAAGGGACTGTAATGATTTGGAAAGTTTGCCATCTGAGCTTTGTTGTGGGCAAAACTGGTATTAATCATACACTAATACCACACATGTTAGTCTGAGGAGTTTGAGGTACTCGGGATATGCGAGATGTGCAGCCAGAAAGGATGGGGGGCCAAAAACAACACTCACACCGATATGCTTTCAGTCACACTCCTCTGCAAACTCCTATGAGGAAACTGAACTTTCCTGACATTTCCTGCCTCTCACCAATGAGAAATGTATCCTGGACATGTAGTGTCCTTGGGTGTATTTGAATAAAAATATCTGTTTTCATTAATCCCTCATTTTTTGGATGGTTTTCATCAAAACGATATGGTCTCATAAGTGTGTAAATTACCAAATTAAAGCAATAGCTAAAATAGATGAAAATTTTATATTGTACACTACCATTCAGAAGTTTTTTTTTTTTTTTTTTTTTAAAGAAATTAATACTTTTATTCAGCAAGGTCACATTAAAATGAACAAAAGTAACAATAAAGGCATTTATAATGTTACAAAGACTTCTATTTCAAATTAATGCTGTTATTTTGAACTTATTATTTATCAAATAATTAAAAAAAAAAACATCAGTTTCTATAAAAATTATTAATCAGCACAACTATTTTCAACACTGAAAACAACAAGAAATGTTTTTTGAGCACCAAATCAGCATATCAGAATGATGAAGACTGGAGTAATGACTGCTGAAAATTCATCTTTGCCATTAAAGGAATACATTACAAACATTAAAATATATTCAGATAGAAAACAGTTATTTTAAATTGTAATATTTCACATTATTACTGTTTTACTGTATTTTTGGTAAAACAAAAAAATGCTTCCTTGGTGACCACCTTTTTTCTATATACATTTTCTATATAACTGTCAAACTCTAGAAAAAATAAATAAATAAATAAATAAATAAATAAATAACTAAATAGACAAAAGCTCTAAAACAGTTATTCAGAAATTATGGTCAAACTCTATTAAAAAAAAAAAAAGACTAAACACTTATAAAACCACTGTAAATAATTTATATTACTCATATTGAAGTGCATATCAAAGTGAAAAATCTGTTTGAAGGTATACAGCATATATATATATATATATATATATATATATATATATATATATATATAATATTAAATTACATTAGGTTGAGAAATACAGTTTATAGGGTTGTAACAGCAATGAGTTGCAAACTAGACAAATGAAATTACATGCTGAGTGCATGTAATTAACTTGAGCACAGGGATAATAACAGCATCTCATCCTGTTTCCACTGTCCACAGAATTTCTTTTTAAATGCAGAGAGAGTCTGAACCTCTAACTCAGGCTGTCATGCCAAAAGCAGAAGTTATGAGATGTGCAAACAAGGTGTCCTTGATCCACAATAACACAGAAACAGATGTGACACAGATTTACTGCATCAGTAAACAAGAGCATACAGAACAACAAAACTTGATTAAGTATATTTTTCGGGTTTTCCCCACTTAGGTTTGTCATTACATAGTCAAACAGCACTGACGCAGTTACTCCTACAGGCTTTTTAAGGTCAACTTAAGTCAGTTTAAAATTCAGGTCCTAATGAATCCCAAGATCACATAGCCGAATATAATGTTTACACACTTTTAGGTAGAAGAACCTACAAAGTAAACCTTCTCAACATAATCTTACTTTAGTATGTGAGAATAACAAGGAACAACAGAAAGTTTTTAAATAAAGGAAACCTTCTATGTAATATAAAAAATACAGGTTTAGAGCAGATTAAATTGAAAGACAAAATACAAATTAGATTAATATAACTTCTTAACACCATCCAAAGGGGAATACCTAGTGATCACATGCTGCAATTTCATTCTTGGACTTCCAAACTAAGCTCATGTGACCCACTTTAACCTTTAATTGCTGTGTCAGTCCTAAACGGACATCATATTGGACTACTTACAGAAGAATTTAAAAGGGTCACATCACCTGCTAGTCCAACATTCATAATAGGCCTATGCCACCTTTCAACTCCATTAAAACCTACATATTTTCAGATACACAAGCTTACAAAACTACCCACACAACATTTAAACCAATAAATATTTCTTGTTTCATGTCATTCAAATCACATGGGCATGTCTACTCAAAAGCTTCAGAATAGCACAGCAGTCAATACGAGAATAATTGAGCATGTAATCAGACCCCTGCCAAAAAGCCAGAAGATATCCAATCGCCCCTCACAGTGTCCAGTGAATGTTCTATGCATTGTAGCTTCCTCCAATCTGTCCTCACCTGTCAGGTCTCCCATCTATACACTGTTTCAGAGAACTATACATCCAATATAACATTATACCATACAGCTAAATTAGTGAATCTGATATGTATAGGCTCACAAAAGCTGTAGACATTTCAACACAAGTCCTTTGTGAAAGAGAGACATAGAGGGATTCTATAGACCAAATTTAGACAATTTCTTCTTTAGATGCATTTGGATATGATTATATTAAGACTATTAAAAGCAAACTCTTCAACATGTCATTTCAAACATGACATTTCTTATTAGTTTTAAATACTTGTTTTTATTTCTTAATTTATTGTTATTGTTATTTATGTGTCTATTATGATTATTTTTAAGTACTCTGAATTACAACTAGTGTATCAAGCTGCTTTTGTCAAATGACGTCCATGGCTGTATCAGGTCATGTGAGTTTAAAAAAAACATGAGAGAGAGAAAATGATGAGAGTATTTTCAGTTTTAGGTGAAGTATCCCAAGGTAAACACACAAAGGAAGTGCAAATGGATATGGTAGGCCATGCTACCCATTATCTACACTCATTGAAAGATCTATGATGACCTATGAGCTCTCTAAGGAGCATATGGCAGATCCATAGGATGAGTTTTTACAGCTACAAGGGGTTGTCACCCCTGCAGTGGGTCTCCATACAACGAGGTCACCCTGAAAAAACAAACCTACAAGGTCCAGTGATGTTACAAGCAGCTTGCACAATAAAAACACCTTCAGCCTGAATCAACTGCAAACTAAAACACAACAAAATCCACATCCAACAACATGCACCTCGGTGCACCTTTCTTGTTTTGTGTTTTGTGTGCACGTACATATATGTTATCTTAGGACAAAAAAAAGACATTCATTTGGTGGGTCCAGAAGGACAACCCATCTCAAACTTCAAAGACTCGGTGACAATGACATGGAATGCCTTCATGACACCAGCAGGCTTTTGTCTGGACCTCTCCGGCTCTCTGTGGGTAGAGAAGTCAGCAGGCGAGCCACAGGAGGGCATTTACATGCTAAACACTGCTTCCTCGGGGAGGGCGCGCTAGGCTGAGTTTACCCAGGGGAGCAGAAGACAGTTTAAAAAAGTAATGAATTTAGTTAAGAGGAATCTCTCGAGAGGAGGGTGGTCCTGACTTCATCCGATCTCCAGTGGCTCTAGTCACTCCTAATCACTGTCTCACAGTGAGTCATAGTATGCATCAACCAGTTGTGTTCAATTGTGTTGATTCTGAAGACATCTATAGTTAATTATACACACTGGACTTAACCGTCATAGGCACAAAAAATAGATAATGAAATTACTTGGACATTTATTAATAATAAACAATAATAATAATATCAAATATAAAATATTTTAATAAAATAAAATTGCAAGCAATAATATAATAAATATAAAATATTATAATATTTTTTTATAAATTGAATACAAATTAATATAAATGTAAAATATAATAAATATTTTAAAGCCAAGTTCTGTCTTATTATGTATACATAAATACACACACATACAGTATATATTTTGAAAATATTTAAATGTATTTACATGTCTATATTTATATTCATATAATTTATATTATAAATATATTTAATATATAAACAACCTATTTTTATGAAATATATACATGCAGGTGTGTGTATTTATATATACATAATAAACATACACAGCACACATACATATATTATGTAAACAAAAACTTTTATTTTGGATGTGATTAATCGCGATTAATCGTTTGACAGCACTACTTAAATGTAAAAACACTTCAAAACATATAACTTGCAAGTAAAAAAGTGTTTGCCAACATTATAAATGTAAATAATGAACTGGAACAAATAATAATAATAATAATAATAATAATAATAATAATAGGCAAGGCAAGTTAATTTATATAGCACATTCATACACAATGGTAAGTACTTTACATAAAAGGAATTTCATTAATCAAAAATAATATCAACAATAAAATCAATAAAAGCAAGGAATTAAAAATAATAATAATAATAAAACAAATAAGTAATAGGTGATTTATGTATAAATTCACTGCTAAAATTTATACAGTAAAATATATATATTTTTTTAAAATATTTTATAATATATAAAATACACAGTAAAATGTAAAATATATTTTAGCAATTACGGGCAACTTTTTTTTTTTTAAATATTTTGACTCGTATGTAGAATGTATGTGTAAATGAATGAATGAATGAATTAATTAATTAATATTTCTCTCCATCACTGTGTTAGGTCTTGGGAACACACTTTGGAAGAGAACCAGTGAATGAATTTTATCAACAGTTAAACTCATTCAACATAAATTTTCAACACCACCTTCTTCCCTGGGCTGTGTGTTGTGTGTTATTTTATATTCCAAAACTGCACAGCTTTGACTGCTTTCTTGTAAATCTTTGAAGGTGACAGAGAAAGGGGGCCCAGCGAGGTGGTAGCAGATCTGAAGAAAAACTTTTCTATCCCTTCTTACACCCCCCACTCATCCAGCACACTGTAAAACTTCCAATCCTATAGCACGGACAATTCCCTTAACTTTTCAGTGTTATCTATGGACTTGTTGGAACCAAATCCTTACAGCTCCACCATGGGAAATAAAGGAGTAGAATTACAACACTGAACTATAGGCCAGAAGTTCACGTAAAAACCAAGCATCAAGGATTCCATAAATGAGAACAGACTTCCAATATAGGCACTAGAAAGTTTGCAGAATGAGGTCAGCCCATCAACAGTCTATTCTGGCCTGCAGGAGACTTCGAGGAGCGTGTCTGGGCAGAAATAAGTGTGAGAGACAGTTGTTTCTCAGCTCTGAGCGGCTGAGAAGTCTCCCACTAAGAAATTGTACGGGTTAGGGTTGATGTCTGCAACGGAAAACATCTCTCTGTCACGGCCCAGCAGTGCAGATAAGGAGGGCCTCCACTTGACAAGTATCTTTCAGACCTCATTCAAACCCTGCGCTCTGGGTAAACACAGGCAACAGAGACAAGCGCATGAAGTGAGCAGCCCAGAGGGTCTTTATCCTGCTCAGACATGTGCTACAGTCGCTCTCATTCATTTCATCAAATTATCACACCGTAGCATCCCCTGGTGATCTTTCACAAAGTCCGTACTAACAGTGGACTGCAGATACTGCGGTCTACATCAGAACAAACCAAATCTGGATGCAGCATGTAGCCTAATGTGATTAGGGAAAGACTTTCAACTTTTCTAGATACAAAACAGAGCTTTATTGCTAAATGCCAGAGCAAACTACTGCCAGAAAATGATCACATCTCTACATCTGGGCATTGTAAACATAATAGCATATATTTTTTATTGCTGCATAATAATATAGTTTTAAAGATGTCTGAGAATGCTTTCCAACTGCCTTAAGGACAAACTTCAGCAAAGATGATGTCCTTTTAGCATGAGTAGCTCCCCCTGCTGTAAGATGAGAGCTTTACACAACGCAAGCTGTTGTATAAATGAGATCTCTTCATAAATATTGTAAGATTTTTTTAAATTACCATTCAAATTATCATACTGATCTGAAGAATGCTGAATTTATATGCTAATAAAGTTGGAAACACTTTAGAATTATGTTCAATTTCATTATTTGTTAATGCATGAACAATAAGCAACGTTAATTCTGGGTTCATTTTAATTTATAAATATAACCTACTATTGTTCATTGTTTAATCATGTTCATTGATAACAGACTGTTTAGCCTGAAAAATGTTAAAATGCACATGAAGAAATGAACATACTGTAAATAAAAACTGTTCACTGTTTGTTTGTGATACCAAATGTAGGCCTATACAAAATGATCAGATTATATTGAAGACAATACTCATATTATACAATGATTTTTACCTACTCTCAGACTTTTCGGTTTTATTTTATTTTCCTCTGGTAGATAATAAAACAGAAAATCTAGGACAACAATATTAACCCTGTAAAGTTTGACATTAAATAATAGTCAGAAAAATATAAATGTAACATTTTATTGAATCTTATAATAAAGTATGTGGTTTTTGTTGCATATCATTTTGGATGCATTAGGCTTTATGACTCACATAGTATTACGATATGGAGCTCAAACCCAAGCAGAAAAAAACACATCAGGTTTATTTTACTCAGAGGTTTAAACTGAGAAAAAAAATGTGCAAAACGTAAGACAAACTTCTTAAAATATTAATAACAACATAAAAGTCATTCTTGTCCTTTATAAAAACCACTACATTTCACAGCAAAAAACAAGAACTAAAGGTGTACATATTTATAATTAAATGTGCCTAAAATGTCACTGAAATGTCTTTTACTTGCTAAAAAGTATAAACTATCAATCTGTGCCCATCAGGTTTTTCAGCAAAATTTTAATCATGTTGTTAATTTAGAGAACTTAGAAATTTGTATATCAAAAATGAAACAGTAAGCATCCACCTAACAACTTTCCAGCACCTTAACAAATGAATAGCAACTATCCAGCATTGTGGTGTGACTATTGCACAGGAGCACATCACTAAAAATCTAGTTTTATTCATACATTTTGGACTTAACAAATTATAATTATTATCCTTCTCCACTAGAGGGAACTACAAACACTCCCTGTATATAGAGCTAAAGTATTAAGAATATGACATGAGTGATGTTTAAAATAAAATAAGGTGAAAAAGTAATATAAGCACTTAGACTTAACATTGCAAATATCTGTTTCATAAAAAAAATTAAAATCACAGTTACGTGCACCTTTACTGTGCAAAATCCTTTTGTTTGACAGGCTATGACTGTATTGCACAATTACATCGATATATAAACACAATATACACTCTTTACTGCGCTAACACAGTCTGATAAAGCTTTATTGGGTTTGATCGCTGAATTTATAGTTTTATCTAATGCCAATCAAGCTTGAGGAGAGATCGAGCATGTACAGCAAAAGCATAAAAAACACCCCCTACGGCCAAAACGCACCTGTTCAAACACGCAGGCAGACACACGCGCTCGGCTGTTAATAAGACTTGTCAGCATCTGATGCTGTGCTCTCCATAACACTGCAGTTCACACAGTTCATACGTGAGGGACAGGACCGAAAAAAGACAAACACAGAGGGGCGTCCCTCATCTGCTGCTTAAAGTGAAGGAGTGTTGACATTAATGCCTTTTATCTTGTGTATATCAACACACTCGGGACCCATATAACATACGGTTACAATAATGTGCTGATTGCACATCACTTTACTGACTGGATCAGGTTTGTTAGTCTCACGTAGGCAGACTTTAGATTTTCAGCATTTTTGGTACATACATGCCATACGAGACATGTAGGCCTATACCACAAATACATGAAATATAACGTATATTTGGGATACATAAGTAGATAAACGGAAATATGATATCTGTAATATGATAATCTCTAATATTATATATTATATATATGTTATAAACAAATATTTACACAAAAATTTAAGTGTAAATTACAAACATTAATATTTCTGAACTTCATGTATCCCAAATATGATTTTGAGTTAAATATAAGTAAATAAATGTAAATATGATAGATAGATAGATAGATAGATAGATAGATAGATAGATAGATAGATAGATAGATAGATATTTGAATTTTATGTTATCTTTTATCCACCAAGGATACAATAACATTATTAATAAGAAATTAGGTTACCAACAAAAAAGTTAATGTGCTACTAAGTGCTTCAAACTAAATTCTGCACGTTTCAAAGAACTGATGCCAGGACACCCACAAACTTTCCAAAACAGCTTTTCTTTTCACTTAGACTGATAAACCCTGTGTGTCCTTACTCATAGAAGTCAATCAGATTTCATCCAGCAATATTCCTCAGACAGTCAATAAACAGACACTGGGCAGGTGAAGCTGAGGCAACAATCTCACTGTTTTCACCTTGGATAAGTAAAAGCACTATGGTATTTTCCACTTTAAGTGGTCATGCATCTGGGTGATGTTTGCTAGATCTCAAAATCACCATGAAGAGCTTTATCTCAAGCAAGCACAAAGCTGAGATCAAATCTCATGCTCAGGCATTTTCACAACATAGACCTGACTACAAAGCGGCATCAAAACCGCAAGCACATGTTCTCTATTACAGTTCTTGGATGTGTTAGGTTTGCAATCTCTAAAAGAGTTTTGCTATTTTAATTAGCATAGCAACAATAAACCTGATTTCCCAGAACAGTATTGGCTGAAAAGTGAAAATGCAGTTTTCTAAAGTGCCATTAGGGTG
The DNA here is from genome assembly GCA_039654775.1 of Spinibarbus caldwelli. NCBI lineage: Eukaryota > Metazoa > Chordata > Actinopteri > Cypriniformes > Cyprinidae > Spinibarbus > Spinibarbus caldwelli. Next base: position 8,606,999 of record CM077233.1, read on the forward strand.
CACCGCTGAGTCTAGTGGCGGAGGGCCCCTTGGGGTGCTGAGTGCAGCCTTTCCCACATTGACCTCATTACAGAGGACACCTCAATCAAAGCACTATCATTAGCAGGGCTTAAGCTCAGTGCTGTGTTACAGCGTGTGTGTGCATGAGTGACGTGGTTCGAGTAGACAGGCCGCATTGCTGGACATGGGACCCGTCTGGCAGGAACAAGTCTCGTCTGTGTCTTGTCAACAGCGGGTTTGGGCTAATTATTTACCTGTGCTGAGATTTCAGACCTCTGACACGGCCAAGTCAAGGACGAGGTGTGGCCGTCCCCGTCTGACCATCCCTCCTCGGGTCATATTAACTCGGAGTGAAGGGTGAGGCTCAGAAAAAGCAAACATGCCTGAGGAAAGGCTTTGTTGAAGCTGAAACTCATAGATGACTACTCATCCTCCCTAAGTGAGCTCAAGCCAACACTTGCCTACACAACTGAACAATAATGGCACAGATTTGGATTAGGGATATTCAAAACTACATTTTTTCAAATGCACTCCTAAGAAAGCCAAGCATAAAGTTGGTTTTGAGTTCATCAGACCCAGATCAGACGCATTTGGGGGCTTTTACATAAAACAGATTTTTGTATTGAAAAATAGCTGTATGGAGTGCAACAAAATGCAGAATGCATTTTTAAAAGTAAGACTGCTATTAACTTGAAACAGAAAAACAATGCTGAATATGCTAGCACCACCACTAAAATATTGAAATTGTTAATAGATGTATTATTATTAATGTTCTTATATGTAATATAAGTTATATGTTTATTATTTCTTTAATAAAATATAATGTATGATTACTATTATTAACATTTATTACCATTATTATTTCTTAATACTATAATTATATACTATTATTATTACTACTATTATAACAAAATGTATTAGATATAATGTATATAATGTATGCATGCATGCATGCATGTATATATATATATATATATATATATATATATATATATATATATATATACACACACACACACACACACACACACGTTTATAATAACAATTATTATTTATAATAACAATTTATTTATATAAATTAATTAAACTAAATTATTTATAATAATTTAATCCACACTACATAATTTATGATAGGAAAAAAGACAAACAAAATTTCTTAAACGAGCACTTAATTTACACATTTACTTAAATTCACACCAAAAAATAAATAAAGAAATTAAAAACTGCACGCATATTAAAAAAAACAAAAATTGATGTATAAACTAATTTCACTCGGAAATTGCTTATAAATTCCACTATTAAAAGGCAAGTAACATAATGAATTATGAAAATTTGAAGTAGAAAGATTGAAATACTATTCTTGTAAAATGTATTCCAATAATCTTTACTTGCAAATTCTAAAAATACTTTCTTACAGTGTAAAGTCTGTTGATAATCTCAAAATGGCCAAATACTAACTAATCTGTCTGACCAATATGTCAGTTTATTAATATGACAAAAGAAAAGAGAAGTTATGAGGTGAAACTCAAACTCTTGTGACCAAGCAGTGGCCTCTGTCCTGCCCTCCTTCATTTACAGCAATGGCTTCACTGACCTCCACACAGAAACCCACACCTGTCAGTCTTTAAAATGCCCATCAATCTGTTTCCTGAAAAGAGAGCCCTCTGCTGTCCTAAAGCTCTACTGAAAGCCACCAGGGGGATGGGGATGCTTGTAGACAACAGATGTTTGTTAGGCAAGGTCTTTGAAAATCTGGATTTTTGAGTCAGAAGACAGCAAAACAGAATTTGGGAAGCTAGCAGAAGTGGACAGACAATAGTATGTAGTAACTTCCCACAAAGTCTATGAGTAATGGCCACTAACTAAAACAATACCCTTACATAATGCAAAAAAGAACTCAAAGGGACTTGCAAACAAATAAAAAAGGACCACTTTTGGAACAAACAAGTTATATAACATCAACATATTTCAGTAGTCTGCTGTGTCATTCATGCAGAGAGAACTATGACAAAACCACCAAAAGGACACAAACAGTCAGTGTGACTCTTATCAGAAGGAAGTCGACCAGTGACACATTTTGAATATCGCGTTCAAAATCGCAGATGAATCACATTCAATTTTGAACGCGATATTGCCTAGCTTGTCAGTGAACTACGGCTCTGTGTAGTAAATGCCGCTTCATCTGAGAGCAGGTGATAGCGATTTAATGCCAATTACGGAACTGGCTTTACTGACAAGATGCGCGTGACGCGATTAATTGCACAGCCCTATTACCAACCCCAAACTTTTAAACGGTAGTGTATTTTTATTATTATTATTATTATTATTATTATTATTACTTATTATTATTTTTTTAACTTTTGCATGATAAAACTTTTAGCTTTGCATTGTTTTTGCACTTGATATGTATTGTTATGTCTTGATCCTGAAGCAAACTTGTCAAGAACTACTACTGTAATGTACATCTCATGCACATACACCCACCTACTCATGTCAACCCTCTGTCACTCTCACCTCCTCCATGAGGTGGATCACAGACGAAAGAGGGGAAACGGAGGTGGTGATTGGAAAGGATTAACATCTGGAGAAGAGGCCATAATGGGACACGAGCCACCCAACAACATCTGCTCACATGCTTCAGTACAAGGAAACCTACAATAGCATCCTAATTCTGATCTGAACACTACTCTTTTCTTTGACGGAAAACACTACATCCGCTGCATTTATTGGACGCCTCGTAATACTGACAGGATGTGTTTGTTCTTCTGGGAATTTCATGGAATGGATATGTTTATCTGAAAATCATCTGTTGCCTTTGCGTTTACTTCCAGATAAGTGAAGGCTTTAAGAATGAAATGGTATTCATCTTCAAAAAAACATCTCAGGAGAAGGGCGATTCTCCAGACATCTCTGGGGTTCGGGAACAAAGCTCCTTCAAAGGACAGCCATCAGGGTGACGAAAAGGTGGAAAATGCCATCTGCCAGAGGGAGAATAGCTGGGTCCTCCCTGCCCTCCCACCAAAATACTAGAGCAGCTCACAGTGTGAGATCTTTTCAGACCTCAATGCACAGTTGGATAGAACATGTAGAAACCATGGGGTCAACCATGGCCCTTCCCCCTTCTCACTTTTTTCCATTAAGGGACTAAAGCTTTCAAACACTGACTCAAACATGGCCCCTGATAATTAATGCCATAGTATTAGTTCAGTCATGACAACTCTTGGGGTAGATTGTAAAATCTTTATTAATGTAAATAGAATGTGCGTATTTTTGGTCATGGCAGACTAGATCTGCTGCGCTCCTGCTGCAAAACAAGTAGACTTGCTTCTGCTAAATGCTCGTATCATAAAATTAAAAGGAAACATGCCGCTGCTGCTATAGAAAGGAAGACGCCCACATAGTAGATCTAGACAGGTGGTGCTGGGGAGGAGGAGGGCTAAGATAACTAGGACACTCTCCCAAGAGCAGTATAATTATTATTATTAAATAAAATTAAATAAAATTAAATTAAAGTTCAAGTTTGGGGCTGGCAAGGCATTTTATGTTTTGAGCGAATTCTCTTCATTTATTTGATCAAAAATAAAGCAAAATCAGAACTACTGTGAAATATCAATGCAATTTCATAACTTCCATTTGAATATATTTTAAAATGTAATTTATTCCTGAGATGACAAAGTTGACAGCTTCAGAAATCATTAAATGTGTGGATTTGGTGCTGGAAACATTCCATATTATTATACTGTAAATGTTAAAAACTGTTCTTTCATAAACAGAAACTTCAAAAGAACTGCATTTATTTGAAATAGAAATCTTTTGGAACATTATAAATGTCTTTACTGTCATCTTTTGATCAATTTAATGCATACTTTCTGAATAAATGTATTCATTTCTTTCAAAAACATTTGAACAGTAGAGTACATAAGAATAACAGATGCATTTAGACCTCCCTGACAGTTCACAATACCTTTGATTGTGAGCCAAATGGTAAAAGGAAGTTTCCCTTCAATACCAGCATTTCCTTTTACCTTAAACTATCAGTTCCTCTTTTAGCAGAATATTTAGGCATTTCAGTGAGTGCAAGAAGCTTTTAATCAAGTGGAAATGAGGTGGCCCAAGAGCAAGTGCTTTGTCAATATTGCTCCATCACCTATGCTGGTCCCACAGGACCCACATGTCTGCACGAGACTACAGCATGTAACCTTTATTTATCCAGACCCTCACTTTGTTCAAACTTAACAGCATGAAGTAAGGACATTATATCTGTCTACTCTTTCATGTCAAGCCATTCCTTTTATGTCACTCAACAAACCCTTATTTAAATACATTTAAATTTGGTTTAACAGCATCTCGTTTGACATGACCTTGTCATTTTGTTGTACATCTACCCTCATAATTTGGGCTCATTTAATGGTTCTGCTCAAATAAAAATAAAAATAAAAAATCTTGTTTGTGTCCTTGAATTTGTTACTACTTAAAATGCCACAGGAAAGAAATTGTAAACTAAAAACCCAGGCATATAAGCTTGGTCTTAAACCTTAAAGACAGGAAGAATGTTTTTTGCACATGAGGAATTGAGGGAGCAACTACTGATGTGTTAAGACATGACTTTACATAAGCTGACACTAGCAGAATTGGCAAGAGTTAAAGTTTGGCTCATCAGTTTATCAGACTGATTTTTCCCTTTGATTCATAAAAAACAAGTAAAAAAAAAAAAAAATTAAAAAAAAAATAAATAAATAAATAAATATATTTATATATGTTTACGCCTAAAAATACAGACTGGTAGAGGTAGGATACTTTTGCTGAGGGGCAGATTCATGTCTGATTACACTGAAAAAGTGTAACGACTCTAACAGCCCTCTCATAACTCCCTACAGTGCATGTTATTGAGGTTAATGACATAGACACAAGTCAGTGACTCAGGACTTAAAGAAATGAGTCACAGAATCATGTCTGATTTTTCCCTTCACTCACTCCATGGGAAATTCCTACACGTTAATACAACCATGACGAACTCTCAAGTATTTTGCATGTAAGACCCACAACCATGTTTATATTCTTGAGTACAGCTTTCTATGCATTTTATTTAGTAGTTCTTACCTTCCCATTTAATTGTCCAAGAAAGAATCTGTCTTGTTTATTTCCTTTTCTAAGTATCACGTAGGTATGTGCCTGCAAAGCTTCTACACCAGTTCCTGTGACCAGAGTTTTCATAGCAGGAGGCCACTGGATCATTTCTACTGTGGCCCACCGAGCATCGCTGCTTAGTAATCCTCGAAGAAGACTCAACAGTCATTCGGCCTGAACATCAAAAGCCCTCTGCTAGGGCAACATTCAAGAGCACTTTTCCACAGGCCTGTCTGTGAAACAGAGCCCTTATTGCACTTCCTTAATTTCCATGTGATAAAACAACTTAAATTTGTCTAGATGCTTCTACTTATTCAAAACTGAATTTATGATAAAGCCCTATTGACTGAAATTACTGGGGCTTTGTATTAAAGAATGGATTTGCTGTTACGATGTAAGACAAAAACAAAAAGTCTGAGCAAAAGCTCTAGATCAGGGGTCACCAAGTTCGGTCCTGGAGGGCTGGTGTCCCTGCAGAGTTTAGCTCCAACCCTAATTAAACACACCTGAAGCAGCTAATCAAAGTCTTGTTAGGTATACTTGAAACTTCCAGGCAGGTGTGTTAAGGCAAGTTGGAGCTAAACTCTGCAGGACACCGGCCCTCCAGGATCAAGTTTGATGACCCCTGCTCTAGATTATTAAATAGTGTGCCAAAACCTATTGAGCTGCCTTTTATAACAGTATAAATATTACAGTACAATTATACGGTACAATTATGCTTATCATAATCAAGCATTATGAGCATGATTAATGTACCTCTGCACTTTTTATGGTAAAAATAAATCATAATTGCATGTACCTTTAATACAGCAGACAATCCCAAGATGCATTGTAAAATATTATTATTATTATTATTATTATTATTATTATTATTATTATTATTTAATTAATTAAAAAACACTCATAATTATTTTTAAATTAAAATACACAATTTACCATAATAATAATAATAATAATAATAATAATAATAATAATAATAATAATAATAATAATAATAGGCAATCATTCAATACCAAAAAATTATACATAAAAATTATTTTATACCTAAAAGTATTAGTTTTTTAAATTATTTAAATCACACAAAATTAACTAAAAACAATTCCTTAAATTATTAATAAAAAGTACTGATAAAAATGTTACACTCAATAGAAGACATAAATAAATAAATAAATAAATAAATAAATAAATAAATAAATAAATAAAACTCATTCATTCATTCATTCATTCATTCATTCATTCAAAAATAGTCCATTTTACTCAATATAGTATACTTGGATACAACATGCTAAACTCTATATAAGTCAAATGAGAACCGAGTCATCTGTGTGCCACAAGTGAGGAGAAATACTTCTGTGAGTTGCTGCCTTCAACACTGAGGGAATCATGATGAAATGGATTTTGAAAGAAAATATTCTAGGAAATACATTTAAAGACATTATAATGTATTAAATAAGAAGGCAGTAGACAGCAAGGCTCACTAGGTGTTTGGAACAGAGCCACTAAGTGCCAAGGTACTGTGACAGAAGATCCAGCTGTGCATATCTAAATAGACAAAAAAAAAACTGACAGGATGTCCTAAAATGTGAAGTGTAAGCGGACATTTTAGAAAAAAAAAAAAGAGGGATTAGCCAAACTCACTGCCCTGTCCTGTGGTCACATGACCCTGAACTTTAGCTGTCTGTAAGCCCACAGGCTGACTCACATTCCCTGGAGAAACAGCCCGAGTAAACCAACCTTCCCTCAGGACGCAAGAAATGCTTTCCCTCCTCCATACTTCCCTGTATCTGACGCGTGCTGGAGGCATTCGAGAGCTTTTTCCCAGATCTGAGGGTTAATGTGCTTACTCATCAGAGCAAGAGTGAAAAAAAACAGAGAGATAAAGTTTTGAAGAACACCCATTATTCTAACCATTAACACACAGTGTGAGCCTTGATGTGTCTGGAGGGGAAAGAGCTTATGAGAACAGAATTAACGAGCACGATCAGAGAGCCGCTTTGAAACACCGCTCTCCCAATGAGTGCCGAGCAAACAGACAAAGAGGAAATCTGGAGGGCCCACGTACAGTCTGCTAACCTGATGTGACAAGCAGACATCTCTAACCACTTAAAGAGACTAGACAGAGGAAGCTACTCCTAGAGAGACGGAAAGAAACTAAATTCTAGCAAAGAAGATCCTCAAACATCCACTGTCTCTGCCCTTCCTATAATCTCTCTCTCCTCTTATTCAACCCCAAAGGGCCCCTGAAGAGAATACATTCCAACTTAATTATCCCACTGGAACAAAAGAGCCATGCCAAACAAAAAAAGAGAGAGAAAGTGCGAAAAACGAACAAGAGTTCAAATCATATCAAAGCTAGGCATTATTTACAGACCAAAGAGCCAAAAAAAGGAAAGGGCCGACATGAGAACGCATCAAAGCTTCCGGTTTAGAAACATTCCCTGATTCATAATAATTCATGTTTTGCAGTAAACAAACTGTTTCCTTGTTTGGCAGCAGACAAAATCGTACAAATTAACACACAAAAAGAAAAAGAAACTTTAGTTTGATGATCTCAGTAAAGAAAAAACCCTTGTAAGACTTCCTAGTTCCTTAGTTTTACTATGCCTCTAAAGCTAAAACAATATCATCTGGTAGATCGCTACCTGCAGATAGATAAAAAGAAAATATCAAGCTCTCCCTGTTCGTAGGTTTAGAAAAACTGATTTCCCAGGCTATTTGGTTTGGCATTCACCAGCAGGCCACTCCTACAGTCAAGCATGACTATAAAAACTGTGTGTTCAAATTCTTCAATGTGTGGGCCTTAGGCTAAGCTGTTGAAAATTTTGTGGTGTTCTCTTAAGATGAAAAGCACTACTTAAAATAAGTGCTTGAATTTAATTGCTTACAGTTTTCAGCAATTAGAATCTTAAGAACAATTACTTCATTCAGCTTTATTCAATGAATGTTCAAGGAGTGCAGAATATTAACTGAAAAGTAACGTGTGTCAAGATAAAGTTTGAAAGTCATGTGGTTGCTAGGGTGTTGCTAGGTAGTTGCTATGGTGTTACTGAGTGATCTTTAAGGTGTTCCAAGTTGCTAGACAGTTGCTAGGGTGTTCTTGGTGGTTGCTAGAGCATTGCAAAGTGGTTTCTAATAGGGATGCATCGATCCAATACTCTGTATCGGTATCGGCTCCGATACTGGCATTTTCTGCCGGATCGGGTATCGGTCAGACGAGGACAATCCAAATCTGATATTTGTGCGTATACTATTCTGTTATTGTTAAGCCCCACGAAAGCACAAAAACATTATAAAGCACCATAAAGTCAAAGTCCAAGTGTTCTGAAGCCATTCCATATTTTAATGTGAGGTACAGATGAATATTTAAGTCAAGTTCACGTAAACTCTTCTCTCCGCTGCGGTTGTCTGTCATCCTCCATTCAGCATTCAAACTGTGTGACAGTTACGACAGTCAAAACGATGAAACTCTCTCCAAGAGTGCACAGTAACTGAAATATAAAACTGTTCAAAGAAAAGCCTCAATAAACTATCAAACAGATTTAATACACTACGCACCAATATCTCTTTCCTTAGCGCATAAGCACATTTGTGCCGCTCTCTACTGAGCCTTTCATATTATAATACTTTTGCGAAAGATTATTTATAGCGTTTCTTGTTCTGTCCTATCAGGGCTATTAATAATCTAATGTATAGCACAGTAGTGGAGGCAGCAACATATGATAGATAGGACTCCTATTATGTTGCTGCCTTCATTACTGTGCAATACATTTAAAAGAATGTCTCTTAATTTTATAGTTTATATTTATATATAAATACATTTACTTGTTTTCATTAATGTATTTTACAACAATACAAAGAGCAATGTGTAACATTTTACCAGATTTAGTCCTACACTTATTCACTTTTATTTGCTTCCCACTAAATAATGTTATTTCACTAAATATTTAGAATTTATAAAATTGTGCACTCATGATATTTCTAGAATAACTTTTGCTGCTAAATTATCCACATTGATTTAAAATTCTACATTGATTTAAAAAAAACTGTGCTGGTATCAGATCGGATTGGATGGTTATCGTTGCATCCCTAGTTTCTAAAGTTTTTTTCTCTAATTGTTGCCAAGTAATAGCTGGGTGGTTGCTAGGGAGTTGCTAAGGTTTTTTAATAGGTTCTTAAGAAGTTGATAAAGTGTTGCTAAGTGGTTTCTAAGGTGTTTCGATGTTTTTTCTAGCTAGGGAACTGCAAGTCTTTGAAATTTGAAAGCCATGTGGTTGCTAGATGATTGATAGGTGTTCTGAGTGGTTGCTAGGGCATTGTTAAACTGTTGCTAAAATGTTTTTTTTCTAGTAGTTACCAAGCAGAGACTGGGTCGTTGCTAGGGAGTTGCTAAGGTTTCCAAAAGTGGCTCTTAGAATGTTGCTAGGATGTTGCTAAGTGGTGTCTTCCCAAAGTTGCTAGGGACATTGCACGAAGTTGAGAGAATGTTTGAAAGTCATGTGTTTGCTAGATGATTGACAGGTGTTGCTAAGCAATCTCTAAGGTGTTTTCCTAGTACTTGCCATGCAGTCACTGGGGGATTGCTAAGGAGTTGCTAAAATGTTTTCCTAGTAGTTGCCAAGCAGTGACTGGGTGGTTTCTAGGGAGTTGCTAAGGATTTAATAGTGCTTCTTAGGAAGCTGGTAAGGTGTTGCTAAGTTGTTTCTATTGTGTTTCAAGACTTTGCAAAGGATATCGCAAGTGGTTGAGAGAACATTTGAAAGCCAGGTGGTTGCTAGGGTGTTGCTAGGTGTTGTGAGTGATTTCTAATGTATTTCTAAATGTACTGGGTGGTTGCTAGGGTGTTGTTAAGTGGTTTATAATGTGTTTCATGATGTTCCTAGGGAACTACAAGTGGTTGAGACAGACAGACAGACTGATGGATAATTAGAAATAGATATGAGACTGGATTTAATTAAAAAGACAATATGGGACAGGTTGAAGGACAGTGCCAAGCTTGGTGGATGCAGCAGGTTTCCTCATTTTAAAGCACACAAAAGTGACTTAATGGGATTCAACCTGATCACGCATCCTGACTGTGAGCATGCTTTAGTGCAGGGGTCGGCAACCTACGGCACGCGTGCTAACAGTGGCACGCAGAGAGATAATCGCTGGCACGCGAGCACTAGGGAAAACTGCATACTGACGTATATTGTGAGGTAATAACTTCTCATAGTCACACAGCCTGTTAGAAGCTATAAATACTATTAAAGTGTGAGAATTAACTTGTGCTAGAGAAAGAGAGAGAGAGAGAGAGAGAGAGAGAGAAATTTGTCTGCGTCTGTGTCTCTCTCTACAAACAAAGAAGCTGAGTTTAGTTACTTAAAAAAAAAACAGCGATTTCACCCCCCTCGTTGCTGAGAAATATAATGTAGCGATTCAGTATCGATTAATAAAAGTCACGTGGCAGCGCTAACAAGAAGTTTATGAGCTTCTGAATGTTACTTCTTGCACAGCGCAATCTCCGTGAGTGTGTGTGTGTGTGTGTGTGTGTGTGTGAGAGAGAGTGCATGGGCATCAATTAAAGCAGCGCATTTATATAGAACAGTGATTAAACTGAACGGTTTTAATGCATTGGTCTTGTCACACACTCATACAGTGGTGTTCAGTACGGTCACACTGTATATCTGTTATTCAATAAACTTTTGAAAAGTTTAAAAACTATTTATGAAAAAAATCTTAAGAAACTATTTGCATGAAAATCAAATATTGTTCTTTTTTTATCGTGTTATTTAAAATGTTTATGTCGTGTGTAAATATTAAAGTATTAAAAGGGGGGGGGGGGGGGGGGGGGGGGCATGGTATTGGCACAGTGGTTAACCAGAAAAATTAAAAATGGCACATCATGCTGAAAAGGTTGCCGACCCCTGCTTTAGAGAGTCAGTCTGGTGCTGAGGTAAGAGAGGGACTCATTGTCCACCACCACATTCCTGACGTTGTCTGCGCTTTACTAAGGAGACCCTGTGGGGTGGGCAGTGGCCTCTCACGCTGACCTTTGCTGGAGCTTCATCCACTATACTCAGCAGCATTTAAGAGCAGTGGTGGGGAGATGAATCAGCAGGAAGATAAAGGGACTTGTTCAACATGAGAATGGACAGAAATCAGGCCCCTGTATGACAGGCCCCCCACAGCAAAGGGGATTTATCAAAGGTAATGGGTAGCTGGGCTTTCTCTCTCTCTTTCTCTCCACCTCTTTGTGTCCTTCGTTTCAAACAATGCATCTTTCATAAAGGGATAAATAAAACAAAAGCAACAACCGCAGGGTACACAAGAGACAATTTGTAACAGGGACTTTTGAAGAAATAATTTAATTAGGGCACAAAGCAACAGGAAAATGCTTAAACACTCTCACAGCAGTTCAGACAGGCCAGTCACTTAGATGTTTACAACAACAAAACATTTCAGAATAGGTTTATTTTTTACAGATAATGACAGACACACCAGTGTACAAAATACAAATGAAGACAAATATGAAATGTATACATGTGCAAGGGATTTGGGGATTTTTTCTATTCTGTGCGTTTTAGCTTGCTGTTCCTCTTGGCTTTCATTCTAAAATGTGTTTGCATTGTCTTGTCAATGCTTTGTTCCATTAACCAATGCTGATTGATGCGCATGCCCTGTTTAATCATTACTTCTAGAGTATTTATACCCATTTATTTGCTTCTTTTTACTCTCAGATCACTCTCAGAGCAAATACCCCTTTTCTCCCCCAACATATAAGACTCGTAACCTCTCAATGTTATATACTTGCTCTGAAATGGCTTATAATTATTTATTTTTTTTCCAGTCAGAGAATAGCCACTATTACCAATTCAAAATGCACAATGCAAAAAGTAAAGATTTTTATATGGATCATTTAACAAACAGTAAAGAACAGTAATATTTACCAACTTTAACTAAATAACTGTAAACTAACTAATATGTGAGAATTGCCATCTAAAGACTCAATTCACAGAATTAGAGTTTTGAATCAGTTTTCAAATGAAATTATTCCAATGTCATCTTTGTTACTAAAGTTTAATAAAGTAGATACACAAATAAAACATCTAAAAGCTCTAAAACATTTAAAACTATGCAGCATATTAAAATTTTCAAGTGGATTTTGGTTTTATACTTGCAGCCAATGGAAAATGACAAAAAAATGTTTAAAAGTAGCATGAAATCCAATGTGATCTAAAGTCAAAGAACGCAGGATCATTGAGATTTGTGTAATCTAGAATTATACAAAGCTTACTTCTTCCCAAGCATGTTTCCCACACAAATTGCATTTACTCCAGCTTGTAAACAAATTACACTTTTGCTCAAGATTGTTTCTGCTTTGGAAGTTAGCTTATGGTTATCCCTAAAAACTGTGGAAAAACATAAATCCAATAAAAAGTCTGAAAAGCATCCCAAAAACAGAGCATTGCTCACTTTGAAGCGCTATCCTGCAACAGAAACATGAAAAGCTGTCAGCTTCAAATCCAATCAGATTAATTTCCTTCACAAAATACCGGTCTTGGTGACACCTGAGGTATCCAACACCAGCTAATGGGGAAAGTTGCCTTTAGGTACTGAAATCATGGTCATCGAGGCATTTTGGCTGCTGCTAGCATGTGGTTGAGAAGTCAGCTAAATAAGTTCCTCAGTAACTGTCCAAAAGTCTGTTTAGCAAAGATCAGGTGTATTGAATGACATTGTGTAACTGAATAGCGCTGTAAGAGCAGGCAGACTGGTGAACAGAATGCATGGCAGGAATGCGGGCAGATACCGCTGTTGGGTTGAGGGGAGCTACACCTGACAGGATCACAGTTTAAGAGTCTCTCATTTCCCTCCACTGTCAGGTCAACACGTATCTTCCTGTGCTCCTAGAGAAAGTCCCACCACAAATCTGCAAAAATACAAGACTCCTCTGACTTTAACGAGAAATAATTTGTTGCTGCTATGCTTCTAACCTCATTGTGAATGATTCATCTGAACTCCTGGAAGACAGCCAGTGCCCGCTCACATCCATTGAGATGTTCCTACTGTGGCTCCTGGCAGCCCAGACACATTTCACAGAGTTCTGGCTGGCATGTATTTTAAAGGAATAATTCCTAACATTTCGTAAAAGAATGTATCAAATCAGATTAAACAGATCCTGACAAGACTCTGGTAACAAAACAAATGCACAAACAATGTTTTTTTTTTTTTTTATGCCAATTACGCTGCCCAGACTGAGACTTAAAATGTCTCAAGCAGCGTTCTTTGTTCATTCAGATTATTTGCTTTCTCTTGACCAGAGGTTTCACATAATCATGAATTAATGTCAAACTTAATTCAGTCTGAGGGTCAGGACTTAAATGAATCTTTTACATAATGTCCTAGAAACAGGTACTCACGCCATGGATTTTCTGTGAGGTTACTGAGTTCACAACTATTCCACAATACTTAAAGCATCTTAAAGGCTACTAAGCTTATGCTTTCATAAAGATTAAAAGTCATTAATGTCACAGCATAAGCAGTTTTTAAGTATTTGATTATTGAACCGACACAATATGGCATCCATTAGAGAATGTCTTTAAAAACATATTTATTTTTTAACCCCATTGGCAAGTTTATGCTTAAAACAGTAGAAAACTATTTGCTAATGGAGTAAGATAGATGAACTTTTCCTGTAAAATGAGTTTTCAGGAAAATAATAATAATGGTTTAAGGACATTTATAAGTTTTCTGGGTTCAGTACAGTAAATTTTTTCAAAAAGTCAAAATGATGTTTTGTGGTGTAGCACAAATGCTATTATATTCCTTTAATTGGTGATTTGACCTTTTTTTTTTTTTTTTCTTTTTTTTTTTTTTTACAGTGAATCAAACAATGGGAAAAAAAGCATAAATGTATATTTTACCTACTTGGGTTTTGTTTTGTTTTGTCCACAGTCAGAGAATGCTTTTAGAGGACATGAAAGTGCAATAATAACATAAAAATGCAGAGGGTAGTACAAACTATGCCAAATTTCAAGACTGAGCATAGGATGTCGATCAAAGATTTAAGCATGTGGTGACATGCTTTTTTTCTTCTGCTCTATGAACATACTGCCTGTTAATATATAAAAAAAAAATACCCAAGGAAATTAGAGGCAACATCAGTTCCAAGACATGAATCAAAGATATTACAGCTCTCTTTCAAAGCCTAGTAAACTGCCTTGCAACCTACTGTCTACTGAAATTTAACCCATTGCAATGCATTGTGGGATTGCATTCTCCAGGATACATATGGTATTTTAGAAGGCAGTATAATTATCTAGCAGTGCAGCACCTATATTATCATCGAGAAACTGCAAAAGGAAATGCATATTTGTTACATGGGAATGAAAAATGTGTGTTTGGTGCAGGACAGATTATCTCTTGAGCTTTTTAACTGAGTGGAGCTCAGCTGATCCTCTAAGGAGACGCAAACAAACCGGCTATTGTCACTTTCAGAGGGCTGCACTTAATACACCTAATCCCTGGCACCTGACAAGGTGAGGCCACACAGCAATGCCACCACAGAATGCTACTGACAAGAGGAAAGATTTTAAGCTTTTGTTTCAATGGTAAACATCAACTGAACTGGGCTTAATAAGTCTTTAACATGAATGTACCTGAACACAAATCAGTGTCTTCACATGCACCAGCGGCACATGCTCTGTGACTGAAACCAGTGAGTCAAATTAATGACTCTTACGAACGGGCTCTTTCTAACGAATCTGTAAAAAGGCTCACAAATCAGCTCTCAAGTCAATTCACCCAAAAATGACAAATTCATTTTTTTTCTGTTGAGCACAAAAGAAGATATTTTGACCACTGTAACCAAACAGTTGATGATAGCCACTGACTTACATAGTATTGGAAAAAGTACTTTGGAAGTCCATGGCTTCCGTTAACATGGTTACCCACATTCTTTAAAATATCTTCCTTTGTGTTGAAATTCACACAAGTTTGGAACAACTTGAGGGTGAGTAAATGATGACATAATTTTCATTTTTGGGTGAACTATCCCTTAAAATCACCAAACTCCATCTAAATTAAGAAAGAAC
Organism: Spinibarbus caldwelli; assembly: GCA_039654775.1. Lineage (NCBI taxonomy): Eukaryota > Metazoa > Chordata > Actinopteri > Cypriniformes > Cyprinidae > Spinibarbus > Spinibarbus caldwelli. The sequence goes on from CM077233.1 coordinate 8,622,199, forward strand.
TTCTACTGTTTTAGGCTCATGAGACGTCACTTTAGCTTAGACTTTGGCTTTCTTGGCAAAAAGTCTCATGAATCAAGCAAAAATCTCAAATCTAAAATGGTCTTCTAAACCCAATGAACCTGTATAACATGGAATTTGTTGCTGTTTCTTGGTGTTGCTTCATTTTAAGATCTCTAGAGTCTGTCAGTGCCTGTTCACATTCCTGTAAGTAGCCATATCTAATGAAATAGGGGCCCACAGCTGAACCAGACATCCAGCATTCTTGGTATTCCCTTGTCAATCAGTGAGTAAAACTGATTTGACTTTTATCACCACAACATTGTAATGATAGAGCCAAACATTAACAACCCCTGAGGCATATTGCAAAGCAATTAACTTTCTCCATATGGTGATGGAGAACATAACTTGTGATATAGGATGAATAACAAATTGTTTACTCCATCCACTAGTGATCTAAATGATGTGGTCTGGAAAGGTATGCAGCTAACATGTTTGTGCTTTAGTCAATAGCATTACCACAAATTTGGGAAACAGCCCAAATTGTCTTAAATGTCAGATCCTCTATTTTAATTTATGATCAAAACAGAAATAAAAAAGGCTAATGCCCAATATAAGTAATTTCCATGCAATATACTGTAAATAAGGTGTCTTCACTACAGAGAAGGTGGTGAACATAGAAAACAGACATTTTTAGACTGAGCAATTGCTCTTATTTAGGGTGGTCTCCAAGTTGTGAAGCAAACGCTGTATCCATAATCATGATTCTGAGTCGTTTAATCTTCACACCTTTGGTGTGAGCAAAATCTGACTCTTAACTTACTTACTTAGAGGGTCTCAAAGCCACAGTGTGAGAACTCCCATGTAATGACAAGCTTTTAGTTAGAGGCACAACATACAAATTATAAAACTCTCTTTGTTGTTTATTATCAGAGATGAAGAAGTTTAGTCTTTAAATGATCATTGTCTGTAATTTTCACTTCCAATTATCAGGCCGACAACATCAAATAAGGCCAAGCCTATTTATTAACAATTTAGATAAGATCCCAGTTTAGATGCTAATTTCTTTTGAAAACAGAGACTATGGCCCTGTTTATATTTGGTATTAACATCAGTCTCCAGTGATCCCCTTACAAGCAGTCAGACAGTCAACGAATGCGTAACTACAATTATCACTTACTATGTCAATGTCACTTTATGTTGATAATATAGTACAAATTATTTGTCTATTCCCGGAGTATTCAAACTTTTTGATGTGAAGGACCACCTAATATGATGTGATAGACCAACATTCATTATCCAATTTTACTGTGTGAGAAAAAGAATGATATTAAACAAAACTGTTTAAATATTGAATAATTAGCATTTTTACCAAACTTTTAAAATGATAGCTGTCAATAGAACAAAGTAAATCACAATTAATCTTAAGTTCCAAATTATGGTTCAATATTACTTTTCAGTTTATGATTTTTTTAAAACTGTTAGAAAAAAGTTTCCATGAACCCCCTAGAACCCCCCAGTTTGAAAACCCCTGATCGATTGAATTTAAAAATTCATCCTCTTGATGCTGTTAAAAGAAAGAAGAAACATAGAATTATTTCTATTAATATACATTACCTTTGAAAACTGTAGGATTTCTTTAAAGAAATGTATAATTTTATTCAGCAAGGATGGATTGTTACAAAAAAATTCCGATTTTAAATAAATGCTGTTCTTTTACATTTTTAACTTATCAAGAATTGTAACAAACAAACAATTAAGTAACACTTCTTGAGCACCAAAATCAGCATATTAATGATTTCTGAAGGATCATGTGACACTGAAGACTGGAAATAATGACTGCTGAAAATTCAGCTTTGCCAACACATGAATAAATTACATTTTAATATACATTAAAACATAAAACAATTATTTGAAATTAGAATAATATTTCACAATATTAGTTTTTACTGTATTTTTGGTCAAATAAATGCAGCCTTGGTCAGCATAAGAGACATCTTTCAAAACATTACAAAACTCTTACCGACCCCTAACTTACATGCAGCATGTCAAGTCATCTTTATTTATATAGCGCTTTATACAACAGACATTGTTTCAAAGCAGCTTCACGGTATTAATGTCAAGCTTCACATGTCCAAGCAGGCATCACTTTTAGTCTACTTCAGATACTGTATCTTCTTACATGAATAATGGTGAAATAAAAACACTCCAAAATTCTGTTGTGGTCAAAGCATTGCGTTCTGATTCTGCTGCCTGTTCATTGCCAGGCTCATGAATCACCAGCAAAGATGTAGATAGTGTTTTCCAGGGCTGTTGGAACAGGTATCTGTTAAAACAATACTGTGTGGGCCTGGTATATACACATGCTTAAATGAAAATGACTCAACTAACTCTGGTTATCATCTTAGGTTCAAAACAGCTTCACTCACTGATACAAAACAAGAGTGAACTAAACGAAAAGTGGTGCTTGGCACACAGAGCTACTCAAATGAGCTAGAAACACACAAAACAGATTCCCTGCCATGTCAAAACACACATCGACATAATCTCACCTATGCTTTACGGTGTCTTCATGGAAAACCCCAGATATTATACGAACCATACAACTTCACAACATATTCTTTGAAAGTATGACTCAAAGCTAGCATGAAATTCCACAGCATGGGGAACGAAACGGTCCTGGCTTCAAAATTAATCCCTGTTGTTTGGTGACTGACTGTTAACGAAAGCCAATACTTAAGGATTAGCGGACCAGCTGTGACCTTTTTTTGCTTGTTTGTAAGAATGACTAAGAGAAGTTTTGCTGATAAAAAATACCTAAGAAGCCAACGTATCTCTATATGCTCATATGTAACCATAACCTACCCTTCTTAAATTGACATGGTAATCCTGTGTAATGAAGTCAGAAATTATCTAAGGGGTGACGTCTTGCCTCAAGCAACATCAGAAGCTTTAGATTCAACAGGAGCATGACAAAGGGACCCTTCATCAGTCGAGCCGTGCCTGTCCCGCAATTAGCGGCAGGCAGACCGAAAAGAGACCGCCGGTCGCATTGTATTCCGTGAGACGATTTCCAAAGAGGGTCTAAGATTTCCAGCCACTCGACTCAAGATAAAAAAGGGCAAAGGAATGATAATCTGAGGAAAAAATCTCTCTGAGAACTGTGGTGACACTTGCCTCAGGAAAGTACGCAATTGAGAGTACAACTCAATGTGTTTTGTGGACATAGTAAATTTACCCCAACAATAGGAGACATGAGACTCATAGGCAATGACTCTACATTCTAAAGTCCTAGGGAAGATAAAATCATGACATCAGTCAGCACCAGGTACCAATGTGGACCTGACCCAACTAGTCTCTATTCTTACAGGCCTAAACTCAGACTGATCTGGATTCCAGTGGAGATACACAAGTATTACTGATCACTGTGTCTCTGGAATTGGTAAGACAGCTCATGCAAGGCTACATTTATTTAATCAAAAACACTTTAATATTGTGAAATAGTTTATTTAAATACATTATAAAATTTATTTCTGTGATGAAAGGCTAGATTTTCAGCAGCAATTACTCCAGACTTCAGTGTCATATGACCCTTCAGAAATCATTCCAGTATGCTAATATTATAAATGTAATACAATATAATAAAGGTCTTTACTGTCACTTTTGATCAATTTAATGCATATTTACTGAATAAAAATATTCATTGGTCAAAAGTTTACACCCCCCTTTCAGAATCAGCAAAATTTTAATTATTTTACCACAATAAGAGGGATCATACAAAATGCATGTTATTGTTTATTTAGTACTGACCTGAATAAGATATTTCACAATAAAAGATGTTTACATATAGTCCACAAGAGAAAATAATAGCTGAATTTATAAAAATGACCCTGCTCAAAAGTTTACATCCCCTTGATTCTTAAAGTGCCCCTATTATGGATTTTTGAAAATTACCTTTCATGCAGTGTGTAACACAGCTCTAAGTGAATGAAAACATCCTGCAAAGTTTTAAATCTGAAAGTGCAAAGTGTATAAAGTTTATTGTCTCTCAAAAGAAAGAGTCGACTCTGAATCATTGAAACGAGTCGTTTTTAAAACGAATCCCAAGCCGTTTCATGTTGACGTCAACATGAAACGTTAGCATATTGCCCGCCGACTTGTTGGTCTTTTCGCGTTGGTGTGAATGAAAATGCAAATTCATTCTTTGCAACTAGTTGCCGCTTTTGGAGTGGTAAAAATAGCGGTTTCCCCGGTAATGCTGTACACAAAGCAGCACTGCGCTCACAAATGCTGCTTTATCAGGCATTACAGGCATGATGAAATAAAAATGAAACCAATCAGACCGATCAGACCAATCACCGCAGATTAACGTCATGCAAAGGAGGATTTTGGAAAAATTAATCGTTGAGAAGGAATCAATCGAATCGTTTGGGAGTCGTTGAGCAAGTAAGGTTAAAATAAATGCATATTATAAGACAATGAAAGTGTTTTTTGACCTTGCATGCATGTCAACCTGTTGTTGGGACTCCCAAAACCAAAATATGAACCTTTCATTACCCATAATAGGGGCACTTTAATACTGTGTTGTTACCTGAATGATCCACAGCTGTTTTTTTTTTTTTGTTTAGTGATAGTTGTTCATGAGTCCCTTGTTTGTCCTAAATAGTTAAACTGCCAGCTGTTCTTCAGAAAAATCCTTCAGGTCCCACAAATTCCTTGGTTTTGCAGCATTTTTGTGTATTTGAACCCTTTCCAGCAATGACTGTATGATTTTGATATCCATCTTTTCACACTGAGGGACTCATATACAACTATTACAGAAGGTTCAAACGCTCACTGATGCTCCAGAAGGAAAAAGCATGCATTAAGAGCTGGGGGGTGAAAACTTTTTGAATTTGAAGATCTGGGTAAATGCAACTTATTTTGTCTTCTGAGAAACATGTAACTATCTTCTGTAGCCTCTGAAGGGCAGTACTAAATGAAAAAATATGGTATTTAGGCAAAATAAGAAAAATGTACACATCTCTATTCTGTTCAAAAGTTTTCACACCCCGGCCCTTAATGCATGTTTTTTTTGGGGGGGGAATTTTTTTTTATAAATTCAACTATTATTTTATTCAACTATATGTAAACATCTTTTAAGTGAAATATCTTATTCAGGTCAGTACTAAATAAACAATAACATGCATCTTGTATGATCCTTCTTATTTTGGTAAAATAATTAACATTTTGCAGATTCTGAAAAGGGGATGTAAACTTTTGACCTCAACTGTATATTCTTTTTTGCAAGAAAACACTGTTCTGAATACGGATCTTTAAATTCACATTGTAATAAGAATAATCAGTAACACACAAACATTAAACAACACCATCGTGTTTGGATATTTCAAGTTGCATATGAAAAACATACAACTTTTAGTTCAGAGAGTAAATGAGATGCCAATTTAACAACTATAAGAATTCTCAGAAGTCATTCAGTCACAAAGCTACACTTTTTATTTCTTAGTGCATGCAATCTGCAAAAATAATGCAAAAGCAAGATGTGTCTGTTTGTTTATCTTTCACATTCAATTCAGGCAGCAAACTCATATCTCATCTAAAACAATAACATTTGACATGGAACACTAGAATCAGGAAACGCTGTAAAAATAGTTTACAACTGTGTCCTGTCCACATCAGTGGATGAATGCAGATGTTTAAGAAACATTAACAGATCCGAACATCTTGAAAATGATTCCGCTCTCAATCCTAACTTTGGAGCTAAAAGCATCCTAACTCAAAGCAGTTCTTCAATACAGTCTGTACAAATATATCAGAAAATCCAAACAAAGAGTATTGTGCACAGGGTCTCACTTTACACAGCATTTTAGTTCATAAAAGGGATAGCAGAAAAATTAAGGACAAAATCAACGTCACTGGCATAAAATTCCAGAACACAGGGAAAAACAGTGCCAAAGATTATATAACACTGCAATGGAGTTGGAAAAAAAAAGAAAATATATTTCTCCATCTTTGAAGGCTTTGGCTTATCAGCAGTGGATTTGGGGCAATGGAAAACGTCAACTATCATGCAACCTGTTATCTGAACTGTAATTTTCAAGCATGCAGAAATGTAGCCAGGGTAACTGGTGCATAAAGGCATTATAAACCTGAAGCACTTCAATGAACTCCACTAAGTTACTGTACAGCAAAGCAGCTTGGGAAATTTCAGCCAAAAATCCTGTAACAAGAGAGTCAACTGTTGACTCATCCAGATTGATGGCCCTCCCTAGCTTGTTGTGTGGATTACTCTATAGTTTTGTAAAGGAATGGACTGGCGAATCTTTCATTGCTCTCTAAACATTCTAACTACCCCACAATTGGCTTAATTCCCTTCCTTTTTTGTGAATGTCTCAAAGCATGGCACTGTGCCATCTGGCCTACATTACAGAGAAGAGTAGAGGACTTCCTTCACTGTTTCAGTTCCAGCTCAGAGAAAGAACAGTTGCGGTCTGTGAGCATGCTGAGCAAAGTGATGCTTTGGCTTTTGTGCTAATACAAGCCCATGCAATTAACAAAAAAGCTCCAAAGTGAAAACTACTTGGAACTTCTAGCCCCTGTAGTCTGTTTGTATTTAGCAAATTAGATGCATCCTTATGCATCTAAATAAACTGATTTGGCATCCATAAAGGGATAGTTCAACCAAAAAAGGAATACAAAAGGAAGCATGAATACCATTTTCCATACTCTTCTCTTTGCATTTACAGTGGTGACTGACGTTTTCATAAAATAACAATATAAAAGCCTTGTGAGGTCATACAACATATACACTACTATTTAAAGTTTTGGGGTCTGTAATATTTTTTGGTAATAAATTAATACTTTTATTCAACAAGGATGCATTAAACTGATCAAAGGTCATTTATGATGTAACAAAAAAAATCTATGTACAAAATGTCAATTGTATATAATCATTTAAGCCATTTATAAGCCATTCATTGTTTCGTCATTTATATTATATTATTGTTTTTTATATGATTTTTCCATTGTTGTTTAGTCTTCTGTGTTTCAATGGCTGTTTGTCTTCACGAATAAGAGATAAGAGGCAATGTTTATGGAAATTCAAGGTTTATGGGATATTGTTGTGAAGCAGCTTGGTAGAACACTACTTGTTGTATTTGTGCAAAAAGTCTGAGCATTGAAACATACGTAACTAAGATTATTCAATAAACTCTTCTGTTCCCATGCATGTAAAGGAAAGACCAACGTTATCTTCAGAATTTTATCCTGTTGATTTACACAGAAAAAAAAAACTCCATACAAGTCTGGAACAAAATAAGAATTTTCTTTTTTTTTTTTGGTGAACTATCCTGTTAATTCCCTCAAGTCTTCAAATAAAGCAACTTCCTTTCAAACTATACATACATCCAAGGTAAAACCCACACACCCCTGACTCACCACTCCTGAAATCAGAGAAGGGGAGGAAATGGTCACGGCACAATATTTGCTCTATCCCAGCATGCCTTAACACGCCTCTAGCTGTCAAGTCAAAGAAGAGAACCGCACTAGCAGTGAGAACTGGGAGGATCCTTTAATGCCATTTCATGTGACCTCCTATAGAAAAAGGTGTTGCTATAGAAAACAGGGTTTTTGCACCTGCCTCGAGAGGGCCTTTAGAGTGTTAAGTCTCATTGCATTCTTTCCCTGACAACTAAAGAGCATGAATGATACCGTCTCCCATATCTGACCTCAGCCCCCATTTCCAGAACTCTCAGGAGAAACAGAATTGGGTAAAGGACCTCTGCAAATCTGTGTTTTGTTCTCAAGCCCACTGCTCTCGATGGTAATCTCCCCTGCCCAGGGGACAGACGTCTTTCACACCATTGGGGAGAAAGATTTATGCGGGGTGAAACAAGAGAACTGTTCGTGGACACTGCAGTTGGTGGGGAGAATGAATGAAAGGTGGGAATTCCAAACGTCATCTTTCAAAAGGAGTGAACCGCATTAAAAACCTATTTATTAAAAGCAGAGAATCTACAAAAAGAAATGAAAAACCCATGTCAAGAACATATGGAGCAGCAATAGATGCTGAATTGCTCGGAGCGACTGAAGGTATCAGCTCACTGGCCTTTGCCCTAATAGTCTTGTGTGGTGTACAGTGGTGGTCATTCAAATCCTACTTTCATTCATGAGAATAAAGGCACTGGTATGGATTTCGTGGGATGTTGTATCTGGTTTCCTGCAGCCCTGCGTTCAGCAGACTGTTACTTGGGACATGTAAACACTTCTTAAGCTGGTGGGAGGATAAAGTGCCAGGTAAGGGGATCTTACTTCTCACACAAGGGCCAAACCACGCTTTGTGCCTGACAAATCTACACCTGGTAGGCATCGAAACCATTTTCCTATTGGCAGCCCCTCGTTATTGACCAGTTGTCAAGATCTACTGCCGAGATGACTATCTACGCAATCATATGTAAAAGAAAAAAATGTAAAATAAACTGTTAGGTAGGGTTGTGTGATATATGTATGATTCATTCAACATTATTTTGTTGGATAAATAAAATAAACCAATGAATATTTCAATCATTTTAATGCAGTTTCATTTAGCCATTAAATTTCCAAATTATGAGTTCATTAGGACAAAGAAAATTTGCTAAATTGACTCAGTGGAGTTCAATCAATTTTCATTAATCATCTTTTTCAAAAAAGTCAATTTCAAACTATTGGTTTATTCAGTTGATCTCAACTACATTTGAAAGTATTTTTCTCTTTTCTGTATAACATTTTAAATGTAATTTGCAACAGTGGCTCTTTGGTCAAAAGGCTGAAAAATGTTGAGTTTTTTTTTTTTTTTTAAAGCGATAATCGCAAAGCCCTAGTGTCAGCAACCATACACTTACATATGAAGATAATAACATGTCTGCATGCCATAAAATTCTCACTAAATCAGTGCTTGCAGACAAGATAAAACAAGTTCAGCTCTCATCTACTGCAATTACACATAATAATTGTTATAGAGAACAGTTATTCAAAACAGTACTCGTGTGCCAGCTGTCATTTAGAAGACAGAAAATGAAAAATGAGTGTATTGAGACACATATAAGACGAGTGTATAAATTTTTTTTGGTTGGCTCTAAGCCAATTAAATTAATTACCAATTTAAAAAAACTGAAAACTGTAGAATCAGACTCAATTTGACAGTTCTATAAAATGTAAATATGGATTACTGTTACTGTATATAAATAACTATATCCATTATATTGTCATATTTTAATCATTTATACAGTACTTTAAAATGTATTTTAAGATTTTTTTTAATGTTTCCTATGCTCATCAAGGCTGCATTTGATCAAAAATATAGTAAAAACAAACTATTTTAAAATATAAATTTTCAGTAGCCATTACCTATCCAGTCTTCACTGTCACATGTCACATGACCATTCAGAAATCATCCTAAAATGCTGATTTGTTGCTTAAGGAACGTATTATTTTTTTATCAGTGTTTAAAATGGTTAATATTTTTGTGGACACTATTATTCCAGGATTCTCTGATGTATATATTTCTAACAATATAAAAGTTTTAGAATTTCATGCATCCTTGCTGAATAAGTGTGTTAATTTCTTTCTTTTTTTTTCTTTAAACCTATAATTTTACATTTTACATCATTACAAAAGTTACATTAAATAATGGATGACATCTCCCAAGCATCATTCCTCCTGGCTCACAAGCGACAGGACAAAAATCTCTCCTGTGCACCTCAGATCCACTGAAGTGCAACTTTACAGTGATGACAACAGACAGTAATAAAGATAACATGCAGTTATCCCAATCCCCACCCGTCTACCCCTCCTTATCAACACAATCTTCTTCCACAGCAGCAAAAGCAAGACACTAACTGTAAAACCCAAATAAGAAGTCAATCTATCATAAATTACACAATGCACCTTACGATAAATGTACACACAGCTCACATACAATTTCAGCAAGTCAACTTTTCCTATTTGCTTTTAACGCCTTTAAACCACAGGTGCATTTTTGGGGGAATGTGAGATGTGTACAGAGCCCATTGGCCTGTCATTTGTCAAATAACACTATAGGGGTAAACTGCCGCCACAATTACAGGTGAAGGGAGCGAAAAAAGTAAGGGTTTCAACCTGGGCAGGAAGGACTTCAGGAGCACTCAGGGGCCGCTCAGTGGCCTATTAGCCATGATGATAGTAGGTTGCAGGCCATTAAGAGTATTACAAATCGTCCTTTCATGACCCAAGGACAGTAATTATGGTTTTCCTATTGGTTTTTGGCACTGAATTGCTGAAGCTCAGTGTGAGAGCAAGAGGTTCAGACACCAAGGACAGACGCTACACAAAAAAATACAAACAACAGCTGCTAGCGCTTACAGCCTCACCCTGAAAAGGAAGAGGACATGCTACAGCATATTCAGATCAAAGCAAAATATCTAGTGGTATGAGCCGGTAGTACATGTCTGCAAATATATTCTAGAATTAAATTGTGGTTTAAAACTCAAAAGCTTTGAAGATCACTAAATCAGCACTTAGAATAGACCTAATTGTCTCAGAAAGATCTCATTTAGACAGAGCTGCATTTATGGCACTGGACCAAAATGAGAGACCTTTCTGCTTTGACCTCATGAATAGCCACAGCGCACACCTGCTTTTATTGAGAGGACACAAATGCACTTGTGGAACAGCTGATAGCTCATTGTGCCAAGCAAACAAAGAGCAAATCCAACTTTGTGACCCAATAAAGTTAAAGAAACCAGTTTAAATGGTGACCCAACTGACAAAAAAAAAACATGACCAACAAGTCTTTAACCTGCAAGTTGCTTAAAGGAATAGTTTACCAAAAATTAAATGTTGCTTAAAATTTACTCACCCTCAGGCCATCCAACATGTATTTAAGTTTGTTCCCTCATCATTAGAAATTTGGAGAAATTTAGCATTACATCACTTGCTCACCAAAGCATCCTCTGCAGTGAATGGGTGCCGTCAGAATGAGAGTCCAAACAGCTGAGAAAAATGTCACAGTAATCCACAAGTAATGGACTCCAGTCCATCAACTAAAATCTTGTGAAATGAAAAGTTGTGAGTTTGTAAGAAACAAATCCATCATTAAGGTATTTTACCTGTAAACTGTCGCTTCTAGCCAAAAAACAGTCCATAATTCATAATGACACTTCATCCAATGAAAAAATCCATCCCCTCTTTTCCTCTTACATCAAAAAGCATAAACATATTTGCTTAGAACCATTTTGGACTGATTCTGCTTGTAAACAGTGCTTGATCTGTGCATATTTCTCTCTTGAGTCAGACTAGATGACTTTTTTACACTGGAGAAAGCAATATTATAAATTATGGACTTGTATTTTAGCAAATTTGGTTCTAAATTAAATGTATCAAACAAAACAGTAACCTACATACCTGGTATAAATACTCCACTCCTGATCTCATCTGCCCTAGATCTCGGACATTACACATGCTATTAGAATGCACACCCTTTAAACCCCCCAAACTATTGTGTGGTAAAGTAAAAATGACAAGCATTAAGGAGAAACATATGTTCTCATTCCTGTCACTGAATGTTAGCGGTACCCTCTGTTCTTGCAGGATTACTGTGAATAGATTACGACACTGTGCTGTAAAACACAGATGTTTCACACTCAGTTCCCATTCATCAGGCCAGTCCCCACCCTTTTAGCTGGCATACTGGAGTATCACATCTCCAAAACATGCATCTATTTAAAGCAAATCTGTGAGACTAGTGATAAGACATTATTTGGCCATTTTGAGTTTATTGGTCAATAACTGCTTGTCTAATTAACAAAAGAGAGCTCATTTTGACCCATCAAGTGAATTGCCTTGAACACCACTTGTGTTAGGTAACTTTGCTAGACTGTTCCAAACAATAAAGTCCCAGTCTGTATTGCATATGTAGTCTACATAGGTTTCAAATTTTGTGAGGCAAAAAGCCACAGGCAGCACAGCAGGCAAACCTACTACATGAACTTTCAATCTTTGGTATATATTTTTCATGTCAAAGTGTGAGATTTGGCTCATTGCATATGCTGTAGGTCATTGCTGGGTCATTTTGACCAACTAAACACATTAACCATGAAAAATAACCACATAATTGCTGAATGACGTGGGAGAGGAAATATATTCTCTGTTCATTCCAAGTATCTGAACAATTTTTGTTTACTTTTGGATGAAAAAACTATTTTGTGTTGGGTCACTGCTTGATAAAATTCTAAAATTCAGTCCTGAAGCAAAACCTTTTAAGGACCACTGATCTAGAGATTTTTTCCTCTCATAAAAAATGTGATTCTTAATTTGTATGAAGCTGAATTCAAACAAATTGCTAATATCTTCTATGCAACCCTTGAATTATTAATTTATTAATAATGTTGTGAGAACTTTGCATAGAGTATGGACTATGAACATTTACATATCCAGAACACATGCAATGGCTAAAGACAGACAAGTTTGGAATGCTTTCATTCAAATTTTAAGAGTGGGAAAAAAAAAAAAAGAAATGAGAGCTATTAGTCTCCTTGACAACTTTGCAAATTCTCTGCATCAACTGTTACCAGATCACAATGCCTCCAGTTTAATGACAAATCCAGACTCTTTGTACTGACGAGGTACATGAGAAGTGCACAAACACACATTCTCTCGCTCACTCACTGACCCTCACACACACACACACAGTTTAGCCATCTCTTGATCCCAGGGGCTCCCATTCTCACAAAGTGGGTTAAATACAGCCCATTTAGCTCTTGGGATAATGCCGTCTCCACTGCTCTCCTTGAAAAGAAGAGGTGGGTTAAAGAAAAATCCAATTCACATCTCTGCATCAACACTTCTCAGCCAAAGAAACGGGCCCCCACTAGAGTCTGAGTGGGAAAAAGACTCGGCTATGAGTGGATCTGTTTATTGACTGGAAAATCCATAGATTTCTGAAACCACAGGATTTGCTGAACCAGGACAAAATTGAGAACATCCCTCTGCACTTTTAGTTTCTTCTAAAGAATGGTAATGCAAAAGGAAAAATGTCCAAGTTGCAGTTCACACAAAAAAAGTGGATGTTGATTCTTACTGCAAAGCTCCAGAAAAAAAAGCACCATTAAAAGCATGCAAATCTCAAATTAATGACAAAATAATTGATTTCTGGGTGAACTCTTCCTTTAAAAAAGCACTGCCATTCACCTACAAGAATGCTGCCGCTGGCTAAAAGGTCACGCTTCACACATGCATCAAACACACCATAGATCATCTGTGTAAAATGTAAATGAAAACTCAAGGACTTCTAAGTTGTAATGATTAAGTTTTATCTGTGTCATGAAAATGAAGGCATTCCATTCATTTTAAAATATGATTAACAATTACTTTAGTGCCTGTGGGTGTTCAAAGGACTCAGTAAAACATGTTTAGGCAGTTAACATAAATCTAGCATCCAAACTTACATTTAAAGTCATCGTGTCATATCATGTTTAATCCACCCTTTTTAACCTCTTCAACAAATTTCCAACAATAAATTATTCCATAATGGAAATGCAACACAAAGTTGATGTTATTTTCTGAAGGGGATGTAAATGTTATGAGATCATCAATCCAACAAGAAACAGATGAGACATTTATGTAATAAAGTAACTAATTATAAAGAATAAGCAATCAAAGAGATGTCAGAATCACCAAAGTCCAAATATATAATAAAAAGAAAAAAATACAAACTAACTTTTCTTTTTCTATTGCCAAAGTATTAACTTGTTTGTAGAACTATTGCATAAAATCAATTTCAAATATGAAATCAGGTTTATAACTTAAAAAGCTGGTCTAACTAAAGCACTGCACAGAGAATAGGTCATGGAGGTTATTTGGTCTCCAGGTATCAGAGCACGAAGAAAGCTTTGTTTTGGGTAAAAGCATATTGTTACTTGCAACCGCAGAGCTCTCAACAGGACTTTCCTGCCTCCTATCGCTTAGGCATCCATATACAGCAGGTGGTAACCCTTGTTTGCTGTGATTTTTAATGCATAATTTCGCTCAGCGATTAAATATCCCGGTTGGGTGTCCTTTTACAGCTGTTCTCCTCCAGTCTGCTGTACAGCCTGAGGCCACGATCAGTCACAGAGCGACAAAATGATGCCAAGACAAAAGAAAAGTCCACTATGAGGCTAGAAAGCAGGCTGGACTCAGGCAGTCCTAACACAATATCAGTCTCTTATACAAAGTGAAACTGATATACGATTATTTAAACTACAGAGCGGCTCTTTCTCAACTATAAAACAGACATCAGGCACATCAATAATTTACTACTGCCCATAAATCTGTAAATCCAACCAGGGAAACAGACCTTCAAGGTATCTATTATTTGAGAAGAAACACTCAAGTATTTTAGTGCTTCAATCAAAAATGTAAACGGCACATGCACCCACAAACTTTGATGTCTGAAGTCTGTCCGTTATCCTTCTATAACATAATGACAGCAACAGTGATCTCTGTCAATCAAATATTTATAAAGAGGTTCTCAGTTTCTTAGGCCTGCCACACATGACAGCTGTACAGACCTTTTCTTAATTAAATGTTCTGCAACTGAAGTCAGGGTAGAATGATACACATCGGAAGACACTCCATAACTTCCAAAACTACTGTATGGTGTAGGCAGATCCCACAAACCACAGCAGAAACTTCAAATAAGTCCAAGCTAATGCTCACAAAATCACTGAGAAAGACACCGGATGGAGGAAAACAATCTGTAAGAACAATTTTTTAAGTAACATTAAACAAAATATATATTTAAAAAATATACTTTAGTTGGGGCGGGGATGGAAAAAAATCCTTATTGTCAGCCTATAATAGATAGATAGATAGATAGATAGATAGATAGATAGATAGACAGATACTCAAAAGCATCATAATGGCCAACAAGTAAACTAGAATGAACTTTAAAAAGTCACTTTATAGGCTTGTCATTCTGCTGTCTTTGATCAACTACTGCTGTAGAACTACAGAAAACAAAGTCTATATCTCTCGACTTTCTAAAAAGTCTGTGGTCCAGCTCTCATCCCGCGTGGATCTGTACTCACCTCTCCTCTGCGATGCAGCTGGTGACAGAGCAATAAACACGCAGCAGAGGAAGCGCTCCAGAAACGCGAGGCACCTGCAACCATGAACCAGTTGTTTTTTGTTTTGTCCATCTTAATAATTTTTACACTCCAAAAAGCTTTTCTCTAAAGTGCATTTCTTACTTATACCTTCTTGCCATTTCAGTGTGTAAAACTGATCTGTTCGGACAGCTACATGGGATCCTGGTCGGAAGGTGGAGAGTTAGCAGAGCCCTCGCGCCGGTGCAGCAGCTGATGAGAGTGATCCGGGAGCCGCACTGATGAAGGAGACGGCGCGGGTGGACAGCGGCGCACGAACAGTTCGCCAGGAATCCGCGGGGTCCTAAAGCTCTTCTGGGCTGACTGCACAACCCACTTACCTGCGCTCTCAGCCCCTGTGACGCCACGAGCTTCCATATCAAGTACGGAAGCCCTAACAAATCATGCATTTTATTTTTTCTTGTTCAACATTTATTAACATTTATTAATATTAGTCTATGTTAATTTAAACGTTATATTATTAAAAGACATATTTGTTAACATTAGTTAGCTAATGCACTGTGAACTAACACAATGAACAGATATACTAGAAATTTTACTAACATTAACAAAGATTAATTTTGTTTGCATTATTTGCAAACGTGATTTTAACATAGCAAAAGGTTTCTTACGACTTTTTTAAATCTCTTTCTTGAGATCTCAAAATGCTTTAGTTTTTTCCTGGTCTAGAAGTAAAATATATATATATATATATATATATATATATATATATATATATATATATATATATATATATCTCTAAGTGGAATATGGATGACGAATTGATCAGAAGATTTTTTCAGAACATTTTGTGATTATGAGAAAAAAACTGTTCTTTTGGAAGAAAAAATATCTTTTTTAACCATCAAAATAGGTGAGTAAATAATGTACAAAATTCAAATTCTTGGGTGAACTAGATTAGAAAACTTTTATAATAACATCCCATTTGTTAACATTAGTAAATGCTTTAGCTATGAACTAACAATTAGTAATATATATTTTAAAGCAATCATTAATCTTTATTAATGTTAGTAAAAAAATAATTAATTGTTTGTACATTAACTAATGTTAACAAATACTACTTTTTGAATACTTTGTGAAAATAAAATGAGTTGTAAACAAAGCAAATATATTGTAAATATAGATATATGTCTACGTATATTTATTATTGTTAATCATATGGCTTTATCTGCAAGACTCCAGAAACCTGTGTGGGGGGAAAAACTTTCTTTGATAAAGCTAGATGAGTGTTGTTTTTGCAGTCTTTATTTAGCACTGCCAACTTGTTGGCAGACAGATCGTTCACAGTAAATCTCTGGCATCACTGTTATTAAACGATAAGTGTGTAATATCTGCACCAATGTGGCACCTAAAAAAAATGCAAAAACAATTACGGCAGTCTCTCTCAATCGCCGAACAGATTGCTTTTTTGTTTTTTTTTGTTTGCTGACACTAGTGGTGAATTGGCATCACCAAACTGATTTGCAAAAATAATGACAATTTCAAACAGGTTTCCTAAACAATTCCCTGTCAA
This sequence comes from Spinibarbus caldwelli, assembly GCA_039654775.1. Classification (NCBI taxonomy): domain Eukaryota; kingdom Metazoa; phylum Chordata; class Actinopteri; order Cypriniformes; family Cyprinidae; genus Spinibarbus; species Spinibarbus caldwelli. The sequence continues at coordinate 8,638,870 of CM077233.1, forward strand.
ACATTGGTCACCAAGTGGATAGTCCTGCTGCAAACCAGTGGTTCCATCAATGTTGCTATATCAGGTTGGTTGAAACAGAGCAATGTTTTGAATGCCAACAAAACCTTACCTACAGTTGTCTCTGCATGTTAAACTTGGATAGCATATTGTATTTTAACAATATGACATCACCTTGTTTGTACTGAGGAAAGTTTTGAACTGCCATTAAGAAAAGGGGTCAACAAAAAAGAAACAAATCTGATCCTGTCTCTGAATGGGAACAATTTCAAATGTGTACAGAGTTCCTCCTATGCTTCCAGCCCTAATTTGTCTTCCAGATGAACTTGTCACCGGCGCTCTTGAGAGAAGCATGACCTAGAGTGCAATTTTAACTTGGGGTTACGTGGTGTGCTTGTGCAATGCAAAGGATAAGGTGAAGTCCATTGTGAGCAGAGTGCTTCTCACTCATAAAAGTTAATCACTTCTCAAATATGTCTATCACTGTCTGGTATGCTGTCAGTTTGAATGGACTCATAAAATCAGAATCCAGATAAGACGTGTCCAATGAGCGCAAGACATCGGATTCTTAGGGATTTCAAATGCTCTTTCGTGACCACTTTGGGTAAACATGCTTCTAGACATAGTATGAGATTAAACAAAGATCCTTTTAAGAGTGATCAAAATATTTCCGGTTTCTTTCAAGTTGAACCCAGACCGCACATTCTTTACAACAAGTGCGAGGTAAAAGAACCTGTCGCCCAATCAGATTTATGCACCAGTGTGAACTGGGTCAGTAAGAGTGCAGCTTTTGTTTTCCCAGTCAGGTCAGCTTTCTTGGGAACAGCGGGTCACCCAGAAAGGAAGAGGAACAGACACACACACACACACACCTTCGGGTTCAGAAACACCCACTGGCACACACATGCATGCATGCATACAGCAGTAAGGCCGCCTCATCAAAGCATCTCCAGCATGTTCTCATTATGAGCACCCTGCACCATGGGTAACCTCTCACTGAGGAGGAGAGGGAGGAGATGGGGAGGATCGCCGAGGAGTCTGATGCTAGTTAAGTTCAGTCACTGCCTCTGGAGCTAAAGCTGTGATCAGCAGTTTGTGGGCTGCTGTTGAAACACGTTCACAGCCCTGATGAGCTTTGCATTCCTATAAAAGCAAAGAATGCATTAAGAACATGGCAGAGAAATATATGAGTATGTATATATTAAGGGAAATGCGAAATATTCAGCATTCTATCACCAAATTCATATCTTTATTCTACACCAGAACCTACCTTTCTTTTCATTTCTTTCTTAACTTATATAAGACAGAGGCACATTAAACAATAATGATAAAGAGGTTTATGTTTAAACTGGCTTTTTATCATTATAAACTGATGTTTATAGATTATTTACAGTCCCTCTGGTAGAATCAACAGACTCAACAAAGACAGACAAACTAAAAAAAGTACTTTAAATAGTAAAAGTACAAAAACAAGTAATGTGTTGTCTTTACATTCTGTGAATTCTGTGAATCTTATTGGCAAGCAGAAGCATGCTGCACTAATGCTGATTATTATGTTGTTGGTGTTCTCATACTAACGGATATGGGAACTCCATACAAAATAGTTATTTTTCTATAATTCTGCAGTGGTGTTTTTGCACTCGCTATTTGTGAGCTGTAAAATGTTATGTTTGAAAATTATTTATTTACATAAAAAAAAAGTACGGGTAAGATGTCTGTGTAGATTTTCTAGTGATCAGCAGAGGTAATTCATCAAATCATGATCAAGTTGAGTGCACCTATATATATATTTTGATATTAACAAAAACTAAAAGAAACTAATTTCGTTAACTGAAATAAAAATTTTATAAAATATAAAAATTAGATGATAAACCAAATAAAATTAGAAATGCTGCATGGTTTAATTTGAAGTACTAAAATTAAAACTGTTTATAATAAAAATCTTTTAAAAAAATAATTGATAAAATCTTAATAGCAATACAAAAAACATGAATAAAATGAAAACACAACATTTCTAAAAAATTAAAAAGGTAATTGCGACTTTTTATCTCGCAATTCAGAGAAAAAAAAATCTGAATTGTAATACACAAACTAACAATTTTGAAAAGAAAAGCCAGAATTGTAAGATAAAAAGTCTTTTTTTATCTAGTTTTTATTTTCTATTCCACAGTGGAAGCAAAAAAAAAAAAAAAAACAATAAAAAAAAAAAACAATTGTGAGATGTAAATTAAGAATTCTGAGGAAAAAATGGCAGAATTACGAGATATAAACTCAGAATTGTGAGAAAGAAAGTTTATAGCTCTCAATTCAACTTTCAGAATTGAACTGGGCAACCATTTTTTCATGTGATTACACTTATGAATTGCTTTCCTCTGTGGAACATGCTCTTTCATTCAATGGAAATGAATGGGGGTGGTTGTTATCAAGCTCCAAAGTGATGGCAAGAGAATTAAAATAAAAGTAGTCCATATGACTATACATTAGCCATAGATTTGTGTGGCATATGAACATTAACTGAAAACTACGACTTACACTGCAGCTATCAAATTATATTATGTTGCTCTTAAGATGCTGGAAAATATGAAATATGGAATATGGAAAAGAGCAGGAAGAAAAATCTTCCCAATTTCAGCCTTTGAGTTCCACAGTCTATGTTTTATTCTTTTAATAAAGGCAAACCATCTGGATCACACAGTGTGTTTTCCATAAGCTAAAAAGATGCTTACTATGTCAGGAACGTATTAGTAGACTAATTTTGACTTCAGGAAGGACTTTAGACTTAGAAAAAAATATATGAACACCAGATTTTTGGCAACCAACATTAAGGGAGCAGATTTCCTTCACAGATGAAAGAATCAAGGTAAACAATGTTCAAAGAGTGAAGGCCTGTATTTAAAAAAGGTTGGTAATCTAATCAACAGAGCTTGTAACTTCAGAATTAAACAAATACACAACTAGATTAGCCTTTCACCAGACACAACACATAAAACTACTTGCACCAAGACAGCATTTTTTCACAATTATCAGTCATTCGCAGTTCACTACTTGAGAAGAAAAGCTGTTCTTTCGCAGCCTGGGCTTTAATGGTAAATTTCATGGGAAAATAGAAAAAAAATCTTTGTACTTACCATAGGTTTAGTTTAGTTCTCAAAGTGACATAAGTGTCAAACACTCACCGCTCTATACCATGAATAGAAAAAAGTTCTAAACATCTTGGTTCTACACCAAGTTAATAAAAGCATCTTTTTTATATATATAACCATTATTCAACCTTTTTAATCAAAGTCAAAATGTGAGTACTATAAATTTAAACAACTCATGAGAACTCAAAATCAAACCAAACTACAAACTACTTTCATATGGTTTGTCATTGTTGAAGAATCTTGTATCTAGAGATGAGATAAACAAAAACACTTTCATGTTCAAAATATCTTGACTTAATTGAGCTATAAGACACACAGGCCTACATGTGGTTCCAGGCAAAATAATTTTCAAATAGAACATAAATGTGTTTTACTGAGCTATTGTGCGACAAAGAACAAACAGGGTCAAGATCGTTTTACAGTTTGCTCCACCTGTCAAAAACCTGTTAAGACCCAAGTTGTAGTTGGTTTACACTCGGTGATAGAACATCCTCATCTCGTCTGTCAATTTTTGCTCAGAAAACGTGCTTCATTGTGCTCATCCATGTCCTCCAGCTAAGCTCCAGTCATTTCCCTCTTGATTTGTATTGTGCTGCTGTTGTGCAGAAATGTCTGAAATGTCTGTTTCAAACATAGGCCCTTTGAATTAATTCTATTTGGGAACGTCAATCATCAAAGACTCTTCTGTTTAGAGATGAATGTGTCTGGTCTAGTTATGGATTTTTTTCTGTCAAGAGTGGATTTCATATTTTAACTTTTAGAATAGTGACTTTTTAGCAATATGTGTATTCATGTATTTGCAGAAAATCCCTATGTGTTATTGGAACACTTACACTAATGTTTAAAAGACTGAAGTCAGTATAGAATTTTGTTTTTTAACAAATGAATACTTTCAGTAAGGATGCATTAAATGAAATTAAATTAAAAAGTGACAGTGAAGACATTTCAAATGTTACAAATTAAAATTAAAATGTTACAAAAATTCAGTTTCAAATAAATGCTGTTCCTTTGAAAGTTCTATTCATCAAAGAATCCTGAAAATGTTTCTCAGTTTCCGCACAAATACTAAGCAGCACAACTGTTTTCAACATTGATAATAATAAATGTAATAAAAAAAAATTAATAAGAAATTCAGCTTTGCCATCACAGGAATAAATTGCATTTTAAAATATATTTAAATAGAAAACAGTTAATTGAAATTGTAATACAATTTCACACTATTACTGTTTTTATTGTATTTTTGACCAAATAAATGCAGTTGTTTTGTGTATAAGACATTTACAAAGAACAGAATTGACGAGAGAACAAAATAATAAGTCCTCAAATATGTCTCCTTGCATTTTTAGTACATTATTCACAGTATGTCTTAAACTATAGATCTAGGGCCACAAATGTTAGTTATTTGGGTGAGGCAATGGCTAACAATGACATTCATGAAAGAATCCTGTTATCTGATTGTGGAATCAGAACGAGGGGCCTTTTGCCTCAGGCTGGGTAAGGTGCATAAATCTAGTAGCTGTAAGAAGTTCAGATGAGATAAGCTTTCCCCTGTTTATTCTATGACAAAAGTCCCCAAAAACGCTCTCATTAACTTGAATCTTTAGGTATTAACATAATACCAAAAACTGTGATACAAGAGCTACATTGTGCCTCAAGAGCAAGAATGTGCAGGCGTTATTAAATGATGTGCTACTGTATATAAATTCAGAAATACACTTTAGTTCAGGTTTCTAAGATACATTTATGTTGGTTTTCACAATCACTTCTGTCACATTCAGCATTCAACAGCAAAAATAAAGACCTATAATAGTCTACCTATCTAGATATAACACCTACTCTTAAATTTTTTGTCAAAGTGTCCTAACCAAGAAAAAAAAAAAAAACAGTATTTAGCAAGGACAGTGTTCATCACTTGTTGCTTAATTATGTGTGGCTGAGAAGACATTGAAATTTGCTCTACGTCATGAACCACAAATCATGTCTGATTAATATTCTGAATGAGCATCATCAACCAAAACTGGGTCAGAGAACGTTTGTGAAAAACAAAACTAGAGCTCAGAAAGGAAACGTTGAATTGTTGTGATTTTAAACAAATTATTCAAAGGAAAACATGACAAAAGGTCATGAATGCTCTCAATGGAAGCAGCTGAGTGGATTCTGCATAATTTGGTACCAGGTGCTCCTGCTGACTGCCTTGTTCACACATGTAGGCCAGCATACCTTCAGCTACCATCCTAGACCTCAACTTCTGTGCCTGGAGGCAGGTAGTTAGTGCTGTCCAGGGCTCACAAGGCCATCAAAATTCCTGACACCTTCCATTCAGGTCATCTTCCATCTGTTAAGCCCGAGACACACTGCACGATTTTCGGCTGTCCCAGACGAAAGACTACATCCGGAAACAATCGTGGCGATTTCTGTTTCGCCACGATTGTTTCACGATGCCAATCTTTCTTCTGGGACAACCGAAAATCGTGCAGTGCGTCTCGGGCTTAAGGGCAGAGGCCATTGGCACCTAGACTATAGAAACAAATGGACAAATTAACTATTTAATATACAAACTGCAACAAGCAATTTATAGGGAATTAAATTTATTTCAACAGACAGATTTAATAGATAAGTAGAAAGATCCTTTCTATTATTAACCAGCTTGTAACATTAGTTAATATACATTATTAGGTTTCCTGAACTAACAATGAACAGTATTTTTACATAATTTATTAGTGAAGGTTAATGTTGATTTCTATACGCTAATACATGATATTTCAGGTCACAGACATTAACATTAGTTCATTTAATTTAAACATGAAATGTGAATTAATCCTGACAATTATTGTTCGTAATACTTATATTTTATAATATGCATATATTATAAGAAAAACTGTAATTTAGATTAATAAATGCCATAAAAATGCAAACGCATTAAGTTAATTAGCCTTATTATGAAGTGTTACAGTTAAATCTTTCTGAAAAGTTGAAGGATTATTTAAAGAAAGTGTTTTCTTTTGAAAATGTTGCCTATAAAACAAGCAAATATGAAATTTAGAATAAAATAAAAGAATGAAGCCAGACCATTAAAAGACTGACCAAATGAAGGACTTTCCTGTAGCTCAAATAGTAGAGCATGGCGCTAACAACGCCAAGATCATGGGTTTGATTCCCAGGGAAAGCAAGACCTGATAAAATGTAAAAAAAAAAAAAAACTGTAACTTGAATGCAATGTAAGTCGCTTTGGATAAAAGCGTCTGCTAAATGCATAAATGTAAATGACAAACTGTGAGAACTACTGCATAGCTACTGATTCTTTATCACCACACAGTGGCTACCAAATGAACTGCAAGACTATCAATTCTTCATGTGTGGACAATCTGGCCTACTTTACCTACAGGGCATTAAAACATTAATCTTTATTCAGATTAAAGAGACGATGCTTTAAATGTGAACATGTTTAAACAAATTAATAACTAGGCAGACAGTTCGTAATGGCTCAGTCAGACACCTTCCAGCTGAAATGTTTCCTGGCAAAAAAAACAAAAAAAACAAGCAAGTAGAGACAGGGCACTACAGGCATTTAGCATCCAGGCAGCATTCTAAACCTTATGTGAATTCATTTGTATTGCCAGGGCTGTGCAATTGTCTGATATATATGCATCAACTGTTTTCTTTCAACACAGTAGAACAGCAGGATTAATTTTTGTGCTCTTGCAGTTTGCAGAGGTAGTAATATTAAATGACAGCTTGGCTCTGCTGTAGATCAGCGAGGTCGTATAGGAACAGACTTGCCAGGCTCAATTTGAAATCATGAGGAAACAGTGAGGTAGATGTAGGAAAAACAAATAGTGAAAATGGATGGCTTTGTACCTATGGAAACTGAGAGGTCATGCCAGGTTTATGTCACTCTGACATTTGCGATACATAGGTAAACGCTGTCACGACTAGAAACCAGCCAGTTTGATGTGTTGACGCTCCAGCATCTAAAATGCATGAACCAATTGAAGTGACAGCAAGAGAAACGATCGCATCAATAGATCTTCAAAAACAAATCGGGTACATTTTTTCAGTTACCTGAAAAGATTCTCATTTCAGCACATCGCCTAGAACATTCTTTCACAATGTCAAAATCAAACGTGCTCACCTGCAACAGAAGTGCAATGAATGGGAGAGACATGCATATTTTCACAAAAAAATCTGATATTTTCTTGGTATTCTGACATCCTTTGCTAAAGATGTGCTGCTGTACACGTTCAGCATTCATGTCCGTTCATGTTTCAGAAGGCAACCTGAGAAAGTATTTGGAGCCTGGGGAAACTATCTGTGCTTTACGTTTAGTAGTTTATCAGCTTATTCCATCCCATGAAACGTCAAAAGAGTTATTCATCAGATCATTTACACCCATGAAAATCTGCTGATTGCATATTATATTGGGTCATTATATACATGGCCAAGTGGTTTCTATAGTACTTTTCACATATTCATTAGTTTAATTTCTACAGTAACACATCTGTGATTATTTAAGCCAATAACATTTCCCCACATCGAAAATTATTCGTTGTTTGGAATAAAATGGCTTTTAATGTCTTGCTAAACCCTAAATAATATTTTCACAATTTATGCATGATCTCAGAAAATTAGATTGAAATAGAAATCATTTATTATTATTAACTGTTAAAAAGCATCAATATTTACCTTGAGTTTTCCTTTTCTCTTGCTCTTCAGTAAAACTGTTGTCTCCTCTGTAAACAAACCATGTAAGTACACTAAAGTAAATTATAAAAGATAGCAGTACCGTGATTGAACACATTCAGCAGAATAACTGCAATAATAGAGTACTGAATAATGAAAATTGAAAATTATATATGTTTTGTCTATGAACTACATTCATTTCTTGACTGTAATGAAATTAGATCTGCTACTTGCCCAGTATTCGTGGTTCACTGTTTATTGCAGATCACTCTTTGGGGGGCTCAGAACTAAACCATCTGAATAATATTGTGAGTAGAGGCATTTTACACTTTTTAGCTTCATAACGTATCTTCATCTCTGTGCCTCTATCTATTACATGCTTGGTTACCATAGATAAACCAATGTTTTCTAAGAAAAGGGGATATCACTTGTTGGACGAGCGGCCGCCTTTGTAAACAAATGGCTAGAAATATGTTTGGATAGTTCTAGCAGGCATGCAGCCAAGATCTTACGACATGTCAGAACAGGTCAGAAGCAAGCTGCTTACAAAGCAATGACGACACTTTTTAAAATGAGAAATCTTCTACCTGGATACAAAAGAACTTTGCGAGACATTTGTGGGTTTGCTTCAAATTTAAAACTTCAGTTTGATATGTAGGTCTTACTAGGAAAGAAATGACTGATTATAGGGGGAAAGACATATTTATATTTTATTATTTGGAATCATGAGGTAAAAGGTTCCAGACAAAATTGTTAAGAATTGAATAAGGAGTCTATTTAAAATAAGCTAACTGTATTGACAGATATAGCAGTTCTCCTGGCAGCAGAGGGAAGGAGAGAGCAGTTTGGTGCTCTAGATGCACTTACACTTGCCATCATCAAGCCACTATAAATAACAAATTGTTATTTATTTTTTATCATACTGCAACAGTAAACAAAGTTGAAATAAAAAGAAAGTTCTAATACTTATTTCAAACATCAGCTACAAAAAAAGGTGTTATACTGTATACAACTGATGGCGAATTCAGGCTTATTCAACTTATTTTACATATGGGGTGTTGTACAGCAAGACAAAGAAAGAAATCTACAAGTTCCAGGTCTCATGTAGAAGGTATCAAAAGTGGAATTTACATCTATGAGCTTATGCTACTGTAAAGTACTTCTAAATGTCAACAAAATTAACTCTCTTCAGATACGTGTATTTAAATTCCATTCTTTATGTACCAAACAGGCCACATATATTGATGACCCTATACACCTGCATCTGGTTGGCAAGTAGCAAATCGCATTCTTATCCAACATAAAGAAAGATTTTACTCAAACTTCTTGTTTGAACTGAATATACATCAACACAGAAGATAACTGGGCTTGTCTTGTGATTTCACCGGGTCTTTATCAGCAAAGCATAGCTATTAACAGACTCTCAATGTTGTATTTACAATTATTCCTTTTGCACAGTCCATATTGCAACAGGTTCCAACACATAAAGAAACAACACACTTGCTAATATCTTCTTTAGCAGCTGGTGGAATTTGGAAGTTTCAAAAAGAGGGCCGCTAATCCCTGCAGGTTTTCACAAAGTGGCTTGTACAAACCGTTTCATTGCCAGGATGCTGGTTTCAGGGTTCAGGGTAAGATCAGATTACTTCCAATGGCTGAAATCAGAGGAGGCAGCGTTGAGCCTGTGAGACGTGAGCCTCTAAACAGCTGAGGGGTCACTGCTCTCTGTGTTCACCCTCACACATTCATAAGCCCAATCACACGTGCACGCAACTCCCCTCTGGATATGTTCTTTGAACGCTTCGTTTTTAGATATTTCCACAAAGGCATTTCACAGTTGTTTAGTTTATTTAAGGACAATTCGCTGTACCTTCTCTGACAATGAAATGCATGATGCATTTCGAAATAACACCATCGGCTATGTCACACCAGTTGATAGCAAGACACATTACGCCATTTGCATCAAATGTTGTTGTCGTTGTTTTTAAACAGGCCAGAGTACATGTGATCAGCATACTTGTCTTAGTCATTTGTAGGGCTACACCTCTACTAAGGCTGATGACAGATCCCATAAAATTATGGCTGTTACCAGGAATCCTCTGCAGTCTCTGAATGCATTTGGATGGCTACACTGGCGCTGATGCCACAAAAAAAAAAAAAAGATCTGAACATTCAACTAAATGCTGAAAGTTTTCAGGAGGCCAGAAGGCTACTGCCCTTCTCCTTAAGTTTTATTGCAAGGTCTCAAGTAAGTCAAGCAATCTGCTCAGGACGAGCCATCCAACCTATCTTTAGCCACTGCGAGCAAGTGAATGGAGAGCCTGACTTATCTTCACTGCTGTCATCGAGGCTGCCAGTATTTTTAGGGGACAGCAGCAGCTGCAAAAGCATTTAACGGTCTTCTACGAACAATGACACTAGGGGTGTCTCAGGACTAAACGCCACAGAGATTGTGGGACTGCTGGAGCGTTCAAAGGAAAGCTGTCTGATAAGGCTAAAATCATCTTAAAAGGGGCATGTAAAAGCTTTGGCAAAATGGCCAGGTGACACTGACTAGATGTTAATGAGGAGGACTTTTCCAAACTTACCAAAGTGGAAAAGGATTATTCTTTTAAAAAAAAAAAAAACACTACCACTGGAAGTGAGGGCCAGAGAAGCAGGAGAAGCTGGTTGCCACGGAATGTATATTGACAGTTGTCTCTAAGGACAGAAGAGAGGTAGGATATGTTTGTTACAAAGTGCAGTTTCCCTGAGGTCAAAGGCCAGTCTAATTAATTTAGGAGCACAAACAGGAGGTTAATCTCCTTTTAAAGTCCTAAGGGAAATTGACAATGCTATACATTTAAACCTTTAACATTAATCCCAATTGGTGATATAATAGGAGTATCTTCCCTGTTTGTTTCTTTCTGATAGTTCTTTAATGTTGACTTCATCGTGGAACATCTGTACACCTGTTTTCTTCATTTGGACAATACAGTACATACACTATGCAGTGGATATATAGCGTATATAGTAATAGGGTTAGTGTGTTCTAGGGAGATTTTTATAAGGTAGTTATTTGTGTTACTTGTATCATGTGTTGTTGTCTTGTTTGTAGCGTAGCACAAACCTCAATGCGTAGCATGATGAATAACCAGCAGACGTTTAAGGCACTGAAGAGGACACCAGATCATTTTCCTGAAGTTCGCTGTGCATCATAGATTCCCAGGACTAGCGATTCATGTGTTCTGCCATCCTAAAACAGATAAACTAGCTCTGGCGTATAAACATTCCCCAGTACACTTCAGAAGCCAAACATGCAGCGTGATGGAAATTGAGAAGCCACACATAAAAAAATATATATCATATGAGGGCATATAAAACCAACATGGTCTGGATTGCTTCATATGCAACAGAGGATATTTTCAGAGGAAGATATCACTTAAAAGTACAGAGCAAGTGTTTCTTTCTTGAAACGAATGACAAACAAACTAATTTTGACAATGACATTTAACACCTAAATTCGTCACTGCATTTGCTAAAAGGGGTGTGAGAGAGGCATAGCATATTTTGACTGAGAGGTCCCCATGGGGTGTGTCCTGCGTGAGTGTGTGAGACCTGTGTTGTATGTGCACGCGTGTTCTGTAGTGTGCTTTGTGATACCTGACACATCCCCTCTCACAGGTCTTTATTTAGGGCATACTATATAAAGCACTTTCCCATTGAAATACAGCACCAGCTGTGTTAGTTATGTGTTGCGGTCGCTGTTGCAGTATGGCTAAAAGATGGTTCACCACTTCTCACACAAGGCATAATATCTAAGAAAGTTCTGGCCATTAATACTCTGGTGTACTAGAACCCTTTCTCTCTGGGGAGAGCCTACACCATCAAATGCTGTTAGTACACATATAAAAACTCAACTAGTTTTTAATGAGCCTATATACTTTAGCAGATTGTTGACAATTTGAGAAGTAGCTGAAGCAGTTTTACAAAACGATTAAGACATGAAAATTTTGTTTATACATTTTTCATTTTCCAAAATGCTGTGAACAGGTCAAGTAATTGCTCGAAAGGCTGAACAAACACTATTTTACTATGAACTATATTACTTTAGTAAATGATGGCAGAAGTCATTTGTCAGATCCAGTGCCAAGTCTATTTCTGCTTTTAAGTGGAATGAAAAATATAATAATTATGATTTACATGTATATAAATGAGCAAATAAAGTTGTATTTATCTGTAATGAGTACTGACATTAAAAATTGCTGAAAAACCACACAATCTGTACATAATTTAATTTCATTTCAATTCAATGATTTCCTGTGTGACTGAATATATAGGTATTGGTGAAGATTCAAATTTCCTCCTAGTTAAAAAAAATTGTCATACGGATTTCTTTAAAATGTATAATTCTGCATCCTGTTTGCTACCTCAATTCAAATTCAGGGTTTTGACTGGAATTAAAAAGGCATTCAACTTGATATTTATACCACATACTGTATTATATAAACAATGTATGAAACTGTTGGTTATTATCAGAGCATAAATTAAATGGAAGTTTCTTTGTTTCCAATCAGAGTCTTGATAGCTGGACAACAAAATTCTTCCAAAGTAATATAGAGACTGAATGCCTGTAGCCTGTCAATCTGAGCGGAGGTTGGCAAGCGAGCAGGGATGGATGTGTTTGGTGGAGCACCACGGTTCCTGGCCTACCCTCGTCCTGTGGTAGTACAAAGTGGTACAAATGCAGTTCTGAAATGCCAGATTGGCGGGGATCCCAGACCAGCAGTTATATGGGAGAGAAACAATGAGAAGATTCATCCAGAGGGCAGATACCGGGTGTTTGAGGATGGCAATGTCTATAACCTTATCATAAATTCTGTGACAATGGAGGACAGTGGGCAATACATCTGCAAGGCCAAGAACTGCATTGGAGAGACTTACGCAGCAGCCACTTTGAAAGTAGAAGGTGAAGCACAGGAGATGGAATTTCGGGAGGAAAACAAGCCCCGCTTCCTCATCAAGCCCCTCTCGACTAGAGTTGGACGAGGAGACGATGCCGTGTTCTCCTGTAAGCTGTGGGGAAACCCTAGACCAGAAGTGATGTGGGAGAAGGATGGCAAGAAGTTGAATGAGATCTTTGAAAGCACACATTTTGCCATCAGCTATCAGGATGGAGGATGGTTCCAACTAAAGATTTTCAAGACAAGAGCACCAGATGGAGGGGTGTACACGTGTAAGGCCAGGAATGAATTTGGAGAGAGTCTGGCAGGGGCTGTGCTGTTGGTGGATGCTGGACCAGGACATGAAGATGAAGGGAACCGTAACGGATACACGAATGGCCACTGGAAAGCACATCAGGGAAAACAGAGAAGTGGTAGGCAGGTTGCGACAAGGCTGAAAGATGACCCACTGCCAAACTCAGCCAAAGTGAAAATGTTTGCAGTGACAGAAGGGAAACATGCAAAGTTTCGGTGCTATGTAACAGGGAAGCCAAAACCAGAAATATTATGGAGGAAAGATGGGAGACTTATCTTGTCTGGGAGACGGTATCTTTTGTATGAAGACAGAGAGGGATACTTCACACTTAAAGTTCTCTACTGCAAACAACAGGACAATGGAGTTTATGTCTGTTCTGCTTCAAACACTGCAGGGCAAACCCTGAGTGCTGTACACCTTATCGTCAAAGGTAAGAGTCACTTGACTTGGGATACGATCAATGCAAGTGATCTTATTAATATATATCTAAATTTGGCAAAATCTTTATATGGACTGTACAATTAAGGATCCAGTTGTCGTCTGTTGTGTTAAGCATTTGGTACCCTAATCAACGGTAACTTTTATGATGATATAGTTGTATGAAATGCATCAAGGGAGCTTTAAAATTACCTGACCTGGCCAAACTCATTAACATGAAATAGATTCCACCCAGTCCTATATCTGCAAAGTCACTTAGGCTTTGAAAGGCCTGAGGCCCACACATGTGAGAGGAATCTCTAGAGGCAAGCTCATATTTCTCACATGGACCATCAAACAGTCAAAACTGATTGCTTTGCACGACTATACTATATTAGAGCCAGGCAACTCCATAAAGCTCAAAAGGGTTTCAAGTCACCAGGTCTAAACTGAAGGTATGACTCCTAAAGCAAGCATTAACAAAACAAAAAATAATTATAATAACACTGTCAGGGATGTCATATACTCTTTAAGACAGAATTATTAAAGCTATATACTTTTTAGTAAGGTACAATAAAAAAAGATAAAACATGAAAAAGATAATAAGAAACATTTCAAAAATATTAAATCATAAGTTTTCATGAATTTTATCTTGAAGGTAAGCCTAATTAAAACTTGTTTATACTTCAGTCAAATATCTTATGCAGGGTTGCTTCTCAAGTAAATTTATAGTATTGCAAGAATTATTAGATATTTTAAACAAGAACATTCGACAAAATATTCATTTCAGTATAAACTGTATACCAATTACTTTCTAAAATGTAATAGTATAACAATATGAAAACAACATCAATACTGATTACAAATTACCTCATTAACACATTAAGAAATATCGACTAGATTACTTTGAATTTATAAGCATGAATATCTATGCTGGTTGAGGCTAATGTATGCAAAGCATGGTCTTTCTGGTTGAAGCTGGTCCATCAAGGCAGTCTTGTTGGTTAGTTAGTTAGTTAAAAAGTATGATGAGGACATCACCATCCAAAACACAACATACGCTGGTCATTGTTAGTGGGGTAGGTACCCTTACTAAAAAGTAGTATACTTGAAGTTTATTTTATTAAGTAAAGTTCAAGTATATTTTTAAGTATACTTTATGTAGTAAGTATACAAATATCAGTGTACTTGTAGTATACTTGTAAGTGTACTATTTCAATACTCCTTGAGACTAAATTGGCCCAATTTCTAGTATATAAAAGTATACTTTTTTAAGTTTACTTTAAGTATAACAGTAGTAAACTTTGAGTATTCAGCTAGTTTACATCAATGTTTTTAGCTTGTACTGCAACTATACTAAAAGTGAACTTATAGGTATACTGATAGTTTACTAATTAAATACTTGTTGTAGCATTTTTAGTACACTTTGAAGTATAGTCTCAGTAAACTACTAGTTTAGTAGTTTTATACTGCAAGTATAGTTTTCTTTAAGTGAACTTTACATCATACTTTAAGTATACTACTATGTCCCTATTTAAGTATTAATTTGTATATATTTTGTTATATGAATATTTGAAGATACAAAACATCAAAAGAAAGAACAGGGTATCTGTTTGTAAAAAAAACCATTGTATTATAGCTTCATGCATTCTTTTTTTAAACACTTGAATGTGGGTAAAAGAGAAATAAATAAACAACATTTTGAACAAAAAGCTGAAAAAAGACTATGAATTGGATTCAGAATGATAATCAAAACATAGATTCGATCAACACCCCAAAGCTTGACAGTCATTATTACCTCTTCATTGGTTGACATTTTTTATTCCATAAGGTTACACAGTTTTGATGCTGTTTTATGTCAGATGATCGTGTTAGATTACATGTTGTTTCGGTTTCTTCTTCACTTGTGTTTTTTGGAAATTCTGTACAGAAGATGTGTACTAGTGCACCCTACCGTATAACAATGAAAACACGGATTGTAGGAGCACAAGTATAGCGCAAATATATTTAGACTTTTTCTAAGTATAAGTCAAGTATACTTAAATGTCATTTTAAGTATATTTCTGAGAAGTACATAAAGCGCATTTCTGAGAAGTACATAAAAAGTAAACTAAAAGTATACTTTCCTATTTTTAGTTTAAAAAAAGTATACTAATAGCACACTTGAATAAACTTATTTTTTGTAAGGGTATTTGATATTTTGCAACTGCATCTCTGCAGAGATAATGCAGACCTATCCATTACTGACATTAAAAAAACACATTTTAAGAACTTTCCTGTTTGGGTTCTTTCCATCTTGTAACAACAGAGCCACCTGTCCGATTTAAGCAACCACTGAATGACTTGCAAGTATGGGAGAGAGACTTGGCTGTTCTTGAGTGTGAAGTCCCTGAGGACTCTGTTCCAATCACATGGTACTTAGAAGACAGACGCCTACAGCCTGGAGCCAAATATGGGATGGAGGAGTGGGGGACAAAGCGACGACTCACAATTCGTGATATTGGAGTTGATGACGATGGGATATATCTCTGTGAGATGGCTGATGGGGGCAGAAGTATTGCTGAGGTAGCAGTCAAAGGTAAAAAAAACAAAACAAAACAACAGCAACTCAGTTATTGCATCTGCCTGGGAAAAACAAATTCTGAGCATTTGCAGCCGTATAACTTAATTGACCTCAATCAAATGCACCCATGTACTTAAATTAAACTTACTCTTGAAGGTACCATTGTAAGAAAGCTGCCACGAAAAGTTGACGTTCTGGAGGGAGAAAATGCAGCTTTCTGTGTGGAAGTGGAGGAGGAGGAAATGGACATTCATTGGTACAAAGATGGAACAGAACTAAGGGAGACCCATCAGACCATTCTCAAATCCTTTGGAAGGACACACATCTTGGTTTTTGTCAACACCATACCACAAGACTCTGGTATGGTCATGTTCTATGTGGGTAGATCAAAGACGTCATCGCAGCTACGGGTGAAATGTAAGAAAACATTTGTTTGGAATTAATAATATGTAAACACACCTATTCCAGAATACACAAATGTATTAATTTTCAATTAAACTCTTCTTCTCTTGTGCTAATTTCAGCTGCAAGGCACTGTCCACCAAGCTGTCCTATCGGGGTACAGATAAACACAGAGCGAGCAAATGCAGCTCTCCTTTCCTGGTTTCCAGCACAAGACTCTCGGAAGAATCCACCTTCAGGGTATATAATTGAGAGGCAAGAGGTTGGCTCACAGGAGTGGCTGCAATGTTTGACCACAGACTCTGCAACCTCGGTGGAGATTCTTGGTGACAGCGTTCCATGCGAGGCAGACTACAGATTTCGGATATGCAGTGTCAACAAATATGGAAGGAGTGGAAATGTAGAGTTTCCTCGAGCAGTTCACCTTGGTAAGCTCCTATTTAAGGCTATCCACTGCATACACAAAAAAGCACTAACAAATTTCATTCCCAATTCCAGTTCCAGTTGCCAGAATCCAAGCACCTCTACAAGACGCTTTAGTGCCAGAGGGCCAGGATGCCTGCTTTACCATTGAGCTCTCTGCCTCAGTTATAGGCACTTGGTTCTTAAATGGAAATCAGCTTCAAGACGACGACCGTTTCTCCATAAGGCGTTCGCGTACATACCAGTCCCTACGCATTCGTGGGGTACGGGACACAGATAACGGAGCAGAGATCACCTTCATTGCCTACGGAATTCGAGATTCTGCTGCTTTGTATATACAAGGTATACACTTAACTTTGATTTGCTTGAGATATATTTATAAGGATATTAACTGTTGTACTTGTGTTGTTGAACTTGCTTATATATTACCATCAATCAGCTCCACTGGTAAAATTCACCCCACTTTCTGAAATGGATCGAAACAAATTTGTGGAGGTTGGCAACCCTATTGTGCTCTACTGTGAGCTGTCAGACCCTGAGGCTCCAGTTCGTTGGTATAAGAATGGTGTTGAACTTCAATCAATGGAGGGTCTGCACATCCAATCAGAGGGAACAATGAGGAGGATTGTCATCCAATCAGCTGATTTCTCCCACTCAGGAGTTTATAGTTGCGATGCTATTGATGACGTCATCAGGTTTAACGTGGAGGTTGAGGGTGAGTCTTTTCTGTTCTTACTAATCCGTTCTTCAAAGTTGTTAATCAGCTTCAGAATGTTGACATCTCGGAAATCTAAGAATGAAGGCATTTATTAATAACATTCATTTGCATTCCTATGAATCAAAATCAAATTAGTATGTCCAACAATGGAATCTTGCACTTCCAAGTCTCTAAAGTTTACCAAATAATGCTGAACCAAAACACATATAGCCCCACCAGTGAGGTTCTCCGTTCTTCCGGAGGATGAAAGGAACAAGTCCATTGAAGCAGGCTCACCGATAGCACTGCAATGTGAGCTCTCAGATCCACTCGCCCAGGTCTCCTGGTATAAAGATGGTGTGAAACTTCTACCACAAAGTGGACTAGACTTCAAGTCCAAGGGCACAAAGAGGCAACTGATTGTCCAGTCATCAGAATTTTACCACTCAGGGGTGTACAGCTGCAAGACAAGGGGTGATGCTGTACACTTCAATGTGGATGTTAAAGGTGATTAAAATGTTTACTAGTGAATTAAATTACAATTTTATTTTGCCTGATAAACAAAGGCAAAGTTGATTTAGACAGATTTTTTTAGTTATATTAATAATGACTATTAAAACCATAAAGTAAGGACTTAAACACTCTAAAATATCCATAGCCCCACCTGTGAGGTTCTCTGCTGTCCCTGAGGTTAAGCGGAGAAAGTGCATTGAAGCAGGCTGCCCCATTGTTCTGCAGTGCGAGGTTTCAGACTGTACTGCACAGGTCCAATGGTGCAAAGATGGGGATCAGCTCCTTGTAGAATCTGGAGTAGACTTCAAATCAGATGACTGCATGAGAACACTAAGTATTCAATCAGCACACCCGTCTCATGCCGGTGTGTACAGCTGCACAACAAAGGATGATGTCATCAAGTTTCATGTGGAGATAAGAGGTGATTTTGACCAAATTTATTCCTCACTTACAAATTAACTATATGTCTTTTTGCAATTATGCCACTAACAATCACTGCTTTCTGTACTGCTCTTTTGTCACTTTCTTTAGTACCTCTGTGACCATTTTTTCTGCTTTAGCTTTACAATTTTGGATTATCTTTTCATTACGTCATGATGTTCTTGTATGTTGAGTTATTGTATGTTATCTTAAAGCAATAGGTCTTTTAATCTGGTTAATTTCTTGTAATTCTTGATGATTCTGATATAAACCATCATCTGTAGCTGCACCGGTGAGGTTCTCAGCTGTTGCTGAAGCTGAGAGGAATAAATGCATTGAAGCTGGTGGCCACTTTGAACTCCACTGTAAGGTCTCAGACCCTACAGCCCAAGTCAGCTGGTTCCACAACGATACGCAGCTTCAGCCAGAGACTGGTTTGGATATTCACTCAGAGGGAGATGTAAGGACACTGGTAGTCAATCCAGCTGAGCCCAGTCATTCTGGATTGTACCGTTGTGAATCATCTGACGACTCTGTCCAGTTCACTGTGGATATCAAAGGTGATTTATGAGTTTTTGAGAATCTTGTACATCCAGTAACACATTTGCAAAACTAGATGCAAACTAACAATCAAGCTTTTTGTTGTCTGCGTCTCTTAGCAGTGCTGTTATGGACATGCCTGTCACCATTGCATCCAACTTGTTGGCAGTGATTTGATACAGATGTTACATGTTTTGCATTATTTAACTTGCTTCTTGGCAGATGGTCTGAGAAATCACAGATAGGCAGTCTAGATGACTTTTTAATAAAGGATATTAATTATGTACATTCTTTAATAATGCAACGGATCACCCTTAGACCCACCAGTGATGTTCTCAGCATTACCAGACACTGTGAAGAACCAGCTGATTGAAGCAGACTACTCCACTGATTTGCACGGTGAGATCTCAGATCCAAATGCCAATGTGTGTTGTTACAAGGATGGTGTAGAGCTCGTCTCAAAAAGTCAGCCTCATATCAAATCGGAGTGTACCAGGAGGACGTTAGCTGTCAAGACAGCACAGCCCTCTAACTCTGGATGGTACGACTGTGTGAGAACGGGTGATGTCATCCAGTTTAATGTACAAGACCAAGGTGATTTTCAAATATTTGCTTCTAATCTAATTGATGTTTTTGTGTGATAACTAACAATTGTGTGCTCTATGTAGCTTTTTTTTCTTTTTTTTTCTTTTTAAATCTCTTTAAATGTATTCTGACAATGTTACTTGTATGTCCTTGGCTTCAATGGCCATAATTGGTTCTGTCTTTCTGAGTTTATAAAATTAGTCACTTACATTGAATAAAGCATTCCTCTGTCAATGGTCATCTGTAGTGCCACCACCAACATTTTTGGCTGATCCTGAAGTTGAGAAGACCAAATGCACTGAAGAAATGGAACCAGTTGCACTACATTATGAAGTTTCAGATACCACTCCATATGTCAGCGAGACAAAAGAAGAGAAGGTCATGCTTTCTCAATTTGAACCTGAACCTGAATTTAAACCTGATTTGGAACTTGAATCCAAATCTGAATCTGCACCTGAATCTGAACCTGAAGTTCACTCAGACACATCCAGAGGAACTGTAATCATCCACACACCAGAGACATCTCTTTTTGAAATAAACAGCCAAAAGACACCAGATGATCCCATCCCGTTTGAAATGGACCAAGGTGGTTTGCCACTTATTTGTACGCCATTCTGAATTAGGAGCATTAACATGGCTGAAGCAAGTCAGTTATTGTTTTCTTTGTGGCTTTTCTAACAGCAGAACTGTCTCACTATGAGGTGTTCAGTGGTGAGACCTATGATGACTCTGTCCAGTACACTGTGGATATAAAAGGTGATATTATGCTACCTCAACCCAAGCATTTAACCCAGTGCCTCTGTACCACTAACAAGAGTGGTTTTAACTATCCACTGGCTCTTCCTGGAGATGCTGATCCCCTGCATCTTGGTTACCTTCCCAAAACTAATCCATGCTATCATGTCTTTATCCAACATCCAGTTGGTCTGCAAACCCTTCTTCCAAACTAACACTCATTCAATAGACTTACCTATCTTCATTCTTCATTGAAGCACATTTCATTTAAACTTAAACTGTACACGTCTACATTTGCTTGAGTCATCTTGTCCATGTGTCATTCAGAATCATCATCAGTATTGTCTTGACTGAATTATGTTACAGAGAGCTGAAATACAGAATGAATAGTTGAGTGAATGAAAGTTGGTGATATAACTTCTTGTGTAATTGTGTTTTGTTTTTAATATGTGTTTTAACTACTGTTTGGCTTGTTTTAGACCTCTATGCGATATGGTCATCACTCTTACATTTTTACAATCTTGAAATACTCTTAAAAATTAACCAATCGATAAAACTTCATCTTTAAAAGCTTTTCTGACTATGAAGACAGAAATCTGTCACCTTTTCTTTGTGTAAACAATTCAACTATAGAAAAGTTCCTGAGAACATCAGGAACTGAGGCTGAGATCAGATCTGAAAAAGAGAACAACAATCTCTCAGCGGAAAGATCTGGAGAAGAGATTCAGTGGGATACCTCGGTGTCTGTACCTACAACCTTCAGATTGACTGAAGAGGAACAACAGCCACAACCAATGCTACAACCACAGCTACAACCAATGCTACAACCACAGCTACAGCCAATGCTACAACCACAGCTACAACCAATACTACAAGAACTACAACCAATGCTACAGTCACAGCTACAACCAATGCTACAACCAATAGTACAACCAGAGCTACAACCAATACTACAGCCACAGCTACAACCAATGCTACAACCAATAGTACAACCAGAGCTACAACCAATGCTACAGCCACAACCAATAGTACAACCAGAGCTACAACCAATGCTACAGCCACAATCAATAGTACAACCAGAGTTACAACCAATGCTACAGCCACAGCTACAACCAATGCTACAACCAGAGCTACAACCAATGCTACAACCACAATCAATAGTACAACCAGAGCTACAACCAATGCTACAACCAGAGCTACAACCAATGCTACAACCAATAGTACAACCAGAGCTACAACCAATGCTGCAACCACAGCTACAACCAATACTACAACCAGAGCTACAACCACAACTGCAAACAATGCTACAACCACAGATGCAACCAGCAAACCAGATAAATACTTCAGTTTCTGAAGATGAAGGCTCAAATCACATCACAATACAAGAGAGTGACATGGATCAAGATGTCTTAGCTTTTAAGGTGGATGTTGAAGGTGATTTAAATAGTTAGCTCCATCATTCTGCAAATAATGATGGGAGCAAAATATATGCCATTGACATTTACCACCTAACAACCACTTAACGTCATTCTTCTCTATTCGGATCCATTACTGAATCTGAATAACTCCGAAAACTTCAACTTACTGATTTAGATACAAAAACAGCTATGTTTTATAATTATTTACCTGTAGAATTCCATCACCAAATATTTATCTAACCAAGATCACCTCACTAAAAAATTCTATTGTATCATCTTGAATCTAACTTCTAGCCAAAATCGTGTAATTTTAATATACAAGTAATAAAAAAGATACAAGCCTATAGTACGATTATTGATTGTAAAGCTATAAATAAGTGCAGTTTATTTAGCTTAGCTAATGTAAAGTATACAATGTAATGTGTCATAATTGTAATACATGTCTCTTTTCATATAACTTGAAATATCCCTAGCTTCGAGGACAAATTCCACACCAGTTTGTGGAATGGATGAGAGCATTGATGCAGACTGTTCCAGTGTACTGCTAACTGAGAAATCTGACCACATAATCCAAGAAAAACCTGTATCCTCCCAAGAAGATGAGACAACCGTAATATTCAATAAACCTACAGCACAGAAAGAGCTCATCCAGTCATCGGAGATGTGTCTGCAAGAAGCAAATGAGACTGTTACCAAGGATGAATTTGTTGTACATCAAGAGGAAGTGAAAGGTGACTCAAGATTGTTTTTAACACACCATTAATGATCAAAGGCAACTAACTTTGTCTGGCTTTTGCTTAAATGTTCTGTAACCTAGTCAACCAAATTGTTTTACACTTACACTCTTAATAGATAACTCACGATAAAACATTGCTTTGTCTCCTCAAAACTTAAGAACTTTGTCATAAAGCAGAATTCTTTACACTACCACCAGAAGATGAAGTTGTCAGACCCATTGAAGATGATTCTCCAGTTCACTGTTTCATGGACAGAATACAGTTCCACTCTGGAAATGGACGCATGCTTGAATCAGAGGAAAGCGTGCTAAGACTGAATGTTCCAGTTAAAGGCTCGGGTCAATCAGACGTAACCAACTACAAGGCAAAGGATGAAGACATAATATTTAAGGTGGATGTCAAAGGTGATTTTAAACTAGTTTAAATCCACACTGCTACATCAGTTCCAGTCATTTAATCAAAGAAGAAGAAAAAAACATATGAAATGAAATTATTAGATCTAAAAAAAAAAAAAAAAAAGAACCTTTTAATACTGATTAAAGGACACTAGTAAATGATACTGATACTCAGAATATAACTTCAATGCAGTATAACTTTTCTCATTTATTTTAAATATTACCTGTTTAGGTCAAATTATCTGCTTGCATTAAAACATATTACATTAAACCCCTTAGCTACATCTTTGCAAACTTCAACTATCCATGAGACTGACAGGAGCAAGTCAAATGATGGAACAGATATTGCTAATTTTCCACAACCTGAGGTATCGAGCACTATGGCAGAGGTGTGCTGGTACAAGGAAGGTGAGGAACTCCAAGAATGCAACATAATCACCAAATCTAAGGAGATTTTCAAAGCTCTTGTTGTGAAAACAGACGAGCTGTCTCACTCTGGAGATCATGCTTGTGAGACAGATGATGTCACCGTCCAGTTTGCAGTGGACCTACCAGGTGATTCATCAGTCATCTATGCCAGCTCAATCCATCCAATTACCAAACTAACCACTTCAATCATGCAATGGTTACTAACTCTGTTGAATCTGTTGTCCGGATAAAATCCAGACTAATAGGTTGCTGTAAGATGTTGTTACTGCGGATGAACATTTCAGTAGAGAAAATATTATTATTATTATTATTATTATTATTTACATTTGCCTTTCATAGCAGCATCCAGAAAAGTTAAAGTAAAATAATTTTCAAAACAGTAATTAGTTGACAAATTGGCATTAACAAGTTCTCAAGTATGTTTAAGGAAACTTAAAAGTAATTGTCTCATTCAGATATCTATTTAGTAATT
Source organism: Spinibarbus caldwelli (assembly GCA_039654775.1). NCBI lineage: Eukaryota > Metazoa > Chordata > Actinopteri > Cypriniformes > Cyprinidae > Spinibarbus > Spinibarbus caldwelli. The sequence goes on from CM077233.1 coordinate 8,662,674, forward strand.
ATGTTGATTAATACTACTACAAATACTACTAATAATTTACAAAAACTGATATACTTCTTAGGGATACTACAGGAAATCCCATCAATAACTAACAAATGTACAAAGGCAAAAACCTGATACATACACAAGTAACACAACTAAATTAATTTTCATTATGTTTGTCTTTGATGTTTGTTGCCCATGTTTTGTCTTTGTTGTAAAATATCTGTGACTTTGATTGTTGTCTTTTACTCTTGCGCTACTAATTTTTCATCTTATATTCTGAAGTTCATGTCTGTTTTCCGTGTTTTCTTCCCATTTTATTGATCATCATAAATCATCAATATATTTATACAGTAATTTTCATGCCAAACAGACTCTTTCATAAAACACTGAATGTTAGTCAATATTTTGACCCATTCTTGATAATCAAGTTTTGAGAAAAAAAACTATAAATGCATGTATGTTTTATAAAAAGGAAACAAACAATATAAAAGTAAACGTGTCTGTACAAAATTGTCTGTAGCTCCACCTGTGACGTTCTCCAGTGTCCCTGAGGCTCAACAGACCATATGCATTGAGTCAGGAAGACCCTTTAAACTACAATGCGAAGTCTCAGACCCTGATGCGCAAATCTGGTGGTACAAAGATGGGAATGAGGTGCTTCCTCAAGATGGTATGGTTACTGTGCATGAGGAAGCCATGAGAACACTCTCTGTGCAAAGTGCTGAATTATGTCACAGCGGAACATACAGCTGCCAGACAAACAATGATGCCATCTCATTCCATGTGGAAATCAAAGGTGATTTGATGTTTTCTTTCATGAAGACACCACATGAGATGTGTGTAAACTGAGCAAATCAAGTAATCTCCTTTATAACTATGTATTGTCGTTATTAAGAAGTAGAAGGCAAATATTTTGGACTTTGTCCCTTAAAAGTAGTGTTTACTGATTTGTCACTCAAGCACATGCACTCATAAATAGGAAAAAAACTACTTGTTAGCCAGTGACTTTCCACTAAATCACCCAGCTCCTTCTCTATGCTAGGGATGGGCGATATGACCAAAATTTTATTTCACGATAAGAAAAAAATCCCAGATAACAATATATTACTTTATAGTAATTTTTGTTATTTTATTATTCTAATTTGTTAAAAATAAGAAGCAAATTACAAACAATAGGACAAATATAACAAAGGTGCAAGTTTAAATAAGTTTTTCAGGTACAGTAAGTTTATTTAATGTGTAGTAATAAATACTACAGAAACTGAATAATCACATGTAAAAAACTGCATAGTCTTCACTATATGAATTAAATATAAATTTATTTTTATTAAAGCTACAAAAGAGCTGTAAATTATTTTCTTTTTTCTCAGATTTATAATAGGCTGCTGTTACTTTAAGACCAAATGCACGGCTCCAATATAATGACATACATGCAGTTCCTCTTCAGGAACTTGAGCTGTGTCTGAAAACGCTAGGGGAACGCCTCCAGCATGAGCGGCTCTGAATATCGTGTGCAATCTATCCAATGGATCGGTGAGACGTCATGGACGGGGTGACGTAATGACCAGCTGGTACAAAAGCACGTACGGTGAAACCGGCGTCAGCTTTTTGTCATTCAGCAAAGCGCTCTGTGTGTATCTGTCTGATATTATCTGTTGTGAGTCTTATTTAGTGTTGTTTGTCCTCTCTATTATAAGCGCCCTGATATCTTTTGCATACGAGCTAAGAAGTATGTCTAAAAGATATCTACGAGATAAGGGCGAGAGCTGCTCGCAGTACAAGCTGTATGTTCCTCCCTGCAAGCGTTATATCACTGCAGGTGACACACACAGCTTGTGCTCGTCCTGCTTGGGAGCGGAGCATGCACAGTCGGCTCTCGAGGGAGCCGGCTGCCCGCATTGTGAACGTTTGCCAATGCATGTGCTCCGCTCCCGGAAGGCTCTCTTTGATGAGGGGGGAGCCTTCACCAGCGTTCCCCGTGGTGCTGGTCCCACTGCCGCCGAGGCGGAGCGGCGTCGGCACTCGTGGGGATCGCAATTGGATCTGTTGGAGGGAATGGAGACGGGCGAGTCCCTATCTCCTTCCTCACCCATCAGATTCGGCGGCCGCTCCCCAGGATTGGAAGCCCGCTCGGCGGGTACTTCCCCCCGGGGAGCGGGCTCGGGGCTTCGCCTTTCATCCTCCGAGGAGGGTGAACGTGAGAGCGCCGAGGCTCAGCCCTCTCAGTCGCCCCAGCATGAGGAGCTGTTGGAGGTGATGACTCGTGCTGTGGCCAAGTTAAAAATCAACTGGCCGGCCGAGGAGCAAGCTGAGCCGTAGACAAGCAGACTGGATGAACGCTTTCTGCGAGCGAAGCAGTCACCTCCAACATGGAGCCTGCCATTCTTCCCCGATCTCCACACCGAGGTGCCGAGATCATGGGCAAGACCTTTTTTGGCCCGCATCTTCATCTTCGATGCCTCGGGTGGAACAGACGCTCGCGAGCTATCTGTCCCCCGACGCTGCATCATCTCTAAAGGCTCCGTCCTTGCCCTCCAATCCGCTGCGTACATCTTCAACGCTGGTGGGCAAGGGGTACGTGGCAGCGGGTCAGGCTGGCGCATGCCTGCACACTATGTCGGCATACCAGGCTGATCTGCTTAAAGAGCTAGATGAGCGTGAGGCGATGAGCTACGATGACATCACGGAGCTCAGGCGAATCGCTGATTTGGCTCTCTGCGCCAGCAAGGAGACCGCCCGTGCCATTGGGCGGTCTATGGCAGCCCTGGTAGCAGCGGAGAGGCATCTGTGGTTGACCTTGTCTGACATCAGAGAGAAGGACAGAGTCTTCCTCCTGGACGCCCCGCTTGCGCCTTCTGGCCTGTTTGGCGACGCCGTCGATACCATCGTCGACAGGTACCAGGAGGCCCGTAAACAAGCAGCAGCATTTCAGCGGTTCCTGCATCGCCGCTCTTCAGCTCAGGCAGCTGCTGGACAGGAGCAGCCCCAGCCGAGTACTAGCTCCTCATACAGGGAAGCGCAGAAATAGAGGTGGTAAGCGACGCTCTGGGTCGGGGCCTTAAAGGCCGAAGACAGACCTGCGGGCAGTTCTTCAGGCTAAGAAGGCCTCGGCCAAAAAGCCCTGACGCCCATGGCCCAGGGCTTATGAGGGTGGCTCCCTCTGGGGAAGAGCGGCGTTCACCGCAGTGCACGGTGCCCGTTCCTCCTCATTGCCCTCAGGAGATCGGTCTGCTAACCCTGCCACGTACGGTGTTCCAGGGCGCAGTAATCTCCAGCGAGCACACATCTCAGTTTCTTCCGCCCGGAAACATAGCGGAGCTGAGATGCTCTTTGGGGGTCTCTAGAGCAGCTAGTTCGGCCGTCTCCTGCCGGTGCCCTGGAACTAGCCACTCTGATTACACCAGAGGCCAGTCTCGAGAGACTGGTTCCCTTAGTAGATTATTTGGCAGCGTGGAAACTACTGCCAAATGTGTCTCGGTGGTTCCTGCATGCTGTAGAGAGAGGCTACAGAATCCAGTTCGGTTCTCCTCCGCCTCGATTCAACGGGGTGAATCCCACTCTGGTGGGCCCCGAGCAGGCTCTGGTAATGGAACGAGAAGTACATTGTAAAGAGATTAGTGTAAATTTTACAGTAACTTACTGGCAGCTGGATACCAGTAAGTTACTGTAAAATTGGTTACAGTATGATTACTGTATTTTCATTTACAGTACTATTCCTTACTGTATTTTCATTTACAGTATTATTACCGTATTTTCATTAACAGTATCAGGACTGTAGAGTTTATTTTCATTCATTTTAAACATTTTTTACATGTAAAAAACAATCCAATTGCCTTACAGCACTGTAATCCATGATTTTTACCACCCCAACCCCATAAAAATCACAATAACTCATGAGAATTAGTTCTGATAATATTCTTTAATTGTTGAACATTTTCTTTTTAAAAGTACAAATTACAAATCTTGACCTCTAGGATGCACTAGCTGAGAAAATGGCATCACCACAGTCCCCTGGGCAAGACATACTACATACAAAGGTTGATGGTGTGAATGAACCTGCAAACACAAGAAAAATAAAAAAGCAGTTTTTTCAAAGCAGTGTTTACAGAATTTGCCTCAACTGTCAAACTTGGTGCTGTATGCACTTTGACATTAATAAAAATGATATATACTACATATGAACGCACCTACAAGGAAGGTACAGAATTAGTTGATAATCCATGACATTCAAATGAATAAAGCTCCATTTTTACAATGCATTCTCAATCAGTAGAGAAAAGTGCTAGAATACCAAACGAATGTGTTTGATTCCAGGGGCAGAGTGAGTGGATATCCACGGTTTAACACAGAGATACACAGGATACACTTCAAATAAAATAGGCTATGCTGAAAAGTTACATTGGCTAAGTGGCTAAATTTATTTATTTTTTCTTTAAGAGACAAGTATAATTAATTATAATTTGCACTTACAAATTGCATAAATATTATGAAATTAATGTTTTAAATATAAAATTTAGAACAGAAATATGAAATGGCAAAAAGATAGAATGATCCTTCTAAAAATTATACTACAATTACCAGTAGGTGGCAGCAAACCACTACCTTAATGACTGAGTCAGTCATTTATTCAATCAATTCATTCAAAACTGCTGATTCATTCATTCAGGAATTAAGAAACTGTTTTTATGAATGGGTCAGTAAATCGCTGATTCAAGGCATTCTAAAAAGGTAAATTCATTCGAGATGCACAACATGGCTTTGTTTAGAACCATTTTCGCGAAATAGAGCAAAAAGACAATATTTTCTCTACGATTTAAATTACTTAATATTAACTTCTTGTTTATTGAATTTTGTTGCCCTGACACCAAGTAAACTCTGCCATAGACCATGCTAAATGATAACCAATATGTTCATATAATCTTTCTAAATGCATATTATTTGAGCAGACTTTGTCCTAGAAAGTCTGCTCAAATAATAGGCGTACCATGATAAAAAAAAATCTATATTTGTTGCTATACAGAAGCAACAGAAACAGATGGTGAGATCGGTATTATGAATTTATAGTCTACAGTAAGTTAAAGATACCTGAAGCAGCTGCATTTTGCTATTTAAAGGGTCAGTTCACCCAAAAATGAAATTCTGTCATTAATTAAATTTAATTTAGTTAATTAAAGACCTTCTTTCATCTTTGGAACACAAATTAAGATATTTTTGATGAAATCCAAGAACTTTCTGGCCCTGCATAGACAGCAACACAACTGATATGTTCCCAGGCCCAGAAACGTAGCAAGGACATCGGTAAAATAGTCCATGTGACATCAGTGATTCAACCGTAATGTTATGAAGCTACGAGAATACTTTATGCACAAAGAAAACAAAAATAGCAACTTTATTCAACAATTCTTCTCCTCCTCATACTGTCTGCAGCGGATGCGCATGCTGACGCATGTGCGTTTAACGTAAGCAGCACCATGCACATGCGTTGTTTACATCAAGTGGAAGCAAACGCATGCGTCGTGATACTCTCTCCACAATGGCGGCGTGCCGCTGCAGATGTTATGAGGAGGAGAAGAATTGTTGAATAAAGTTGTTATTTTTGTTTTCTTTACACACAAAAAGTATTCTTGTAGCTTCATATCAGTACAATTGAATCACATGGACTATTTTGTCAATGTCCTTGCTACATTTGGGCTTAGGAACATTTCAGTTGTGTTGCTGTCCTTGCAGGGTCAGAAAGCTCTCGAATTTCATCAAAAATACCTTAATTTGTGTTCTGAAGATGAACGATGGTCTTACAGGTTTGGAAGAACATGAGGGTGAGTAATTAATGACAGAATTTCCAATTTTGAGTGAACTATCCCTCTAAGTGCTGGTTTAATAGAAATAATTTTAATGCGCATGAAAACTCAATCCTGATGCGCACAAGACAAGGTAATAAAAACATTTGGGGCTTCAGCCCCCTTAACCACCCCCAGCGCCGCCCCTGTTTGATTCCCAGGGAATGGATAACTCAATAAAATGTGTACTTTAAATAATGTAACTTCCTTTGGATAAAAACATCTGGCAAATGCATGAATGTAAATGCAATGTAAAACAAAATGTATTTTAGGTTACCTAATTCTGTATTTCTGTAAAATGGACAGCTGGCTGTATGATGATTCTGCCCCTCATAGTCAGCATCCTGTTTTTGATTGGAGAAATCTCCTGTAACAGACATAGTCACAGCAGCCTTTTTATGTTATTATAGATTATGATAAAAAAAAAAAAAAAAAAACTACTGTACAATAATACAATACAAATTTTATTTCTATAGCACATTTAAAACAACTGCCGTTGACCAAAGTGCTTTCCAGCATCATTACATACAGTCATACAAACAAAACAAAACATTCAAAATTTAAAACTTGATCACTTTAATCAACAGAATAATAGAATTTACATGTTTAATAAACGCATAATATTTATTAGCAAAACTTGCTATATTAAGATATTGCTAGCCCGTTCCTCAGTCAACCCGTTCTGTGAGTTAGTGGAGCTAATTTGGCTATTTTAGTAACTTTAGTTAAGTTGATGGAAGCTCACCTGTTGTTAGCACCGCTACGACGGCAATCACAAGAAAATACTCCAAAACACCTCCGATGCAGACGAGATGACCACAAGACCAGAAACTTGAAAATAAAATACAAAATATGTTCTTAACCGTGGTGTTCTTAACTCAGTTTTCCTCATTATTTCATGTTAGCTGGCTGGTTTATGTTACGTTACATCTGTCACTGAATTTAGGGACCGTCTCTAAAGTTACACACGACAACATTAGTGTACACTTCTAACTTAAATAGCATTTGAAGAGAATTACCTTACTTGCAATAAAGAGGCAGTGTAGAAAAGTTATTATGCTTCTCTGTGTTCAACTAATTAGTTAACTTCGGCTAACTGACATTAACTTACCAGTTGATGTTATCATCGATACAAAGGCATTCACAAGAAGAGGCTCCAAAATACATCTCCGACGCTGCAGAAGAAATCCAGACTAGAAACTTGAAAATAACAAACAAAAGAAGTACTTGAAAATACTGTTTAAAATCTGCACTGAAACAGTGGTGTTGCCTATCGCACTTTACCTCAGTATTTCACGTTAGTTCGCTGTTAAGGTTAACGACTCGCCAGATTAGTTAACTTGCATTACAGGACAGTACTACTAGTAGAACGTATAAACGTGTTTATCGGTTTAATTAGGGTTATTTTGACTAGTATAGGTGACCTTAACTTACTCACCGGTCGACGTTATCACCATTAGGGTGAAAAAAAGAAAAAAGGCTCCAACCACTGATCTATCATAGAGAACATTATCAGTGGCTCCAACTCCCGACATGAAAAACGAGACGATGAATAATGTTAACTGTTAACAAGTGAAAACATCTTAAAATATCTCAGTTTTCCATAAAACAGAAATAATATACTAACCTTTTTGTCGAGTTAACGCCAATACAACATTTCTCTTTTGTCCTTTTACCGCCACTTCCACCAAACAGTGAAAAAAGAAAGCAGTGGTTCTTCCTTGTCATTGGTCAGTTTTTCGCGGGCAAGTTCACTACTGTAAATTTACAGTAGTTTACTGTAAATGGATTTAGAAATACCATAGTGACCGTATATTTTCCCATAATCCTTTGCTGTTTACAGTAAAATACTGTACACATATTTTACAGTATCTTACTGTACATATTACAGTAAAATACTGTTCAAATTACAGAAATAGTTTACAGTATAGATACTCTCTTGAGGAAGGAGGCCATTGAGGTGGTCCCTCCTCATGAAAGAGAGTCCGGGTTCTACAGCCGCTACTTCATAGTTCCGAAGAAGGATGGACCATCCTTCCCATTCACAGGAAGTTCCTGAGGTTTGGTTTCGGGGGCGAAGCTTACCAATATCGAGTTCTTCCTTTCGGCCTAGCACTCTCACCCCGCACTTTTATAAAGTGTGTGGATGCTGCGTTAGCTCCATTGCGGCTACAAGGCGTCCGCATACTCAATTACATCAACGATTGGTTGATTCTCGCTCAATCAGAGCAGATGGCGGTTCAACATCGAGATGTCGTTCTCGGTCACATGAAAGTGCTGGGGTTAAGACTGAACGCCAAGAAAAGTGTGCTTTCTCCAGCTCAAAGAACCACTTATCTGGGCGTGGTGTGGGATTCGACCATGATGCAGGCACGTATGTCACCTGCTCGGATCGAGTCGATCCTTACTGCAGTCGCGAGAGTGAGAGAAGGCCAGTCACTCACTGTAAAGCAGTTTCAGAGACTGCTGGGTCTGATGGCAGCTGTGTCCAACGTGGTTACTTTTGGCCTGCTGTACATGAGACCCCTACAGTGGTGGCTCAAGACCAAGCGGTTCTCCCCGAGGGGAAAACCGCTTCGCATGATCAGGGTCACGCGGCGATGCCTACGTGCCTTAGACATGTGGAGACAACCTTGGTTCTTGTCTCAGGGCCTGGTGCTGGGAGCTCCTTGTCGCCGCGTAACGCTAGCGACGGACGCGTCCCTCATCGGTTGGGGTGTGGTCATGAGTGGCCACCCTGCCCGCGGTCTGTGGAGCAGCCGCCATCTCATGTGGCGCATGAGTTGGCTGGAGATGCTGGCCGTGTTTCGAGCACTGAAACACTTCCTCCCAGACCTAAGAGATCACCATGTGTTGGTGCACACCGACAACGCAATGTCCTCTCTGGTACTCTCTAACTCGTCCAGCTTCACTGGGGCTGGATGCCATGATACAGACGTGGCCGAGGCTTCGTCTGTACACCTTTCCCCTGATCGCTCTGCTCCCGGGAGTTCTGGTGAGAGTGCGCCGGGACGAGGTCAGTCTACTACTGGTAGCGCCGTTCTGGCCGGGCCGAGCTTGGTTCTCGGACCTGATTTCTCTCCTCGACGGCTCTCCATGGGAGATTCCCATCAGGAGTGATCTCCTCTCACAAGTGGGGGTCTATCACCCCCGCCCGGAGCTATGGAAGTTGTGGGTGTGGCCCCTGAGGGGGCACAGCTCATAGCTTCCGGTCTCTTAACCGAGGTTGTTGAGACCATCCTCCAATCCAGAGCTCCCTCAATGAGGAAACTGTACGCCTTGAAGTGGAAACTTTCACTTCTTAACCCAGTCAACTGCCCGATTGGTACAGTTCTGGAGTTGCTGCAGGCCCGTCTCTCCACAGGGTTGACGCACTCCTCCTTGAAGGTTTACGTGGCGGCAATTTCGGCCTACCACACTTCTCTTGGTGGGCAGTCAGTGGGCAGAAACGCCCTAGTTACACATTTCCTCCGTGGTGGGCTGAGGCTGAGGCCTCCAGTACGGTCCCGTGTTCCGAAGGTCCCCTCCTCGGCACCACGGCCAGTCGTACTGCAGGCCTTCTGTCCTCCTCCCTTTCGGGAGCCTGACCAGCAAAAGCATAACTGTATGGACGCATACGTCCACAGAGCTGCCATGTGGAGAAGGGCAGACCAATTGCTAGTATGCTACGGTCCCCCTAAGAGGGGTCTGCCTGCTACAAAGTAGACCCTCATTTGGTGGATTGTGGATGCTATCAACACTGCGTATGAATCCTTTCAGCTCCCCTCGCTGAGTCAGAGCTCATTCGACACGAAGTGTGCCGGCCTCCAAGGCCTTTCTCGCAGGTGTCCCAATACAGGACATCTGCAACGGTGCAGGATGGTCTACGCCCCTGACCTTTGTCAGATTTTATGGCCTTGACATGTGGGCCACTCCAGGCTCTTCTGTCCTCTCGCCCTAGATGTGCTCCGCAGGGATACACACTGGGCAGGGACGTTGAAGCCTGGCAGCATGGGTATCTTGTTCCCCTAGCGTTTTTGGACGCAGCTCGAGTTCCTGAAGAGGAACGCCTCAGGTTACGTATGTAACCCTAGTTCCTCTAGGGAACGAGAAGCTGCGTCTCGAGGCCATACTTCCGGCATCCCTGCCAGCGCTTGCTTCATTCCTAGAAGCTGACGCCGATTTCACTGCACATGCTTTTATATCAGCTGGTCATTACGTCACTCCGTCCATGACGTCTCACCCGTCCATTGGATAGATTGCACACGATATTCAGAGCCGCTCACTCTGGAGGCGTTCCCCTAGCGTTTTCGGACGCAGCGTCTCGTTCCCTCGAGGAACTAGGGTTACATACGTAACCTGAGGCGTTTCCTCTCAACTGTCTACATTCACTTAAGAAATAAGCTATTGTGTTTACGTGAATATTCAACGCAATGGACATTTTGACATAATTGTGTGTGCATTTGACCATTCAAGTGCAATAAGATATGAAAAAGAGCGGAATTCGCAAATTGCATGCTATCTGAGAGCCGGCTTTCTGTGCGTGCGCTTCAGCTGTGTCAGTCAAGGCGTGACCACTGCAATGAGTTCTTTTTCACAGCTTATTGCGTTTAATAACTATATTTAACATCATGCACGTCCCGAATTCTTGATCGCATGGCGCATACCATCTGAGAGAGGTGGCTTTATCTGTGCGTGCTTCGCAGGTGTGTCAGTCAGTGCAAACACAAATACCATAATATACACTATACTAGAGTTAAGTATCTAAAGATAGACAATTTATACTGTACCAATGCCACAATATATAGTGTCATAATGCCCAACCCTACTTTATGCCATTCACACCTTTGTAGCTCCATTACTGAAGTTCATTCCAATTTCAGAAGTGGAGAAGAACAAGTCCACTGAAGTAGACTCACCAAATGTTCTGAAATGTGATCTATCAGACGCTATCACTGAGGTGCTCTGGTGCAAAGATGGTAGAGAGCTGGCCCCAAACCCTGTGCTCAATTTCCAAACAGATGGAAATATGAGGAAACTAACTGTTCAATCAGCAGAACTGTCTGATACTGGAAACAACACCTGTCATTCTCCAGGTGATACTGTATCATTCAAGGTGGACGCTCAAGGTGATTTTCACAACACTACCACACAATTAACTATTGTTTCATGGCACATTAGATATTTCTTTAATTTCTAGTCACTCCCTGTTGAAAAACGTACCTCATGTAATGTCTTTACGATCCACTGAAACCCTGCTTCTCTCACTTCTTGATAACTTAATAGCAAACCCTTTGACTAACACATTTGTAGGTTAAGACTGCCTGTCTTTTGAAAGATTTGTGTTTTTTTTTTTTTTTAATTAATTTGTCAATAATCTACCTTTTTTTAATTTTCCAAATTTTCATAGCAAACTCTGTTAGGTTCTCAGCACTCCCAGAAATTGCGAGGAACAAGTTTATCGAAGCAGGCTGTCCCATTATACTTCAGTGTGAAATCTCAGACCCTGCTGCCCAAGTTTCCTGGCTCAAAGATGGAGTCGAACTCCTACAAGACAGTGGACTTGACATCCAGTCAGAGGGCACTATGAGGAGAATGATCATCCAATCAGCTGAGCTCAAAAACTCAGGCGTGTACAGCTGTGAGGCTGTAGATGATCGCATAGCATTCAAGGTGGATGTTGCAGGTGATTTTGAGTCTACATACTTTCTCAAAACCACTAACAATGTGTCAAATAACGCTTCATCCACTAAATGCTGTTTGCCCTTATCAGAGTTTAACAAAATAAGCATTCATAACCAAATAATCAAAGCCCCTCTTGTTAAACACTAAAATGATCTCCTCGCCACTTTTGCTGATACAAACTGTAAAAAGGATTATAAAGGTTTTTGAACATCTTCCGAATCACTTACTATACAATATTACTATATTGTATAGATAATGTCACCTAATTTTAACATGCTCATTAACTTATATGCTCAGAAGAATATGCTTCAGAACTACAATAGCAAATAACATGAGATACGAACTCATGATATACACTCGGAATCAACAAAATGTCTCATTCATTAGCCATACGTAAGTTTTAATCTTTTTCATCATTTCATTTCATTAGTTTTCATATCTTATTTAGGCTTTTTGGTAATTCTATGAATTTGACTGAACAAAAATCCTCTTAGCTCCACCAGCAATGTTCTCAGCTGTTCCTGAGATTGAGAAGAACAAGTCCGTTGAAGCAGGCTGGCCAGTCATTCTCCAATGTGAGATATCTGATCCAACAGCCGTGGTCCAATGGTACAAGGATGGATTACAGCTCCTACCTCAATCTGGGGTTTACATCCAATCACAGTACACCATGAGGACACTGGTTATCCAATCAGCAAATATATCCCACTCTGGGTTTTACAGTTGTAATACTTCTGATGATATCAGCGAATTTTTTGTGGATGTTAAAGGTGACATTCAATATCCAAAGTATTCTGTTATATAACTAACAAATACATCATTTTGTAGAGTCCCATTTTCATTGGGTGAAAGCATTCTTCTCTACCTTTCAACAGATCCATTCTTGCTGCTTTATGGGCTCCTTAACCATTTCCCTAATGCAGGAATATATCTGAAGCTTCACAAGTTTATTTGCAGCATTTTCACCAACTACTACTATTCTTAAATACTATTTAACCAGCATCTTGTTTCTCTTTATTTTTAAAGAAACCATTTACACTGGGCAAGCATGTACTGTAACCTTTATTATCTGTGCTTAACAGCACTTAATTCTCACAAAGCTTTCATTAACTGTATTCTCTTTTTCTTTGTATTACATTTGGCTTTTAGAGTGGAGAAAGCTCTACAGGGCTGCCCATGCAATCATCATCAGTGCTTGAATTGCATGCTTCATGTCATACTTGTCTGACAAATTAAATGCAGCACAACATAAAACTAATGTCCATTTCCTTTTCATTGCAGCACCTCCTGTGACATTTGCTTACGTAGCAGAAGATGATCTGCACAGAAATATTGTGGAACAAGACAATCTACTCCTTTGCTGTCAAGTGTCCAGGTCAGATGCTACTGCACAATGGTACAAGGATGGAGTAGAGCTAAAGCCTAGTGACAACATCCTCATAGAGGCAGAAAATATTATACGAAGACTGATCGTCCTGTCAGCTCAACTCTCAGATTCTGGGACGTACACCTGTCGTGCTGGAGATAGTGCATTAACATTTAAAGTTAACGTAAGAGGTGAGTAAGCATGTCTATATTCATACCAACAACTCAAAATCTGATAAAATTTACAAGGCTGTGTAACTATTTTCTTTTGCTTCACAGAACCTCCAGTGATGATTGTATATCCCAAGGAAGATGTCCACCTTGATCGCTATGTTCCCGAAGAAATTGTCCTCAGCTGTGAACTTTCACGGCCAAATGGAAAGGTGACATGGTTCAAGGATGGACAGAAACTACAGGAGAGCGAAAACATAAAGCTAAAGTCAGAGGGTCCATACAGACGACTAAAAATTCTGCGCAGTGGTGTTGAAGACTCTGGAGAATATGTCTGTGACACAGCTGATGATTCAATATTCTTCAATCTAAACATTAAAGGTATCAAATTTAGGTTTAAAATATATTGCATGTAGAGATTTCTGATGTCAGCTAGAAGGAAAGTTGTTGCAGCAGATCAGATCAAGATATTCAGTTGGATAACAGATTACAAAGACTTTTTTTATCTTGGAATACCATATATTGATGAATTTGCACGAAGTGAGAATGATCACGAACATGCATTAAGTAAATAAGGTCCATTTTGATGTCATGTTTCCCTATAGAACCACCGGTGCGCATAGTTTCTCCAAGCCAGTCCCAAATGGAACTTTGCCAACAGACTTCTGAGAGGATGGTCCTGAGCTGTGAAATCTCTAGACCAAACGCCACTGTACGTTGGTATCGAGATGGACTTGAAGTGGAGGAGAGTGACAGCCTAATTCTGGAGGTTGATGGTGTCTATAGGAGACTTATTATCCCAAAACCTACCGTCAAAGACTCTGCAGAATATGTCTGTGACACTGCTGATGACTCAGTGACCTTCTTTGTAAACATCGCAGGTGTGTCAAAGACCTCTATTTAATAATCTATAATAATAATAATAATAAAACAGCTTCAGTTCTCAGTGTCTATAATGACTTATTTCTTCATGCAGAGCCACCAGTTAGATTTATTCGGCCAAGGAAAATGGCCTATGTAGTAGAGAAACTTGTTGGAGATATTGTGGTTCTTGAGTGTGAAGTTTCTCGACCAAATGCTGAAGTTAGTTGGAAGAAGGATGCAGAAGAAATTGAGGAGAACAGCAACATAACTATCACAGAGGATGGCACAATTCGACAGTTAACCATTCACTCTGCAGCTTTTGAAGATACAGGGCAATATGTCTGTGATGCTAGAGATGATGTGATGGATTTCCTAGTGAAAATCAAAGGTACATTTCTGTGATAAGCAGATTAAAATGCTTTGAAAATGCTCACTGCAACTAACTAAAATTTTACCCTCTTCCTTCCAGATCCACCACTAAAAATTCTGCGGAAAGCTGACATAGAAACAAAATGCAGATTTGTAGTATCTGATGCCATTGTGTTAAAATGTGAGATCTCAAGACCAAATGGGGTGGTCAGTTGGCTTAAAGACAATGAGAAGATTGAGGGAAATGAGCATTTTATCTGTGAAGAGGAAGGGACATTCAGATCCCTGATTGTCCTGAGCGCCGAGTTGAAGGACTCAGGGGAGTACATATGTGATGCACAAGATGATAAAGTCATCTTCAGTGTTACTGTAGAAGGTACTGCTTGTTAAAAGGCAATGTGAACAATGAAAAACATTTACATACAGTTCAAAGAAACTATACAAAACTTTACCTTTACCTGTACCTTTAGCTTGTCATTGGGGCAGTACCCTCAGAAGTACACTTTTGTATCTTATCTATCCACTTATGGTACCATTAGGCATAGATAAAGTTCACCGTACCTTTGAGGGTACTGACCCATTGACAAACTGCTGTTCCTCCTAAAATTTTTGCACAAATATTTTTGACAGTGTACTTAAAAAAATAACTAATTATTTTTGCTCAGAGGCTCCAGTGTCCATTGTAGGAAATTCAGAGAAGCCAGAACACCACATTTTAATGACAGGAGATGAGCTTATCCTGGAATGTGAGGTATCTCGAGTAAATGCTATAGTCCAGTGGTACTTCAATAGAAGTTTACTGCAAGAGGATTCACGCACACACATTGAAAGCAGAGACACAACGAGGAAGCTTGTGATATCAGGACTTCAGACTTCTGACTCTGGAGAATATCTTTGCGATGCCATTGATGACAAGATGATAACTAGACTAACAGTTCAAGGTGAATTTACCAGTAGCATAGCCAAGAAAACACAATTTCAAACGTGTCAATTAAAACACTGTGTATACAGTCACTAAATATATAAATTTTTTTTCATAGAACCACCATTCAAATTCATCAAAAAAGATGAAAGAACAAATATTTCAGCCTATGAAGAAGACAGTGTGACACTACGTGCCACTGTTAACAGGGTCAATGCCCCAGTTAAATGGCAGAGAGGCCGTGATCCAGTTAGAGGTGATCGTTTCCACACAACAAGTGATGGTAACACCCACTATCTCACTATTAACCCACTTAAGAGAAATGATACTGGAGAATACATGTGTCATGTGGGATCTGACGAGATGCATTTCAGTGTCCATGTTAAAGGTAAGACCAGGGAATGGGCTGTGAAATTCTACAACTCTACAAAGTGTTATATGTGACTGCTTGTAAAAGATCACTAGTAAAATGTTGTCTACATTGTATCCTAATCAGCAATGAAGGTGAAATTCTCCAAACCACTAGAAAACGTAGTGGGACTCAAAGGTAGTGATGTGGTTTTAAAATGTGAACTGTACAAGTCAAAAGGAGATGTTCAGTGGCTTAAGGGCAGCCAAGAGATTGCACCAAACAGACATTTTACAATCAGAGCTGAGGGTCGAGTGCGAAGCCTGACAATACATGATGTCACAGAAGATGATGCAGGAGAGTATGCTTGTGAATCTAAAGATGAAAGGTCATCAGCAACTGTAGTGGTCAACAGTAAGTTCAATTCTACCAAAGGACTTCTGTTAATCTGCATAAAGCTTGACCTGAAATCATGAATGAATCACATATTCATTTAGTGCCAATTTCCTTCTCTTCTTGTCCCAAGTTCCTCGCATTGTGGAGTTTATTGCAGAGCTACACAACATAACTGTCATGGAAGGAGAAGATGCAACATTTAAGTGTGTGGTATCTCCAGAGGATGCAAAGTTGGCCTGGTTTAAGAATGGCCAGCCAATTTCATCAAATGAGAAGTTCAACATCTCAAGTAATGGATTATGTCATATGCTGCATATCAACAACTGCCAAGTCTCAGATAGCTGCAAGTTGACAGCCGAGGCTGAAGGTGTGATTTCCAGAGCTATCCTACAGGTCCAAGGTAGAATACCATCCATTATTTTTTGACTTCTTTACTTGATTTTCGTTTGCTTACAAATCAATCAGAATGTGACTTGTGAACATGTATTCTTAGCATCAACCTATGAAGTAACCAATTAACTAATGGGTAATTGTCTACAATTGTCTTCAAAATAATATTTGGAATGCAGAGAATGGTATATTTTAGGAGCCAGTGCAGGTCTTTAATGCCATGTCAACATGTTTGAGTTTAATAATGACCCTTTCAGACATGCCTGAATTGTTGAAAAGGTGCTTATGATGGCTTGTGCTTAACAGCTTCTCCAGTTAGAATTCCACTCTTAACTGACAGAGACAAGTGTTACTACAGCACATAGCAATGTAGAATGAGGAGCTGTACTCCAAGCACATGAAATAATGTCATTCTCATTGGCTCTGCTCATTGGTTTTCAAACATAAAGACTTTTCTAAAGTGTTAAAATGCAATGGGAAAAGATCTTATCATTTAACCTTATCTGTATTCAGAGGCACAGGTGCTTTTCACGAAGAGCATGGACCCGGTGGTTGCAGAGGAGTTTGGTGAGGCAACACTTGAGGTGGAGGTCAGCCTTGAGACTGCAGAGGTGCAGTGGATGAGACAAGGAGTGGTTATACATCCAGGGTCCAAATTCACCCTGAAGCAGAATGGCCAAAAACGTTCTCTCACAATCCACAAACTCACCCTTTCAGACCGGGGCACCTACAGCTGTGAAACGCTTCATGACCGCACACAAGCCAAGCTCACTGTGGAATGTAAGTCTGCACTGCTGCTTTCTTTCTCACTATGTGCTGTTGTTAGCATTTCTTTACGGTGATGGTCCCTCATTACTGCTCGTTGCGATGTTGTTGTCTTAAACAAACTGAATCAAGTGGCCAAGAGTAATGCGAGCAGGAGGCAGTTACTTTAGTGACACTTGTTCCACGGTTTGACAGCAGCAAACAGGTGACTGGCAAACTGCTTACTGAGTCCTGGGGAATAGCTTTCTGTATTGACATTAGATCAGAAGAGTTATGATAATTTAATTAAGCTTGCCAAATGAGAACTGGATCAAGAGCTGGTAAAAGGTCCTGGCTAAGTAACCTTTTAATTCCTCTTAGTTGCCTGTGAAACACAGATATTATGAGAGGAGGATAAAAGTTTCATGTGGCTCTACTCACAACTGATTTCCATTGCCTTCAATACATTTATTAGCCAGTCTTATTTCAAACCTACCATACAAGATTTTCAATATCTCTCAACGTAACTTTTCAAGATAAAATTAATTTACTCTTTAGAAAACAAGCAAATAGTTACCAGTGATATACATTCCTTTCAGGATAGGTCAAGACGATGAAGCTGTGTTGTACAAATGAGCAAGTGATGAGAGAAAGTCTGCACTTTGGCTGTTCCTGGCACCAACTATGAATCTGGATCTGTTTTCATTGTAGCTAAATTTATGCCCTGGCCTTCAAAATCTAGGGTGGTGTCACCAACTCTCTAAAATAAACCCCTCTTTTCCACGGGGAATGCCTGTCTGTTTTGGAAAACTTTAAAAAAAATAAATAAATAAAAAAATGTTGGCATAGCCCTGATCGAAGGCTTTAGGATTTAGTGTATTGTTAACACCAAGCGGACAAAACCATGCCAACTAATTCAACAACTGTTGCTCTATTTTTTCCTCTTTATTACCTTTAGCTTTCATCTTAATCTCTCTTTCTTTTCCAAACAATTCTCTGATATCTAATTAAATCACCATTGAAAAATACTTTTTATTTGCCCTTAACAACCTGTGTTTCTCACACAGCACGAAAAATCAAGATTCGGAAAGGTCTAACTGAGATCCAGACTTACGAACGAGAGACGGCTTCTTTTGAGGTGGAGCTGTCACATGGCAATGTGGATGGTGTGTGGCAGAAGGATGGGCACATTCTCAAAAACAACAACCGCTTGCGTATGACTGCAAAAGGACGAATACACAGCCTAACCATCTCCAACCTGACCTTGGATGACACTGGCACCTACATATTCTCTGTTGAGAACGTCAGATCACTAGCAAGACTGGAAGTTAAAGGTATTGTTCAAATAAAAAAAAAAAAAAAAAAAATATTTTTATAGCAGAAACATAAAGGGGCAGTTCACCCCAAAAGGAAAATTAAGTAATTATTTACATTATTTACCAGGTGTTGTTCTAATGCTGTATGCCCACAAAAGGAGAAATGTTCTAAAATGTCTTCATCTACATACTGTAATGGCAGTGAAAAGCAACCAGCTTCAAACTTGATCACAAAATGATCCCATGCGACTTGTGCTTTCTTCTCTGTAGTAAATGTATTTGTTGTGTTCCAGTTGTAGCAACAACAAAATGAGTTTGCATGTTCATATCATCAGCTTTCATTCTGACTGTCATCTGACAACTGGAGTTCAGGTCTGGAGATACTCACCACCACAGAGAAGAAAGTACACAGATACTTTTTGGTTTTTCTAGGTGTTGTGGTTTGTGTAGGGTTTTTATTAATCTTTATTTATCATGATTTATGTCATTATGTGGATAAGCCTGAGCAGAACATTTTTTTTTTTACATTAGTTTTCCTTTTGTGGTCTGAAAAAGAAAGAGGTGCATACTGCTTTAGAATAACACCAGGGTGATCTATCCCTTTATACATGATGTACTGTAATTTTATTCACTACAAAAAATGACAGCTTATGTGGTTTTTAATATTGTTTAAATTAGGGCTGCCCCATAATAGTCAACTAACCATTAGTCGACCAGAAGAGACTTGGTCGACTAAAATTTTATTAGTCGCAGAAAAAAAATAAATAAAAAATAAAAATCCACATTGGCAAAGTCGTGCAGATCATTAACGGCTAGTCTATGTGGTAGAATAATACAGTACATCGGGCAGGACATCCACACACTCACCTATCATACATCGACCTCAAATATAACTTATCATCTGAAATATGTTAGTAGCAGCAACTTTATATGGCTGCTCAATCTAATGTTAACAGAGAAATGTGCGCTGTTCAAGTGTCTCAGGAGTGTGTCTGAACAGTAGCGCTCACTGCAGGACAGATGGAGGCGCCGGTGCGCTCACTTGTTCTTGCACTTAGCTCCCAGTTGCACCAGTTGCACCACCCAAAGGGCGGCCCTGTCTGTATGAAACACGCATACAGGCATTTCCACTACTGCGGAGATGACGAGTCAGTGTCACCGACTTCTCTTAAACCGAAAACAAAGAAAGCACTAGTTTATCAATGAATTAGGCTATTAAAATGTCAATGCAGCCTCCTTACTGTTTTTCCCTGACACATTCTATCATTAGACTATATGTCAGTGTGCCGTGGCAAGCTTTATGTGTGCGCTTGAGCGTTTATCAGGCAATGTAAGCAATTAAAGGCACATTTTAATGATTTAAATGATTTAATAATAAACGTGCGATTAGTCGACTAATGCTTCAAATGAACGACTACTAGTCGACCAGAAAAATCTTTAGTCGAGGGCAGCCTTAGTTTAAATTTGTTTAAATAATTTGTGAAAACAAGAAAAATGTACTAGAAAAGCAACACAGCATAAGATATTAAGACTGTAAAAATCAGCCAATGCAGTAAGACAAAATACACTTATGTTAAAGACACATTATCTGAGAACAATTCTTAAAGGGGTCATGAATTGAGAAATAATATTTTCCTTGATCTTTTGACATACAAGAGCTCATTGTACTATAAAAACATCCTGTAAGTTTCAGAACTCAAATCTTCCTTGTTAGTCCAAAACCGCCTCTGCAAAAGATCAACAAAACTTCATTGAGGAAAAAAAAAAACAGTCATTGCCCTCCTTGTGATTCTAACACCGCATCTACACTGGGTGTATGCAGCGTGACTCTATGTGACTATACACAACAGAACCCTTTATAATCTGTTATTCTGTTTACACTAGACACCAATTACACCAGACAGCGCAATGTGCCAAATCCCAGACAGCAAACTGGTGCCTCATTCTATTTCTGACGTGAGCACTTTCCGCATCCAGTGTAGACAGAATCACTGATTATAGTGGGTTCTATCACCTTTAGTCGCGTTGCATTGAGCCAGTCACAATGTAGACACAGTGTAACGTTACAAAAGCATGGATAAACATTATTTTTAAGGAAGCTCCAGATCTTGCCAGTAAGACAATGTTAGTTTGTTCACTTCATTTTATTATGGATTTATTTTTAACTAATTATAACTCAATTATGTTTTTTGATGTAAAAATCTTGCTAACATTCTAAGCATTCTAACATTATAAAACTTTTAAAAAATGCAATTCATGACCTCTTTAATATCTTATGCAGGGTTACTTCTCAAGTAAATTAATCTTTCAAGAATTTTTTTAGACACAAACTGGAAATTTAGATTTAAAATACTCATCTGGGATTCAGTGTTAAAATACTTTCTAGTTTAATGTGGAAGGACAACTAAAAGTATGTAATTGATAGGCTGACTTCTATTTGGCTGTGGCACCTTTGAAACATTACTTTGTTTATTTAAGCTGCCTGACATCCACTCCAGGCTTAACCGATGACATGAGTTCAGGGCAGGACAACTCTTATTTTAAAGGGTTATTTATTGTCAGTTTAGAAAACCTGTTTGTGAACTAGTGGTGCAGAAATTACACAAATGCTAAAGCGATTTAGCAGTTCTGTAAGATTTAGCCACTGATTTAAACCACCCGTATCTTTTTAACCACACACCTTCTCTCCAACACCCTACCATACAAAAACGGGCACCCAAAATGATCTGAAACACATATCCAAAATCCTTAAATAACCTATGAAGGTAATGCATATACTCTCATTTACTATTAGCGCCAAGGTATACAGGCTTGCAATAATCTGTATCTTGTTTCTTAATTGCTTTGGCACCAATTAACATATAAGGGGTGGAATTTGGCCATGATCAAGAAGTCGTAGGAGGTAAGACGGTCCAGAGCAATGATGTAAGTCTCAAACTGGTTAAATTTCAGACGCTGATGACAGTACAATGGCACGGACAGACAGCTTTGCTACTGCTCTTACCATGTGTCAGGTTACACATATAAAAAGATATGGATCACATGATCAGACTACAGCTACTGAAACATTTCAAACATTCACAAGCATAAGGTGCCGGTGTAAGGTAATCTCTTCTATGCCAAGTCACTCAATAGGGCTTATCCTTTGGAGTCACAGAGCTGTCACTGAGGTTGACAATTATGTGTAAACGCCACAACAACAAAGGACTCATCTCAAAGTCCTCTAGGCACAAAGCTGAGGTATGGTTAAACGATAAACTCCTGTTGTACTAGACAGATTGATATGTACACAGCTGACTCATGTGATCTCAAAAGTCAAACGGGGCAACCAGAGGTAAACTGTTAAAAATAATTAAAAAAATATTAACTGGCTTTGAAGCTCACAGCCTTTCAAATTTTATCAAAATGGTTTTGTCATTGGTTCTGGTTTTGCCTAATAAAATGTGTATATCCAACATGATTTCATGTCAAAAGCAATGTTCTGCGACAAAGGCTGACAAGACTCATTTGCTTCCTCAGAAATTCCAGTATCAATTCTGAAAAAGCTTGAGGATATCAGGCAACCAGAGGGATCTGGTGTGACCCTTGAATGTGAGCTCTCACGCCACAACGTGGACGTAAAGTGGACAAAGGTAAAATTACATGACATACTCAGAAAACAAAAATCTTGTTGCTGTAAATTAAAAATCATAAAAAAAGTCCTAAGCCAATAACTGCTAATAATTATGTGAAAAAAAATTGTCAAAATGAAGGGGGGTGGGGGGTGTCTTCTACTTTCAGAATGAAGTTCAGCTTAAACCAGGAAAAAATCATCGCATTTACTCAATGGGAAGAAAGTGCTTTCTACAGATACTTAAATGTGAGCTGGGAGACTCTGGTTTATATGTGTGTGATGCCGGGGATGCCACAACATCATGTTCAGTGGATATCTATGGTAAGAGCAGAAAGTCTGTTAGATTATCACTACATTAATCTGCAGATTATATACTTTCCTGATTAAATAATTTATTGTGTATTTATATATACCTAATAAATATACACAGTACACACTCATATATTATGTAAACAAAAACTTTTATTTTGGATGCGATTAATTGTTTGACAGCACTATTTAAAACTAAATCTTAAATTTTAATCCCACTGCTGAAGTAATTCACTCCAAGTACAACATTGCCATCTACTGGTACAGAGGTGAATTTAACAAAATGGGAAGCATTTACCCTTGCTTTGTTTTAAATGTGCAGCCTACATTATGAAATTAGGCAATGCCTTTTTATGTTTATTAACATTTCAACAGAGAGGGAGCTTGAAATACTACAAAGCTTACAGGATCTGGATATTCAAGAAGGTCAGAATGCAGTGTTCATGTGTGAAGTGTCCCTGGATGATGTGCCTGGAGAGTGGTTTAAGAATGGCGAGAAGATAAAACCAACCAGCACCATTAAGATCCGTCAGGAAGGTTATTCTAGCACCTGTTGCTAAACTTTACCGTCTTCCAAAAATTAACCAGAAAATATTTAAATCATTATCTGATCATACATTTTCTGTACCATTTTTTTCCTACTTAGGGACAAAGCATTTCCTCCTCATATGCAATATTAAAGAAGACGATTCTGGAGAGATCAAGTTTGTTGCCAAGAATGTTGAGACTACAGCTTACCTCGAGGTGGAAGGTCTGTATTTAGTTTAAGTCAAGCATTCACTACAAATCCAAAGCTAGTCACCCCCTTTGATGTCAAGTCACAGATGCTATGACATTTCAAAAATGTGGCCAACCAGACGTTGGATATTTACACTGTCCTGACAAGTGAGAAAGTAGTAATGACCAACAGCCAAAAAAAAAAAAAAAAAAGAAGTAGTTGTTTTCCAAGCAGTTTCATCTATATTTTTGGTTCTTTAATCAATTATTGCACTGTCAAGAATGAACTTAAAACTGACTTAAAACTACAACTTTTAATTTCTACAGCACTACCAGCAAACATTGCGAAACCACTTCAGGACAAGACTGCTCTGGAAAAAACCCGCGTCATACTGGACTGCACTGTGACCAATCCTCGTTGCAGCATTCGCTGGTATAAGGGACCGAATGTCATCCTGCCCTCAGAGCGCTTTGAGATCTGCAGTGAAGGGTGCTATCGAAAACTTGTGATTCAGCAGGTGTTGCTAGAAGATGAGGGCACCTACAGTGTCCAAGTTGGAAACTACACATCTTCAGCAAAACTAACTGTTGAAGGTGAGGCAAATTCAGCCCTTTTACACCAATTATGGATTGATTGACAGCACTGTCATATAAAAAATGAAGAAGAAAGAAAAAGAAAAAAAAAATCACTAGTTCAACTGTCAGTCAGATTTGTTCTATTATTATATGGAGCCACATTGTTTGCATAACAAACTAATGTTTTCAGTCTATACAACCCAAATTCCTGAAGTCTTGGGACGTTTTTTAAATTTGAATAAAATGAAAACTAATAGAATTTCAAATCACATGAGCCAATATTTTATTCACAATAGAACATAGATAACATAACAAATGTTTAAACAGCTCATTTCAAATTTGATGCCTGCTACAGGTCTCAAAATAGTTGGGACAGGGGCATGTTTACCACGGTGTAGCATCTCCTCTTCTTTTCAAAACAGTTTGAAGATGTCTGGGCATCGAGGTTATGAGTTTCTGGAGTTTTGGTGTTGGAATTTGGTCCCATTCTTGCCTGATATAGTTTTCCAGCTGCTGAAGAGTTCGTGGTCGTCTTTAACGTATTTTTTGTGTAATGATGCACCAAATGTTCTCTATAGGTGAAAGATCTGGACTGCAGGCAGGCCAATTCAGCACCCGGACTCTTCTACTATGAAGCCATGCTGTTGTAGTAGCTGCAGTATGTGATTTTGCATTGTCCTGCTGAAATACACAAGGCCTTCCCTGAAATAGACATTGTCTGGAGGGGAGCATATGTTGCTTTAAAACCTTTATATACCTTTCAGCATTCATAGTGCCCTCGAAAACATGCAAGCTGCCAATACCATATGCACCTCCATACCATCAGAGATGCTGGCTTTTGAACTGAATGCTGATAACACGCTGGAAGGCCTCCTCCTCTTTAGCCCGGAGGACATGGCATCTGTGATTTCCAACAAGAATGTCAAATTTGGACTCGTCTGACCATGAACACTTTTCCACTCTGAAACAGTCCATTTTAAATGAGCCTTGGCCCACAGGACACGATGGCGCTTCTGGACCATGTTCACATATGGCTTCCTTTTTGCATAATAGAGCTTTAGTTAGCATCTGCAGTTGGCACGGCGGATTGTGTTTACCAACAGTGGTTTCTGGAATTATTCCTGGGCCCATTTAGTAATGTCAATAACAGAATCATGCCGATGAGTGATGCAGTGTCATCTGAGGGCCGAAGACCACGGGCATCCAACAAAGGTCTTCAGCCTTGTCCCTTACGCACAGAGATTTCTCCAGTTTCTCTGAATCTTTTGATGATGTTATGCACTGTAGATGATGAGATTTGCAAAGCCTTTGCATTTTGACGTTGAGGAACGTTGTTTGTAAAGTATTCCATAATCTTTTTACGCACTCTTTCACAGATTGGAGAGCCTCTGCCCATCTTTACTTCTGAGAGACTCTGCCTCTCTAAGACATAACTTTTATAGCTAATCATGTTACAGATCTGATGTCAATTAACTTAATTAGTTGCTAGATGTTCTCCCAGCTTAATCTTTTCAAAATTTCTTGCTTTTTCAGCCCTTTGTTGCCCCTGTGCCAACTTTTTTGAGACCTGTAGCAGTTTTGTGTTAGCTGTATTTTTTAGTTATTTTTTACCTAATCAAAATAACACAATTGCAGTTTGACTGAGATTAATTGGAATGCACAATGAAAAAATATGATTTTTGAAAATTGTTAAAAACGGAGTCATCTGTTTTTGCAAATGAACTCTTCGTGTGTGTGTGTGTGTGTGTGTGTGTGTGTGTGTATACATATATATAAGACCCTTCTTGGATTGTTAAACGTCTAGGGATTGAGAAGGGAAACATTAGACCAGATCGGACCACTGTCGGCATTACACGCTGGGTGTGACAGAGTAATTAACACCGGAGACTAAACCAATCGAACTTGTTTTATTGTTGAAGACTGTGACACTTATTTACAAAAATAAATATGTGAGAATAAAGAATGTAATTATTTACAAAAGAGAAAAGCAAAACTATTCAAAAGATAAACAAGACACACCGGCAATGTTTACAATATTGGAGAACTGGGGAGGATGAAGGGAACCTGGATCAAGCCAAAGGAAAAAACATAAAACCAAAAGGAATCTTACTAACCCATTTCAATCTAATCCTAAACTAAAGAAAAGAAAAATATTAAAAAAAAACATCTTCAACATCCACGTTTTTTTGTAAAAAAAAAAAAAAAAAAAAAAAAAAAAAAAAAAGTATAAGCAAACCAGTAACTCACCCCACAATCTTCTAAACTCTAGAAAGAGTGTCAGCAAGGACGTTCTCAGAACCCTTTTTATGATGGATTTCCAAGTTGTAACTCTGCACAAACAAAGCCCAACGCATAAGTCGTTGATTTGCATTATACATTCGAGACAGAAACACAAAGGGGTTATGATCAGTATACACGATTGTAGGTAAACTAGAAGAACCCAAATAAACTTCAAAAAACTGTAACGCTAATAGCAAAGTTAAGGTTTCCTTTTCGATTGTAGAGTAGTTTATTTGATGTTTATTAAACTTGCGGGGAAGGAAACACACTGGATGGTCTACACTGTCTATGCACTCCTGAAGCAGGACTGCTCCAGCACCGACTGCGCTCGCGTCGACCTCCAACTTGAAAGCACGCTCAAATTGTGGGGCCGCGAGAACTGGACTATTACACATCAAAGCCTTAACACTTTCGAATGCGAGTTGGCACTCTTTAGTCCATGTAAAAGTTTGCTTGGGGCTAAGGAGATTAGTAAGAGGAGTTACCACAGTGAAAAAATTCTTACAAAAATTCCTATAATAGCCAACCATACCTAGGAAACGTCTTAGCTCTCGCTGAGTAACAGGTACAGGGAATTCAGTAATGGGCGCGACTTTCGCTTCCACTGGCTTTACCTGTCCATGTCCTACTTGTTTTCCCAAATATGTGACCGTGGCTTGGCCAAACACACACTTTGCTAGGTTAAGAGTTAAGGAGGCAGATTTCAAACGTTCGAACACAGTGCACAATAAAGAAATGTTCTTCCCAATCATTAGAAAAAAAAAATAAAAATCACTAAATCATCCAAATACGCATTACAATTGGGTACACCAGCTAGAAACATTTGGATTAATCGCTGGAACGTGGCAGGTGCGTTTCGCAATCCGAATGCCATAACATTATACTGTAGAAAACAGTCCGGAGTTACGAATGCGGAGATGTCAGACACACGCTGTGTTAATGGTACCTGCCAGTATCCTTTGAGTAAGTCAAGTTTACTAACAAACCTAGCAGAACCAATACGGTCCACACAGTCTTCCATTCTAGGGAGTGGATAACAGTCAGGCACGGCGACAGCATTTACTTTATGGAAATCCATACAGAAACGAAAAGAACCATCAGATTTATTAACCAAAAGACACGGAGAACTCCACGAACTGTAGCTATGACGAGCTAAACCATTTTCCAGCAAGTAGTCAGTTTCTTTCTTCATAGCAGATCTTTTGACAGTATTAACTCGATAAGCATGTTGCTTTATTGGTTTCGCATCTTGAACATCTATATCGTGTTGTAACACTCTAGTCTGGGACTGAACATCTGAAAACAGGGATGGAAATGAGGTGATGAGTTCTATTACGTCATGCCTTTTCTCATCAGGCAGGTGAGAAAAATGGGAAGTCAACTTTGTTAGGATAACCAAGTTATTCAACTTGCTACATTGTTGGGGAGTATTTCTTTCTTTTACAACAGACAAAACTTCAGAAGTTACCAGGACTGCTGCATTATCAGTTACTGGTTTGTCACTTTCATCTTTCTCATGTTCATGATATGCTTTAAGCATATTAACTTGACAAACGTGGGTTTTACACCTTCTTTCAGGAGTGCATACAACGTAATCCGTATCACTAAGTTTCCTGACCACGTTGTATGGACCAGTAAATCGAGCTGTCAGTGCCGAACCTGGATTAGGTAATTATACCAACACCTTATCACCGGACTGAAAAGATCGTGCAACTGCTTGCCTGTCATATCGATCCTTCATCTCAGACTAAGCATCTTTCAGAAAGTTACGAGCAAGATCACAAGCACCATGAAGTTTTTCTCTAAAACGACTGACATAGTCTAACACATTCGTTCTATTCTCTGTATTACTTTCCATCATTTTATCTTTCAAAACCTTTAAGGGGCCCCGGACAGTATGTCCGAAAACCATCTCAGCCGGACTAAACCCGAGTGATTCTTGCACGCTCTCACGTACGGCAAACAATACTAAAGGGATTCCCAATCTTTATTCATTTCCATACAATATTTTTGAAGCATGGCCTTTAAGGTTTGGTGAAACCTCTCGATTGCACCCTGGCTTTCTGGGTGATATGAACTAGAAACTCAGAAAATTCCACAAATGTCTGGCACGAGTTCTTTTTAAGACCTCTAAATTTCTGACAAATGCCTCTGGAACTAGTTCATAGGCACGCAATATCGCTAATTTCACAGTTTCATAATTTAAACTGTCCTCTACAGAAAGAGCGGAGAAAACCTCTAGTGCTTTACCCACCAAGTGACATTGCAGCAAGAGAGCCCAGAGCTCTTTTGGCCAGCAAAGGGACGTGGCAATGCGCTCGAACGCATTAAAATAAGAGTCTATCTCCGTCTCACGGAAAAGTGGCACCAACTTAATATGTTTACTCACATTGAATGACTCGGTTGCCGCAGATGGAGCAGACACAGGGGAAACAGGGGGAACAGAAGAAACAACGGGAGCAGGGATTACAGCGGCAGCGGTGGCAACTCAAGGGAAGTCTGGTTGCGCAGCTGAACCCCCCAGAATTCTCATTGCATCAAGCTAAAGCTGTCGCATTCTGACCTGATTCTCCGCCTCAATTTCAAGTTTGCGAATTTGCAATCACAAATCCATTTCCGCCTGCCTCATCTGCGCCTTCTCTTGCGCTTCCATCTGCAAACGGGCCAAACGGACTTTCAGTCTTGTGTCCCCTTTTGAGCCTGTAGACATAGGAGAGAATGGCTCGAAGGGAGGTAACCTCGCCCTAACATCGGCCTCCACCTCCGCCGCAGGCATCAGTTCCTCCTCACTCTCATTCTCACTCCCAACAGATGTACCTACTACCACACTGCACCCTCCTTTGCTGGCAAACTGAGTACATTCAACTCCACTAATCGGTTATATACAACAGATCAAATCTCCCCCTTACGAGACTGTTTTCCTACCGCAATCTGAAATAACTTGCTATCACCAACAAATTAGCCTTCTTACAGCTAATTGTTCTAACGAAGGGTTTTCTAAAAACTTCAAATCGAAACTAGCCATTCTTATGACACTGTAACGCTGCACATACTAACTCCCAACACACGCCAGTGAAAAAATAACGGCAATGCCACGAACTGGCCAACATTAATACAGGATCACATAAGAATAATTTATTCTTATCCCGGACGAGCCCCCATTATTGTTACGACCCTTCTTGGATTGTTAAATGTCTAGGGATTGAGAAGGGGAACGTTAGACCAGATCGGACCACTGTCAGCATTACACACTGGGTGTGACTGAGAGTAATTAACACCGGAGACTAAACCAATCGAACTTGTTTTATTGTTGAAGACTGACACTTATTTACAAAAATAAATGTGAGAATAAAGAATGTAATTATTTACAAAAGAGAAAAGCAAAACTATTCAAAAGATACAACACACACTGGCAATGTTTACAATATTGGAGAACTGGGGAGGATGAAGGGAACCTGGATCAAGCCAAAGGAAAAAAAAAAACATAACAAAACCAAAAGGAATCTTACTAACCCATTTCAATCTAATCCTAAGCTAAAGAAAAGAAAAATATAAAAAAGAAAACATCTTCAACGTCCGAGACGTCGTAACTCAACTGCACTAACTAACCAAACAAAAACACAAAAGATGCCACAGATCCCTAGCCTAGTGTGTCTAGACAGCAAAATCAACCTAAATGTGCACCATGTATGTCACGTGACATAACTTACCTACGCCTTCACCTCCTTCTAGTTTTAACACATTCTTGAAAAGCTATCTAAAGCTTTCAAACGTAACGGATAAGGAGTTTCAGGACAGCCCAAATAGGTAGCTATTACATGGCAGTCAAAGCACATTACAAACTAAACCAAAGAAAAAAAAAAAAAAGGTAACGAATATCACAGCTGAAGTTCACAAAGGCCGGCTGCTCGAATACACTGGCGTATGCTGAACGTCAATCAGCGATGGCGACTGAAGAACAGCCCCCTCACGTCATCACAGCCAATCAGCTCATTCCAAATGATTGACAGGTGAGACGACCAATCCGCACATCACCTGCAAAAATGAAGGTAAAAAAGAAGGGAGGAAGGAAAACTCGGGGAAAAGAACACAGACAAAAAAAAAAATAAATTAAAAAAAAAAAAAATTACTCAAACAACAACAACTCAACGTCACGTAGGGACGTAACAATATATATCATTAAAAAACTGTGACATTACATTCATCGTGATTGTGGGAACGTAAATGGAAAGTTAATTTAAAAGTTATAGCCTAATACATTTTAAATTAGGAATACCTATAGGAAGAGATTATGGCAAAGATTTCAAAACAATATTTATCCATCATTTGTACAGTACACTGTAATGTTGTGAATCAAAAACTCGTATATAAAGCAACATCAAATTATTTTGGACAAAATTTCAATAGTGCTGCATCCCGACCCTAATGTACACGAATAATATCAACAAAACCTTAAATATATGCTATGTCTAATGACAATCTTTTCGGATGTTGCAACAACTTAAACCAACCAATCACTTCCCTGTTTGGGGCCTTTTTAATTAAAACCAAACGCATTTCTTGCCACGAAGACTTGTCTCACAACACCTAATCTCATGAGAAATTACCTAATTGTCTTGATATTCGAGCGCTTATTCGACGCCAAATACATGACAAATGCTTTTTAACATGTTTCATAGCAAAAATTACTTAAGCAATTTGTGCATTTCTAAGTACTTTAGACGAATAAATCTCTGGCCCGCTTTGGGCGTTCAACTTACCCTCAGACACCTGTCACTCAACTCTAAAACGCCAAAAGTTCTCTGCGGTTACTACAATTAACCGACAGGTGGCGATGTCTCCCTTTACACATCAGAGGACCACACAAAGTGAGAGCATTTCATTAATTAGCCTAAAATCTAATTCAAAACATATCTGCCAAGCTCTTAAAAATGCCATATTCATATTTATGTTGGTTTCATACATCTACAATTTTCAAAATATGATTTGCTAAAAATGTCAAATAATACAAATTGCACATATATGTCATGTGAATAAAATGGCTACCTGCACGTTAGTATGATTTTGCTAAATTTGATTGTGAAATATTGATTTTGAAATATTAATAGTATTATAACGGAACTGCTTCTTTTTCTTTTAATAAATAATAATTTAAAAACATTGCATTTACAGTATATAGCTGAGATCATTTAACATGCCTATGGATTGGCACTTCCTCTGTTGAAACAGCTCAGTCAGTCCTGATGGTGAGAGAGCTGCAGGATGTGGATGTGACAGCTCCAGCAGATGCATGCTTTGAATGTGAAGTCTCTTTGCCTGTGGCCAAGGCACCTACCTGGACCCTGAATGGGGAGACACTGCATCCTGGTCCTAAAGTTGTGGTGGAGAAAATGGGAACCGTTCATAGGCTCACTCTCAAACAAACATCCGAAGACATGAGCGGCACAGTGTGCTTTATCACAGGGAGAGTCAAAAGCACTGCACATCTGCAAGTCATAAGTAAGTCATATATTTTGTTATAGTAGATATAATGCACATTTATATATTGCCAAGTAAAAGTTTACAATACAGTATGTGCTTATATTATATATATATATATATATATATATATATATATATATATATATATATATATATATATATATATATATATATATATAGCATCATTACCTTTACTCTGAATAGGAGACGTTTTTGATGCCTATTCATAGACATGGAGTCTGGACTTGTTTTAATAAGAACTTGATACACACTAATAGCTTGGGCCATGTGATTTACAGTGGTCTCCAGATGAGGGTAAGGGTTTATCAAGCGACTGCTGACTTATTAATCTTTTTATTTTTATTTTTGGCAGGTAACCACTGAGAAACAACACATAAGCACTTACAGTGCATAATACTCAACTACGCCACTATTTAAATACAAAAATACCAAATGAAATTATGAAACTATTAACTGTTTTAATGTGTCTGAAAGAGAGAGGTCTATCATTAATTTATTTGAAATGCAAATTTAAAATCTTTGTTATGCTATGTTTTACACATTATATCCTGCTCTACATGGTTTACCATTCATTACATAATAATTTTTGAGTTTTTCTAAATTTATGATCAAACACATTGTGCTTTATAGGCTACACAAAATGAACAACAACAGGCCAGACACCCAGACATGTAATTCAGCCATGTTGTTACGGCTTAAATTTCTTGCACAGTAATTTGGTATTTTATTTTGAAATTTGTGTACTATTGTATATCCTTGTATAGATATCCTTTGTGTTGTTTTTTAATTCTTGTTTTGTGGGATGCAGATTAATGTGAGGTTAAGGCGAAATAAAAATGTGCAGGGCCAAAGAGGGTTTGGGACGGAAAGTAACTTCAGCATATATAACAAATACACAGAATTCAAGAATAGAGATGTTTTACAAAGTAGGGAAACATTTACAAATAAATGAAAACGGTTTTGATAGTTTTAGTTGTTTGCTTTTGTTGTAATCAGAAGGTATGTCACAATTCTTGCCTTTTACTTAAGTATCCGAATAAAGTGCTGCAATTTTCCCTTGTTAAGTAATATCTTTGAATAAAATTTGAAAACTAATTTTCTTGAGGAGTGTTCTATTGTCTCTTTTTTAGTGAACTGTCAATACTGTACACAGACAAAATGTCCCTCTTCAAGATCAACACTGACATCTACTGCAATTCAGAAAGGAAAGTTATGTACATAACTTACATTCTCTCTTCATTTACCTACTTACCTTCGCGCTGTTCCAAACTGATAGGCCTATGACTTTCTTCAACTTTTCTATATTTTACTATGCATTCTCTAGTGCAGTGATTTTCAATCCTGTTCCTCGGGACCCACTGTTCTGCACATTTTGCATGTCTCCCTTATCTGACACACTCATTTGAGTTCAAGGAGCTCTTTCCTAATGAGCTGATGATCTGAATCAGGTGTGTAAATTAGGGAGACATGCAAAATGTGCAGAGCTGTGGGTCCCCAGGAACAAGTTTGAAAACCACTGCTCCAGTGTGCTACAGAAAAGAAAAAAAAAATGATTTTAATAATAAGAGTCATTGTGGTTAATTAAGTTATTTGAAATGGTTTGTAGCTTAACAGGGGAGGGGGGTTTGTTTTTGTTTTGTTTTTATTACATACTACAGACTACATCCCAGAACCCTAGTTTTAGAGGCAGTTTTGGAAAAAGGCTAAGGGGCAAAAAGTCTCACCTTATTTTTCAACGTGGAAGTAAGCCGTTTTCTGTGAATGTGCGAGACTTCCGGTTCATTAGCCGCTAACAAAGCATGGAAAAACTGTTTGCACTACAAACCAGTGTGTTCATAGTTAAGATGATACATTAAAATAATATGGCAAGACACACCAATTTGCAATATCAAGCAGCAAAACGAGCTGTTTTTACATCTAAAAATAACTGGAAGCTGTGACACCGGAAGCCAGACCCATAAAATTTACAAATGACCGCGCACGCTCTTACGGGAAAAATAGACTGGATTAAAATAAAATTCCCGTTTAGAAACATATAAGCTATCAAACATCTTTGCATTAAAAAAATACTGTACATTTTCGTAAAAAGGTAATGTGTATGTTTAAAGGTATAGTGTATCACTGTATCCAAAAATAGTGACCAATTAGTTTTGATGGCTTTTAGTTATTTTAAGTGATATATTACATTTTCACACTGACTTGAAATTAAATTTGTGGTTGTCTGTTTAAATGTATTAACATTTGGTCAAAGATTATTTGCATAGGGCATTTCATCTTATTTTTATTGAAAAAATAAATCTTTGTGATGCTAGAGGGAGCCATAAGCGTTCAAATAAATGTAAGAATCGGTGCAGCCTACGTTATAAGGCAGTAAATTTTTAATTCCAGTCTTCATTTTTCTTGATAATGCCCCGAGTACCTATAAAAAGACTTGCTGTAGAGCACATTAAAATAGGCTATGAGGAAACTGACTACTTGCTCATTGCAGATAATACAAGTGAAACATTTCACAAAGCTACAAGCACTGAAGCCTACCCACTATCACATTTTTGTTTTGGAGAACAAAGTATTACACGTTTCATATTCAACAATAACACGTTAAGAGAAGTGCATTTGTGGCCCCTCTCATGCATCTGTGAGAATATCGGAA
Organism: Spinibarbus caldwelli; assembly: GCA_039654775.1. Lineage (NCBI taxonomy): Eukaryota > Metazoa > Chordata > Actinopteri > Cypriniformes > Cyprinidae > Spinibarbus > Spinibarbus caldwelli. The sequence goes on from CM077233.1 coordinate 8,696,693, forward strand.
AGGCGGCGTATTATTCAAAACAAGTACTACCAAGACTATTACATAACCTCTGAAAAACATGGGCCTGGGTTGGTCCTGTTGCATAAGCAGTCTAGTGTGAGAAGTCCTACTGAGATTGATGAATAGTCAGACATGCGATTTAGTAACATGTTCTCTACTGCATCATCAGTTTCAAACGTTGAAAGACTATGTACTCATGTACCTATTACATTTAGGCTTAAGTTAATTGAAGTTTCATCATTTCTTAGAAACAGTGGATTTTAAGTAACATTTTGAATGACTGAGTATTTTTTTTTTCACTTCCTCACGAAATGTTATTTATTTATTTACTTTGTTTAAAAAGGTAAAAATACCTTTAAAGACTTTCATAATGATTTATGTTAACTCGTTTGTAGAGGACAACCCAAATTACACAAACCATGTAACTGCACATCCAATACTACTGGAAAGAATACCAGAATAAAATACAGGGTTTGATTCAAGTACAAAAGAGAAAAATCAGTTGTGCTTTTGAAGAATCAAATAACACTCAAGCTGCTCTTTAAACTTTTATGAATAACAAAATCTTTTTTTCTCCATGGCACAGCACTGTTTTCATTAATATCACAAATATAGAGATGGCAAATGTTTCGCCATCACCAAATCTATTTAAAAAGTCAAACACTGACAAATGGACAAAACACCAGTATTAAAAACCATAACATCATCTTTCCACTCTCTCCCGGACACATGAACATCACCGTTATATCTCGAAACATCAATATTGGCACTTGCAAAACAATCAACTCAGATAGTGCTGAGCAAGTATACGATCCCCATAAGGAAAAGCATCCATATTAAATGGCAACTAACAAGAAGGCACGTCAACTGCACATTAACAAGGGCTCTCCAGTCCACAGTATGGCATGCTTACGCCAATGCCAAAATCACTTTCTCAATGAACCATCTGACAGCTTAGTGATCTAATGGAGAGTTAAGGCATTACAAGTTGAACATCTGTTTCCACTGACAAATCAAGATTCGATTCCAGTATTCTTTACTCGTTTTGATTAATATAAACACACAAATGGCATACTGTTATGAATTTAAAACTATACAGTATCAGACAAACTGATTTTGTAAATAAGACCACTTTGATATTGTCTGACAAATTTTTGCTACAGTAATTTTAAGGCCACGGTGAATGACCACGCATTAGACAAAATAAAGCATACTGTATATGATTCAAAAGGTGCATTAGCTTAACCTTCGGAGTGAAAACGGGCCGTGCGACATAACACAAATGCCGGACCAATTTCCCTTTTCTTACATCTGTTGCTTTGTGAAACTTGGAATTTCAAGTGCTGGCTGATTGCATCATAAGTCTTTCTTATCTGATTTAGAAATTGGAGGAGGAAAAGAAAAAAAAAAAAATTTTTTGGATGAATGCTTGTTTTAGAGTCCAATAAAGCTGGCTAGATTAAAAGAAAAGACAGCATATTATTCCATGTGATTGCCATTTATGGTTTTGTCCTTACTTGAGATCTTGAAGTAAACTCATTAAACACAGGGAATGAGGGAAGTTTAGCTCAAGATATAACCCCAAGAAGAGGAAGTCATTTTCTTAAAAAAAAAAAACCCTTCTTCTCAAATAACCAACCAAAGAGGACAATCAACTTTTTTCATTTTAACAGGGCTTCCCTCAACCATGAAAATGAAAGAGTTGCAAAGGAGTAACACGTTTTTGGGTGAATCGCACAAAGATATACATTGGCCATATTTCCCCATAAAATCAAGAGTAAAATAAATACAAAATATTATTTGCATAAAGAAAACAAAGCGTACTTTGATTTTTTTTTGCATTGCAAAATTAATTTTGACAATTAAACAATTTGTCCCTCATTATTACCATAATACATCTGAATATTTTGCTTTTGTTTTTTTCCTTTTTGTAATTTTGCATTATTATTCACAATGGTGATTTTTATTAGATTACTATAATACAGTACTTTTTGCATAAACAAGCATAAATTAAAGGCAGTACAACAAATACAACCATAATGTATAAATACAATACAATTTAAATAATATATATATTTTTTTTACACATTACAGTAAATATAAGTTTGCATTTTTGCATTATGGTAAAATTTCGAGGGAATGTGCTTAGTTGTCAATATAATGTCACAAAAGCAAAAAAAAAAAAAAAATCTCTTTCATTTTCTTTAAGCAAAATATAATTTCTATTATTTGACTTCAGGGTGAAATAAGCTCTTGCTCGCTTTCCTGAGATTCACACAATTGAGTGTTAAAACAATCAGCTTCTTATTTTATGCAGGTAATAGCTAAATCAGTCCTTCACAGTTCTGTCATTCGACTTCTTTTTCTCTATCAAACATTATGTGAATGGAATTCTGGGTAGGTGATGAGGACTGAGCTAGTGGCTGGTCCTGTTAGGGGGAAGCAGTGTGGTGCTCCGAGCCCAGCAGCCTCCCTGGCCCCATAGTGACAGCTGCCCTTAGTGTCGTGCTAGCTAGTAGTCCTCTGCTGCTTCAGCACAGTGTAGACATTATCCACTTTACTCAGTCTCTCGAAGAAAGGGATGAGATCCAGCAGCTCTGTGTCAGACATGTCATCAAACCAGGAGGCTACAGGTACCTAAACATGACAGAGAAGAGTTTCTGTTAAAAGCATAATACGAATACTGGGACAAAGCGACAAACAAATTCTCAGAAGATTTAGCAGGCTAAGCACTGCACATAATATATTGTGAGACCCAAAGCAGTTGCATATGCAAAAGAAGAAAGGAAGGCAGTAACATACAGCATTGTCTGGGTGGAAGATGTAGGAGGCTGGCGAGTTGTCCACAATGATGACTTTGTTGAGATCCCTGCCTAGACGGCTTAGGTCCTTGACATAATTTCCACGGTGGAACACACAAGATTCCCGGAAAAGACGGCTTCGGAAAGCTCCCCATTTGTCCAGCAGATCCGAGACGGGATCAGCATACTAGAAAAACAGAATGGTTTTTCACAGTTTGACAGAGGGGCAAAAACAAAACATGGAAACACCTCTCTAAAATATAGTGTGATTCTAAGATTTAAGTCGTTTGTGAGGACTAGATAAAGAATATTAAATAAATCTATAAATATTTACACTACCAGTCAAAAGTGTTTGAACAGTAAGATTTTTAATGTTTTTAAAGACGTCTCTTATGTTCACCAAGCATGCATTTATTTGATTTAAGTACAGAAAAAACTGTAAATGTTTAATAGTACAAATATTTCCAAATTAACTTTTCTATTTGAATAATTTTAAAATGTAATTTATTCCTGTGATTTCAAAGCTGAATTTTTAGCATCATTACTCCAGTCACATGATCCTTCAGAAATCATTTTAATATTCTGATTTGCAGCTCAAAAAACATTTATTATTACGATGTTGAAAACAGCTGAGTAGAATTATTTCAGGTTTCTTTGATGAATAAAAAGTTCAGAAGAACAGCTGAAAATCTGAAATAGCAATCTTTTGTAACATTATAAATGTCTTTTTCATCACTTTTGATCAATTTAAAGCATCCTTGCTAAATAAAAGTATTAATTTCTATAATTTGACTGGTAGTGTATAGAATATATCTTATATAAGATATATTAAGATAGAAGATATATAGAGAGTGTAAATTTTTTTTTAAAAAATCAATGACTAAGATACAAGATGTATACCAAGACACATTAAGATATATGTATTGAGTAAAAAGTAAAAAAAAAAAAAAAAAAAAAAAAAAATCAACGACCAAGACATAAGATATATTAAGATACATTACCATAGAATAAAGTGGATATATATATATATATATATATATATATATATATATATATATATATATATATATATATATATATATATATATATATATAACAGGTGCATCTCAATAAATTAGAATGTCGTGGAAAAGTTCATTTATTTCAGTAATTCAACTCAAATTGTGAAACTCATGTATTAAATAAATTCAGTGCACACAGACTGAAGTAGTTTAAGTCTTCGGTTCTTTTAATTGTGATAATTTTGGCTCACATTTAACAAAAACCCACCAATTCACTATCTCAACAAATTAGAATATGGTGACATGCCAATCAGCTAATCAACTCAAAACACCTGCAAAGGTTTCCTGAGCCTTCAAAATGGTCTCTCAGTTTGGTTCACTAGGCTACACAATCATGGGGAAGACTGCTGATCTGACAGTTGTCCAGAAGACAATTATTGACACCCTTCACAAGGAGGGTAAGCCACAAACATTCATTGCCAAAGAAGCTGGCTGTTTACAGAGAGCTGTATCCAAGCATGTTAACAGAAAGTTGAGTGGAAGGAAAAAGTGTGGAAGAAAAATATGCACAAGCAACGAGAGAACCGCAGCCTTATGAGGATTGTCAAGCAAAATCGATTCAAGAATTTGGGTGAACTTCACAAGGAATGGACTGAGGCTGGGGTCAAGGCATCAAGAGCCACCACACACAGACGTGTCAAGGAATTTGGCTACAGTTGTCGTATTCCTCTTGTGCGTCTTACCTGGGCTAAGGAGAAGAAGAACTGGACTGTTGCCCAGTGGTCCAAAGTCCTCTTTTCAGATGAGAGCAAGTTCTGTATTTCATTTGGAAACCAAGGTCCTAGAGTCTGGAGGAAGGGTGGAGAAGCTCATAGCCCAAGTTGCTTGAAGTCCAGTGTTAAGTTTCCACAGTCTGTGATGATTTGGGTTGCAATGTCATCTGCTGGTGTTGGTCCATTGTGTTTTTTAAAAACCAAAGTCACTGCACCCGTTTACCAAGAAATTTTGGAGCACTTCATGCTTCCTTCAGCTGACCAGCTTTTTAAAGACGCTGATTTCATTTTCAAGCAGGATTTGGCACCTGCCCACACTGCCAAAAGCACCAAAAGTTGGTTAAATGACCATGGTGTTGGTGTGCTTGACTGGCCAGCAAACTCACCAGAGCTGAACCCCATAGAGAATCTATGGGGTATTGTCAAGAGGAAAATGAGAAACAAGAGACCAAAAAATGCAGATGAGCTGAAGGCCACTGTCAAAGAAACCTGGGCTTCCATACCACCTCAGCAACCACCTCCATACCACCTCACCTACATATACAGTAAATGAACATACTTTCCAGAAGGCCAACAATTCACTAAAAATGTTTTTTTTTTTATTGGTCTTATGAAGTATTCTAATTTGTTGAGATGGTGAATTGGTGGGTTTTTGTTAAATGTGAGCCAAAATCACCACAATTAAAAGAACCAAAGACTTAAACTACTTCAGTCTGTGTGCACTGAATTTATTTAATTTCACGAGTTTGAGTTGAATTACTGAAATAAATGAAATTTTCCACGACATTCTAATGTATTGAGATGCACCTGTATATATATATATATATATATATATATATATATATATATATATATATATATATACACACACACAGAGAGAGAGAGAGAGAGACAGAGTGTAAAAAGTCTTAATTTTTTTTTTAAGTCAATGAAATTAAGGTATAAGGTATATTAAGAACTATATTTTACAAAAAATGAATAGCAATAAAAAAAAAAAATTACAAAAAAACAAATATATCAACTAAAAAATAAAACAATATATATGAAAACAGATCAAATAAATGTATAAAGCTGTATTTTTGTTACAGGTCAGCAAAAGTCCAATTTAAACTAACTAAATATTTTCCACAGCTGTGGGAACCATGTAACATCTATAAAACTTACATACTGTAAGTGCTGTTAAATCCTATTTATTAATAAACTTAATACTGAATACCTTGCATAGTGCAAAAATCCATTTGCACTTCTTACCTTGGCTAAGCTTGCAGTGAATAACACACACTCGAACAGTTCCCCCATCCGTTTGAGGAACTCGTCAACATGAGGTCTCTTCAACACATACACCTACAGAGACAGAAAAACTGTTAAGATATGAGTCATTCCTGCAAAGGATTCAATTCAGCTACTATCTGAAGGGGTAAAACCAGCATATGAGAAAAACTGGCGCTAAATCAGGTCACATTCATGAAGACACATTACTAAATAAATAAGATTTATATTAGCCTGCATCTTGAAATGATGCCTCATATAACGATGAGTTTTATACGGTCATAGAACGATAAAACCGGTTTTAATAGAAGCAATAAAACGGGTTGTTTTACTCTAACAACTAAGTCAGCCAAGCTTGTTTATGAAGCTGGTGGTCTCATTCCTGAACCAAGTCATCCCGAATAGGCTTTCCTGTCATCACAAGCCTATCCTGGATTACTTGAAACAGGCCAAAGCCTTGTCTGTCAGACGTCTTCAGTCCCATGGTGCAACTGGGGCAGTTGGCCTTTAAAGGGCCAAGGCACCATACTGTCACAGTCTGAGAGAGCAGGAGACGTGCTCGGAGGAGAGATTGATGGCCAGTGACTTCTCAGAAGCCAGTCAGGGTTTCTCCATTTCGTCAGGACCCAAAAATAGCCACCTGCTGCTCTGACCCATCAGCGGAGATGGCAACGATACTGTCAGGTAGCACACCCGAGTTAAGCGGCAATACGTAAATAAGAGAAAAAGTTTGTGCTGTTCAACACTGCGCAACAGCAGACAGACAAATAGTAGAGGTCACAGGTTAGTTTGGACTGCATGATTAATGAAGCTTAAATATCAATTATTTTTTGATAATGTAATCACAATTGTTAATTCTAATGAACAGGAATTGCATTAAAATAAATACTTATTCTCTGTGGGACAACTGCACGCCGTTTTTTTTTTTTTTTTTTTTTTTTTTTTTTTTTTTATAAAGGAAGCAAGTAACAGGAAAATATGACAATGCTCACATTATGATCAACAAAGCTGTCAGTGCACATTATTATATATTAGTTTCACACACTAAGAACAGAAGTGAAACATAAAACTTTCATCTAATTAGGATGAGTAATGACAGGCTTACAGACTTATTTAAAACCTTATAAGTCACCACTGCAGTCATGCAATTCTCATCCATTGCCAAAACATGTAAATACATTATTCTGATTGAACACTGTAATCAAAGGATTTCAACCTGGAGTCTGTGTCAGCAAAAGGGTGGACAGATGGACATGTAATGCTTTAACCTGAAGCTACAAATGCATAAATAATGTTTTGATATTTTAAACAAAACGTTGACAACTGATGTTTGAAATTGATTAAAAAATACTTTAAATGTTAAATTAAAATCGCCAGCAGGTGGCAGCAAGCCACTGTTAATAAGTTAGTCATTGTGATTGAACCGAATCATTTAAACGGTTGATTCATTCAGGAGCGAAACACCGTCATGTTGATCAGATGCGCAAAACAGTGCTGTGGCTGTATTTGGATTTATTTTTGTTGGCGAAACTGAGCAAAAACAGGCAATATGCTGTCTAAAACGTAAGTCTCTTAATTAACTTCTTGCTTATTGAACTGTTGTAAAAAATCATTTGTGATCATGCTGATTTTTGGAGAGAAAAAAAAAAAAAAAATGGCACTCTTCTGTGATATTAACTATATGAAATTATGTAAATATATACATTTTCCGCCACCATATCTTGAATTTTGTGATCATTCTATATGCATTTTAATAGACTGAATCATGCAGTGAAAGAACGCACTCTAAATGCGCACACACATTAATCAAAACTAATAGTTTAATATGCTGTAATAGGATTAGTCCAACGAATCGTTCGGTTTGTAATGCGTACCGAACCGAAAGCCTCGTACTGAATGGTTCAATAGGAATACGTGTATGTATCGTTACACCCCTAATATATATACACACACACACACACACTTTTTGTTAATGAAAATGTATATTTTAGGAAGCACGTTCGTCAGGGTGTCATCACATTTCGAAGATACTGGCATTAAAATTGGCAACTTTTATTTTTGAAACAGCAGTTATAATCTTGATCTTTTTTCCCCAATTGATTGTGCTGGCCTACAACAGTTTCAATTTCATACATAGCCTGATTTTCAACTCAGTTATTTATGAACACCCTAGCACGAGAACAGGTTATGCTCACCTGATGTACTGTCCCATCAATTTCCACTGGAATGATAAAGTCAGCATTGTTTACCGGCTAGGAAGAAAGAAAACAATAAAAATGATTGAACTGTTTCAGGAAGAAGAAAATAAGTTAAATCTATATTGCAGGTGACTGGATCAATGACTGACAAGATGTTATTGAACATGATGTGTAAACACCCAACAGGCTCCAGTCACTATTTAGAACATTGCTACAGACCCTGAGAGTGCTCTTTAGATAGGTCTAGAAACTCAATCTCAAATGTTGAGATAATCAAGTTTATGTGTTATAGAGATGTCAGGACAGTGTGACCTACATTCACAGATGTGGCATGAAGTAACATTATGCTGTCTTGTGCTAAAAGATCACACTTGTTTTAATTCTGACTCACTTTGAAAGAAGTTCACTCCATACATGAAAACTGTCATTATTTATTCATTCTAAAACTGCATGCTGTTAATTTTCAGTGGCACGCAAACGAAGATTTTTAAAAATCTTTACTAAGTAGTTCATAATGACCATAGCTGGTAAGCTTAAAAAACATAAATGTTGCCATGACATTTTTTCTCGGTCTACTAAAACCATATCATGTGTTAAGATTAATAAGATTAAAGACTCTACAAAAATATTCTCCTTTTGTGTTCCACAGAAAGAAAAAAATAACAACATGCAGATTTGAAACATGGGCATTAAATAAATAATGACAATTTTTGGATAAACTACTTTTAAACAAACAGCTTATATTTAATACACTCTATATACTTCAAGTTGACGTTCTGATTGCGAGTAGTCAAAGCCATTAGAACAGTGTCGCTTCTGACACTCTCAAGAGGAAAACATTCCTTTTCTTCCTGGCTTTCCCAAATTGAGCACATAGCACATTTATGATGTCATGCAGCAGGAGAAAAAACTTCTTCCATAAAGAGTCAAATCAGGGAATGCCGCATTTCTCCGGAAAAGTGCATGCATGCGTGTAAAAACAAACAGCAAAGGCGCCATTAGAAAGAATCATTTAACCAAAAGTAGCATACTGCACTTTCTCGAAACAATTTTGATGCTTTCCTCCAGGTCAAATAAGCTTACTTATATTTACACTGTCACAATACCTGCTAACTCTGAAGATCGGAAAATAACTTGTCTGGAATCTAAAAAGAATGGAGGCAATTTTGCAATAGATGACACTTCATATTGTGTTCTTAGTTGTTAAACATATTGTGACAGACATTGCAATTCTTCTATTACAATGCAAACATTATTTACATCATTACATTGCATAAGAACATTACATTGGTTCAAACTGTTGCATTATGCCTGCAAAAACATGTCTACATTAACATGCGAGAACAGATTTAACCAATACTGGAAGTGTGCTTCCTCTCTGTTAGTATAAATGGCAACTGTTTACAGTAGAAGTCACGTAAAAATAAAAATCCAAAACAGCAAAATTGTTCATTAAAGCATTCTGCACCACTACTGTCACCATTTCGTATTTCAAAAATTAATATAATTGTATTATATAATGTATAATTAATATACTATATAGACTCAAACATGTTCCCTCCCACCAGCTGCGATTGGTTGGACAAACAGAAATTCTGATCTCAAACTAACGCCATTGGTTGAGGTTATGCGGCTGGTTAGGCTGCTCAAACAAACAAAGCAGTGTTTTGATAGCATCACAGAGCCACCATTTTTACACTTTTCAGGGAAATCAACTTACTTATACTTGTCTATGCATATTAATTTATGTCATCATTACTCTCTTTTATGTCGAACCTGTAAGACTTGCTTTCATCTGCAGTAATATTTTGAACAATGTTTCAACTGCTGTTGTCCATATAATGAAAGTCGGTGGTGTCCAAAACAACACTGGACCAAACTGACTATCAGTGTACAGACAAGAAACACTGAAACATTTTTCTAAATATTTATTTTAGGTACTGAAGAAGAAAGCAAGTCTTACAGGTTTGGAACAACATGACGGTTAGTGAGTAAATGATGACAGAAATTTCCTTTTTAGGTGAACTGTCCCTTCAGGCCCGAACAGGAGAACATCAGATAAATGACACACTTCAGCTTTAAACTTTGTGATGTGAATGCATGCAATGGTGTTAAATATCTATCTATAACATTTGAGTCAAGTGTATCCCATATCCATGATATGATTAGTTGGGCTGCCAACAGCACATGTGACATATAGTTAATTCACACCGGCTGCAAGCTATAAAGTGATGGAAAATGAGGCCTCAACACACTGACTTACCTTGAATGAACTGTGGACTAGTGTTTCATCCAGATCAATGACTACACAGATCTTCCCTACATCTTTAGACTTTATCTGTGGAAGAAGTGGTTTGGCTGGGACCTGTAATAAACATTTCAAGGACACTGGTAAATAAGTAGCCAAGTTGGCATTTACAACAAGAAGCTATTTTACAGTAAAAAATACAGTATAGGTTCTCATGTCACAGACATTAGCATACAAATAAAGACTGGAACTGCATGTCAGTTATACAAAACAATTTATTATGTTTTGTATCATTAATATTATGTATCTCTAGTCTGTTAGTAGAGAAGAAATTTAGTTTTATGAGTAATACATGTAGGGCTGGCTGGTGTGACGGTATGTACAGTATGATGGACAGTAAAATGTGTCAACTGGTAAGATTTTATTTGATATTCTATACCTTTGCCTAAATATCTATTGGTGGACAGGGTTGCTTCATATTATTTAGAGCTATAAAGTCTCATGCAAAACACTAAGCATGGCATGTCTAGAATTTCAAGAAAATTTAAAAGAATGATCAGTTTTATAATACTAGTTTAACTGTTTGATTTTTTTTTTTTTTTACCTCAGGTATTAGACAATGTCACACTTTCATTTGTCTTTCATTTGTTGTTCCAAAAAAATAAAGAAAAATTAAATAAAAAAAAATATTTGTAAATTAATTCACTGGATTATTAAAAAAGTCATTTCCGAATGGTTAATATATAAACAGTTTTTTTTATATATATATATAAAAAATAAAGCTATAATACAGCATACACTACCGTTCAAAAGTTTGGGGTCAGTATACATTTTTTAAAGAAGTCTCTTGCTCACCAAAGTTGCATTTATTTGACCAAAAATACAATTGTGAAATATTATTACAATTTAAAATAACTGTTTTCTTTTTAATATATTTTAAAATGTACTTAATTCCTGTTAGGGCGAAGCTGAATTTTCAGCATCATTACTCCAGTCTTCAGTGTCACACAATGCTTCAAAAATCATTCTAATATGCTGATTTGGTGCTCAAGAAACATTTCTTATTATTATCAGTGTTGAAAACAGTTGTGCTGAAACCAAATTTAGTGCTGGCTGAAACCAAATATTTTATAACAGTTTAAGTCTTTACTGTTATTTTTGTCTTGATGGAAAAAAAAAGTATTAATTTCTTTAAAAAATAAAAAAATAATTTCACTGATTCCAAACTTTTGCACGGTAGTTCACAATTAACATTATGTAAATACACCATGCTAAAATTTTGGTCATACAGCCCAACCCAAACAGGGTGTATTAGCTATAGACATTAGTATCCATAAGGGGGCATAAGGTAGCTCTTTTAGCACTAGCATTCCATAAGCAGAGGAAGATCAAGTGACTGACTGCAGCTGGGATGGGATTGCAAAGCTGCTGGCCAACCAATTCTTCATCGAAAAGTACACAGTGCACACACAATCTGAAACCGACTCTGTCCTACGTTTACAGAATGAGTATCTCAAGACCTGCAGACTCTTCCGGATTCATTACCAAGTCGGAGAGTGTACAGATGACTGATTTAAATAACATAACATATGACATGGAATCAGAACCCAGCATGGCGTCTTATTTTAGTTCTGTTGCTACTGACTTCATACCAATTAAAATGTGAAGCAAAAACCAAGATGGCAAGAATGTCTGGCAACTCAAAACAGACTAAATGCATTCTCTTACAAGCAAAATGTTATGACACTGAACTATCAAATTCATGCACAGGCTTTTCAAAACATGCTAAAATAAATTAGCAAGTGTCTCCCCTAAGAAAAAGGTACCTGATCTATGGGAGGAAGACAGAATTCACAATCACAGTCCTCTGGGTACTCTTCATCTTCAGATACATCACTCTCCTCATAAGAATAACTCTGTTCACTGTTTTTTTGGTCAGACTTAAATAACATGTCTTGATCAGATGCTTCACTTCTTGCAACTTGATGTATAAGTTCCTCTAATTTTTCATTTTTCTGGTTCTTCTCAGACAGACCATCTGTTCCATGAGGATGAAGGAGCTCAGAGGTGTCTTTTGGCTCGGTATTGGCCTCTGGCTGACCATCTGATACCCAAAGAGTGCCAGTCTCTATGTTTGACTGCTCCTCAAAGGCGCAAGAGACCAGTTGATCAGCAGTTGGGGTCTCTTTACCTTCGTCACGTTCCTCAGAACATCCCACAACATCCTCAAAGTCAAACAGGGTTGTTTCTTCATCTTCAGTAGTTTCAATTTCTCCACAACAAGGTCCATGAGCCCCCTCAGTTTCATCAAAGTTAGAGTGCGTCTCCTTGTTTGCATCGATTTCAACCACAGAACTGAGATCTTCTACGTTTTCTGTGTTCTCAGAACTGTCATTTTCAGTTAAATCCTGACTGACCTCATTTTCCAACAATGCACTTTCTTCAACAGGTGATTCCAAAGTATCAGCTCCTTGAAATGTGTCCTTCACAGCACACAATTCTGTGAAATCTCCAGATACACTGTCAAAAGCATTTTCAACCACTTCTTCAAGTCCGCAACCTTCAACAGCTGCATCAAAGGACACTTGCATATCAACAAGGGGTTCAACGACCTCTCCATTTCCGTAGCAAAGTTCATCATCCTTGCTCTCAGAATACAACGAGAAGCATTCATCCATAAAACCAGGCCCATAATCTTCAGTTTCATGGACCTCATCTGGTTTGGAGCATTCATGGATTTGACCCGGGTCAACTGGGAGTCCAAGAGCTACAGCTTCAGCATATGTTTTACTGCTTTTCTTTCCTGTCACTTGTTGCTCAGAATCAATCTCACAGTCTTCTTCACAAGCATCTAAACTTTCCTGTGTATTCATATCAAAATTCTCAACGTTACCTTCATCAGGGTACTCTTCTGGCTGTAGAATTTGAATCAAGGACTCATCATCCTCTTCAAGAAGGTTTTCCTTTTCACATGGTTGATCTGAGAAGATTTCAAATGATTCAGACTCAACAAAACTTGTGAACGATTCAGTTTCAGAGCTACCTTGACTTTTACCATCCATGCAGTCACCATACTCCTCCTCTTCAGATTCATCTGAAGAACCTGCTGCAGTCACTGCATCCAGGGAGATGTCCACATCTGAGTGGTGTTCAAACTTTACCTCCTCATCATCATCAGCAAGTTGAAAAGATTGAAGAGTTTCATCATTACAACATTTCCCATTCTCCAACTCATCACACTTTCTACAGAGCTTCCTAGAGTTGTCCAAAGCTTGAACTTCAGGCTTAGAATCTACAACTTCAGGGATTTCTGCTTCTCCATTTGACTCACTGATTTCAGAAGCAGGACTTGAAATCTCCTCCTTATGCCTCAAAAGATCAGTAAGAAATTGAGAAAGCCACCGAGCCTCAAAGGTTTCCATTGATCCAGAAAACATGGCATCAGACTGAGATGGTTTCCTAACCTCAGTTTTGCTGCTATGATTAGGCAAATTTTCTTTGGTTACTTCAGGGTTTTGAAAGACAGAGCTATGTGTTCTTGAAGACTCTGGGCATTTTTCTGCAAGTCTGCTTTGATGTGGGCCCTCAAAATGGTCAGTGGGCACAGAAGGAGTGCATTGTTCATGGACATCACATTTCTCAAAGTACGTTCCACAACTTGTGCATTGTTCTAAAACCTTAAAACATACAGAGGATTCGCTGTGCTCAGAGAGTCGGTTACAGTCTTGATGCCCTTCAGTTGGGGAGTCAAAGGTCCGACTACAATCAAAGTTCTCCAACGAACAAGTGCAATCATCTAGGCTGTTTAGCAGAACTCTGTCATCAGCGGTGTCCATTTGCCCAGTAAGCTGCGTGTGCTCAAGGGACACACAGTGGTCAGATGGCTTACTTTCTTTAGAGTCCTGACACAGTTCAGGGGATTCAAAATGTGTGGCATGGTATTTATCAAGCTTGTTTTGATTGTTAGGCTTGGACTGTTTAGATGTCTTGAAGTCTTCAGAATCTAGTTCAACTACACTGTTTAGATCAAAAAAGTTGTCTTCAGAACTGCTGTTTTCACACTCGCTGTGCTGGTTGTGATATTCTGCATCGCATTCAGAAAGCGATTCACAATCTGAAAGATCTAATTGTGAGGACTCAACATCAACTTGCAGAAAAGAATTACAAAGATCTCCCTCAGTTGCATGTTCTGCATCATCTTGTGGTAAAGATTCACAATCATCTAGGCTCAACTCGGATGAAATGATTTCTTCTGCGTTATCTTGTTGAAAACAGTCTGGGCTAAACTCAGATGAAGTTACCGATTCTGCATCATCTTGTGGAATAAACTCACAAAAGTCTGAACTCATCTCTGATGAGTTTAACTGTACTTCATGTTGTTCAAAAGAGTCAGAATTACCTAGTCTCACCTCAGATAAAATTATCTGTTCTGCATCATATTGTTGAAAAGACTCACAATTATCTAGGCTCATGTGAGATAAAGTTAACTGTTCAGCATCATGTTCAGAAATCTCACTTTGATCCCTTGGCTCAAATGCAATGCTAAGTTCATCATTCTGGCTTATTTCAACCAAGTCAACCGAAGAACTGCTTATTTCAAAACACTCACTGTGCTCAGAGCAGCTGTCCAACAAAGAGCTGTATCCAGAAGAACAAAACTGATCTGAAAATTCACCATTGATTTGACCATTCTCAATGCAAAGTCCATCAGCCTCGTTCATCTCGATGGTGTTTTGTTGTGTAGTGGATTCAATAAGTGCTTCTTGTTCTGTGCACAATTCTGCAGGACGTTCCAAAGACTGGTTTTCCTTTTTAGGATCTCCTTGTCCAGAGACCTCAGAATGGCCAAAGCACAGTTCAGCGGGCATGTTTACTTCTGAGGGCTCACTTTTAAAAAAGGCAGAGGATTTCAAGTATTTAGTAAAGTTGCTTTCAACAAAAGACATCCGTTCTCCAAAACACTGGCAAAGGTCAGAAGAAGGGAAACACTCCAAACATTCTCCCATAGGTTTGCTTTCTCCAGAGAGCCTACAAGTAGAGTCAGAGATCTGCGTTTGCAGAGGAGGCTCGCAAGGCTGAAGGGATTCGTTGAGCCCACAGCCTGCCTGAGACACCAGCAGCAATGTGCACGTTGACATGACAGAGGGGTTGAGACTCCACTGAACCCTGCACTCAGCCCGCCTTCAGGACACCTACCGATTTATTTTGGTGCTTCAGAGACGTGACAAATAACTCCTGGTGTATCAAATCACTATAAAAAGCTGAAGTAAGGCATAAATCTGAATCTGACACCTACAGCGTCTTGACACCCGATCTGCTCGTAGTTGTTCGCAGCCATGCTTTTTTTCCCTGAATAATTAGTTCAATGGAATTATGAGTGGCAAAATTTTTGACATGCCTTCATATCGGCTTTCAATTAGTTGGGAATTATAAGAACAGATAGCATTACTTTTTGCTAAGTAAATTTATAACATTCATTTAGAATAATTTAGGGTCTCTACAGGAGCACAAATGAGATTAATTCTCATCATATTCAAATGTCACAACTTGTAAACAGGAAAAGAATTGCGCAAAAGCTAACTTGAGGTTTTGGTTTCCTCACTATCACAGATGATCATGTGGCTCTCGTCCGTGTTAACCACGAGCTGGCCAGTATTCAGGAAACTCTAAAGACTTCAGGGTGGGATGTCAAAATAAGAAGTTACCAAAACTGAAATAACTCTTACTTTTGAGATGGTTCCGTTCTCTTCCACCAGCAGCGGGGCGTTGTTATTGACGGGCACATGATCCGTTTCGTCATGACAAAGGCAGCAGAAGAGACTGTGGAAAATGCCACGACTGCGGGGTTTCTTTGATGAGGATGCAGCATGTGGAGGGGTACCTGGGAAACGAGAAGCAATCGTATTACACCAACAGCTACCCTGCTGTTCACTGTCATATATCTTTGCATACATGATACACTCATCTAGTTCCGACAGCTTATGCTCGTTATGAGATAACTGTACTCGTATGCACATATAAATGACCGGTAATGACTGGTCTTCAATTACATACAGATGAGTGCAAATATCAAAATAATTTCAGTAATTATAGACTGTACCCTAAGCATGTCTAAGTCACATTTTGAGATATTAAGACAAGCAGGCTTCTTACACCATCAGAAAAATCTTTCTTTGAAAGCCTTAGCGTAACTGGTGTTTTAACTGTATCGAGTGAAACAACGTCTATGGATTTCTGAAAGGGTGGAGTGGAGGTTTTATTAATTGGAAACACATGCGTGTCACACCCATGAGTTTCCCAAAACTTACTCCATAATCTGAGCTTCAACATACAACATAGAACAACAATGCTTTTGAGACTAATACAGTGCAGAACAAGTATGCAAAATATCTGTCTGACATGCCCTCAAACTAATAAGTCAACCACTAAAAAAACTACTCAAATAGCACAAATTGATTGTCCTTTGCATCTCTGTTAAGAATTTAAGTAATCTCGCATTTTACTTAATTTTCAATAGTATATATAATATCCGTGCTTTCACGGATGGTTGCAATATGGCTGTGCCCCAAAAAAGTAAATTTAAGAAAAAAGGTTTTTACTAAAAAATAAAATAAAATACTATTAACTCTAGAGTTAACTATAAAACTGCTCTGAAGCAGTAGAAGAAAAGTCACTTTTAATAAGTCAATATTTTGATTTAGAAAATATTTTAAGATTTTAATTTGGCTTTAATACAGAATTAAGAATATAAAAGCAAATTATTTCATTTTGCAGGTCTTTAATAATATCACCCTTTTCCTTAAACAGTATAAATGGGCCTTCATAAATGAAAATATATAACCACCTCTATATTTTAACGGAATTTTTTTGCAAAGGGTATCATCATCATCATATTTGGGGGTTCTTGGCATCAAATAGTTTTAAAATCAGTGTTAGATGACCCCTATATAAAATTATTCAAACTACCCATGCCTACTGTTTGCTAATAAGCAAGATATTTGTCACCAAATACAGCAGACGGAGACATAGTATCCGTGAATAGTGACACATTACTGGAAATCCACGTGATTATGGATCTATGTTGGGCTCAGGGCAACAGCACAGCCCTAGGCAACTTAGAAGAGCGAACAGCAGCGACGAAAGCTGGACTTTGCGAGACAAAATCTTTGACAAATTAGGCTGCAGCCAAGACGGTCGAGGCAGCTGTCAACAGGGAAGATTAGCATGCCATTCAAAATTCAAACTAAAAGCTCATGTATCAAACCGAGCCGTAATAAACAAGTTAGTTAGAACACAGTACTTTTATTGAGTTACTCTGAGCGTCTTAATGTGATTGACGGTAAAAGAACGTGATCAGAAACTGAAGGCTGAGTTTTGGTTTTAAATTTAGATTAGCCTAATAGATTTATCTTCATTCTGACATGTCCTACAACATAAAAGCTGCTCTTAAAACCACACTTAACCTATATGCCGTGAGCTGCCAGCCCATCATTGGGATATAAAACAGGTCTCTTGACCTTCAAACATAAAATGTACATTGACTTGTCAACGATACCACACACACGCTAACCGTGCATGTGACCCTCTGTAAATATCCAGAGAATCTGACAGGTCGTAATAGTGAAACATCACTAAGCGATCACACCTGCATCCCGGCACAGGACACGAAAGTGGCAGGTTTACAAATCTGAGGAAAAGGGCAGGTGAAGGGAACTGTGAAGAAACCACATCCATCGCTTCACACTGACTCCTCTGATATTACACATCAGAGGGCTTTAAATAGCGCCCGCGGGCAGCTGTTGACAGTGGTTAGTGATGGCATTCTACACAAATATAGACCATGCCATAAAAGGAATCGCAAAACAAAACTTTGTTGTGTTCCCCACGCGGGGACAGGAGGGAATGGCTCAACCATATGTTTATCTCTTGCTGTACATATGATACCTTGATGGACACTATGATGAAAGAGTGAAAAGCTGTAACCTATTAGCTTGGAGCAACAAACCTGAACTTGTAAACAGAAAAAGATCAAACAGAGACTAGCTAGCAGAGACAATTATAAGGAAAACTTGACTCCTTGGCTTTCTGTAATGAGCCTGAGGTCTAAATACACTTCAATAATTAGGTTAAACTTTTTCACCCCACCCAGTTCAGTTTCTGTCCACATACTTAAGGGTGGCTTATCTGGGTCTCTTTTAAAGAGAGTCCCAATGCTATTCCAATCCCGACGGACAGAGGCCACTCAGCGACTGACTTTACGATGGTGAAATGCGATCCCACGTTACAAACGTTGTTTCATGCCATCCCTTGGTGGAGAAGGACAGCCGATTTGTGTGACATTGCACATACTATGCACGTCCAATGAAGGGATCTAGACTAACTTATGACAGTGTGGAATTGTTGCCACCTAAGATAGTAGGCTCACAGGACCTTTAAAATGAAAAATTTAAATAACACAGATGAATAGCAATCAACTAGTGCTATCATTGCAACCAATAAATATACTTTGTGAAAGCAAAGCATATTTTGTCCAGTAAAGTGCACATTTGAAAACAAAAGTCTAAGATTACTACAGCAACATAAACAACGATATTCTGAGGGAAAACAAAACAGTGACCAGTTTGTACAAGAAAGGATCATTAGAATGGATGTTACTCAAACAGCAAAATCCATAATTCGTGGATTACAATTTGGCACATACTATGGTAAATATTTGTGAACAGAAGTACATATTGTGGTATTGTAACTGTATTCAAGGATCATGTTCTTTATATGGAACTACAAAAAAAAACATAGTATTATCATGGTATGTCCAAATTATCATGGTACTGAAATAGTACCATAAAACTCTATTCATTTTTCTTGAAGACAAACATTTGTTATGGAAAAAGTCTAAACATTCAAAAACTATAAACAAGTGCCAAAGTTGTAAATAAACAAACAAATAAATTATAATATATATTACTTCACTCCTGCAATGTAGGCTATTACATTAGTACAATTTAAAGTGTTTGATGAAGAAAGAAAAAATAAAACATTAAAATCTAGAATATAACACCAAAATCTAGTTCTAGACATTTCCCATGCAACAGTCTTTTAGAAAACTGGACAAATACAAATCATGTTAAAAATCTAAATAATGTACAATCAACTTTTCAGGTCTGTATGATTTCTATGTTTTTGAAAGAAACACCAAATACAGTAAAAACAGTAATATTATGAAATATTACAATTTAACTGCTCCCCATTTATATTTTAAAATGTAGTTTACAAAATGTTCAGCATAATTACTCCAGTCTTCAGTCCTTCAGAAATCATTCTAGCATGCTGATTTGGCATCAAGAAACACTTCTTACTATTAGTGTTGAAAAAAGTTAAGCTGTGGTTTTGAGGAAACCATGATACTTTTTTTCAGAATTTGTTGACGAATAGAAAGTTTAAAAGAATATCATTTATTTGAAATATAAATCTTATTTATTAAATATAAAAGTCTTTACGGACATGTTTGATCAATTGAATGCAATTTAATGCATCCTTGCTGATACTGTAGCTATTATTATGTAATGTGTGTTTACATATAGCATGTATCCATAAATGTATCTGTTGCAATCACAAAAAACACACATTTTTCTTTTTCTTTTAATATTTAATTTCTCTCTTGTCTGTTTGGTAGTACTATTACAGTGACTGAAGTTTTGAATTAAATTAACTTGTTAAATCTTAGTTTTCAACAAATGCAGAAGCCGCTAAAAGGGGTCATACTCAAACACTGCCTAATGACAAAGTGGCCAGTACCAGAAAGGAAACACAAGACAAACAGAGCAGATCGTAAAATGACAGTCTTGTCACTTGGATTAAACTCAGAGAGCATGAGAATCCCTCCGGGGGCCCCAGTGAACTCACTCTCCCTCCCTGTCTCCCTCTCGCGCACCCTCACTGGAATGCAGCCATATCTCTGGCCCATAACTCTGCTGCACTGTGCCCGGCCAAACCAAAATAGGAACAGGAAGTGTGAGGAAGTGAAGTAAGAGCCGCCGCAAGGCAATGGAAGGCCTACACTGAGCCTTCATTGTGTCCCGCCTCTGACTTCCATCAGGCAGATCATGTTGCACGCACAAACAAAACAGGTAAAGAACGGTGAAGGCTTGGGAACACCATGTCGAGATAATCCACAATGCCGTGCAGACAGGGAGGGATTCTGATTACTGCCCACATCCACTGACCCACTTTGCTGAGGCCGTAACACCTTCCAAGACAGGAAATAACAAAAAAGGTTTTGAAATATTAGAAATATTTGGCATATGCAAGCAGACTCGTCAATGGAGCCTTGGCCGCTATCAATCCCAAACATGGAAGCTTGGCCTTTCTAAAAATACAGTACTATAACAAAGTGGTGAACAGGTGCTCTGCCGAAAATGTATCCGATGGTCCTGGACAATGTCTTGGCACACTTTTCACAGGGTCACGCCAAAAGCTAAGCCTCAGTAAACAACATCATCCAGTGACATATCTTCCATGTTGGTGCATTAATCAGCGCACCTAAATTAATCCAGGTACTAAAATGTTCCTTAGCTGAAAGACCAAGCCATTAAGACGAAGATTACTGAATTATGCAAGCAGTCCGGGTGTTTGTACGGCCAGACGTGACACGTCAGAGTCAGAGTTTAGTCCAGGGTTCCTCAATTAGTTTTCACGGAGGGCCGAATATTTTATATATATATATATATATATTTTAGGGATGCTCCAATCAGGATTTTTGCAGCCAATACAGAGTACCGATTTCTCGTCATGGTGATCGGCTGATACCAATGCAAATTCTGATGCTTCAAGCTTTATATAAACATGTAATAATGTTATATAAACAATAACAAAAATCATTCCTTATATAGTGAATATTTTAATATGCCTTTAAAATAAATGGGGTTTATGCATAACATTGTGTATATCAGGATACCTAATATAAGACAAAAATAAATACAAACAAAATGAAGCAGTGTGATGCAACCCACAAAGTTTATTTAAACATTATCCAATAGTAAACTGTGGAGGACAAAATAAACATTTAATCTCCTAAAATTGAGAAGTCTGATGTAGCTTAAACATTGTTCAATACAAGTCTGAGCAGGGCCAAATTAATTTTTGTATATAAATATATTAATTAATTAAAATAATAATAAATAAAAAAAACAATTGGATTAGTTTGATGCAACTCATTAGGTTTAATTTAACATTGTCCAATGTTAGAGAGAAGACAAAATAAATAGAAACATTTAAACTGCAACATGGAGAAGTCTGATGTAACTCATAAGGTTTAATGCTGTCCAATATAAGACTGAAGAGGAAAAAAGAAATGGAAACATTTGAACTACTGAAAGAACAAAACGGAGTAGTTTGATAACGGTTATATCCACGGGCGCTGCGGATAATCCGAGGGTCGGGTAATAAAAAATGCATTCTGATTATTTGCGGGTGGATAAAATGAATCATAAATGATGCAAATATTAACTACATTTTTTTTTTTTTATTACATTTTTTCATCAGGCAGACGATTTCGTTTGTGTCCGTGTGTTCGCCTGATCGGGAAGTTGCAGTGACATTCCAGACAAAGTTTGAAAGGAGTAAAGCCTGTGTTAATGCTATTGTGTAACGTTAGGCTACTATGGCCAAAGAAGATCTTTTGTTTTATAAATAAATGTTTATTTAAAAGCAGCCCACGATCAGCGTATTATGTTACCGTTACCCCTTACGGCTCCGATGAGGTATTGTTCCGTCCTCCACGCTGTGACAACTCACAAAAGACTATTTTTAGCCAAGCAGCGCGGAGAGCCAATCACTTGAAGAGAGGCGCTTTCAGCGCTTTGTGGGTAGAGCCTGGTTTATACTCGCTGCGTCAGCACGAGCATGAAGGTGCGCCACGGACAGAGCGCAACGGAGGATTTGGTTTTCAAGCTAAAGTAAAAGACCGCTTCTTAAACCAGAGAAGGTGAACATGTTGGTATTCTTGTAGAAAAAAAACATGCAAGTCCTGTCAGCAACAGACAGTTTAGTTGTACTTTTCTATTTGTTTTTGTTTTGAAAAGCTTGTTATCTTTGCTGTTTACCTCACGTTACGCTATGGAGGCTTTCCTTAATTTTTTAATATTATTATTATTTGATTCCTCAGTGTTTGCTAAACATTCTGTAATTTATTAGTCGTATATAATAAAGCATGTGATGTGTCCTATGCCATGCCTCGTCTTATTCGTTTTTGTTAATAAATGTTATGTAGGCTAGTTTGTCATTGTAACGTACTGTTTTATTGTTGTTGTGCTTTTTAATTAAGAATAACAATGAATCCATCTTTTGTTTTAGTCTTAAAAAGTGAAAGGTGTATAGATATAAGCAAAACAGACAATTATCTTTTCTTGTAAAGCGTGACACCAAGATCGCGAATTTGAAAGTGAAAGTGAAAGCAAAAAAAGGAAGTCCTGTTCACAAAATTTAAATCACAAGTAATACTAATGAAAAAGAACGGGTTGAATGTTGAACACTTTCGTTACCATATAACTATAAACTATGATAAAAGTTCATCAGCATGCATTGATTAATCAAATGTTGTATCAAAAAAAAAAAAAAAATTAAAAATTAAAAATTGCGACCAAATGATGTACTCGTGCGACCAACTGAGAAAGTTAGTCGCACAAGTGCGACCAGTGGGTAGAATGAGTCTAGAGCCCTGCTCACTCACTCAGCACTGTTCAATCCATTCACATTTGAATCATCTATTTTCCGTGTCCACTTTTCTTTTCTTCACACTCGCCATGTTTTTGCTGTTACGTCGTATCTACACTGGACGAGACAAAGCATTGCAAATCACTTGAACTTGGTGTCAGTATGTCATAAATAGAACGAGGCATCAGCGGGGATTTCTCGTGTCGCATCCAGTGTAGACAGCATCACTGATTATAATGGGTTCTATTGTGTATGGTTGCGTCAAGCTGCGCCGCTCTGCTCGCGTCCGGTGTAGACACAGTGTAAGTTAATGTCGCTTTCTGATGCTGCGTTTGAATTTTCATGCCACATTATCTGAAATTAGCGCGAGCCAAACATTTTTCTCTCACGGGACGGATGTGGCCTGCAGGCCGCCTATTGAGGAACCCTGGTTTAGTCTACCTCCAGTATCCAGGAAAAAACTTCAAGTCATGCAATGAATTTAAAGGATTCTTACTTGCACTTATTCCATGTGAAGTTTGACGGTTTTATGCAACTTGCCTTCTACTTTTATTATTATTAAATTATTTTAGAATGATTGCCAATAAATAAAAAAGTGCACTGAACAGTAGAGAATGGTGCTAGCAACACCAATGTTGTGGGTTTGATTCCCAGAGAATGCATGAACTGATTAAATGTAGACCTTGATGCAATGCAAAGAGCTTTGGATAAACGCATCTTCCTAATGCATAAAAGTAAATGTTTTTCTATGCATTTTAGCATTCTAGTGCTGCCACAGAGAGATAGGAAAATTTAGTTTTTCTGCAAAATCCAATTAATTAAAAAACCAGCTAAATGAGCAGTTTTTCTAGCAAACTTCTGTCTATCTGTCTGTTCTCTATTAACAACACAAAATACATACAAACCAGGGCTCAACAGTAATGATGAATGACCCTACTGACCTGGGCCTGGTGTGCCAGCTACCCTATACATTCACTGATCTTGTGCATGCGTTTTTATGCCATGAAAATATAAACATTTGGAATTCTGTAGTGCTTTCAAACAATTAATTGCGATTAAGCGCATTCAAAATAAAAGTTTGTATTTACATAATATATGTGTGTGTACTGTGTATATTTATTATGTATATATAAATGCACACACACACGTATATATTTTAAAAATATTTGCATGTTTTTATATATATATATATATATATAAAATTCATATTATGCATAAATATAAATATTTTAGATATAAATATAACATTTTCCTTAAAAATATATATGCATGCGTTTGCGCATTTATATATACATAATAAATATACACAGTACACACACATATATTATGTAAACAAAAACTTTTATTGTGGATGCGATTAATCGCGATTAATCGTTTGACAGCACTAGAATTCTGTGATACACTGGACATTGTGGATGCAGATTGCACTTATTTAAAACTGATCAACAAACTGAAAGTATCTAACTGGCCAGCACAGATTTTGTAAAAAGTAAACATTTGGGCAAAGGCCAAAAAAATCCTTACACTTGAGCTTTACAAACTGAACTGTCAACAACATACACCATTACAACATACTATGAATAACACCAACCAACACCAACGACCTGAAAGCAGTAATACTGTCTGCTAAGTTGAGAGTAAAGATACTCAAGACAAGAAAAGGGATTCCCCGTAAGCATCAAGGCATGTTGAAAAAAAGCCACACATGAAGAACTGAACCACACTGCTGGACTCAAACATGTAATGTTAGGCGCTATCACGTTTACAGTACATGCCATAGGGTTGTGACGGTGAGGAAATTTTCCCACCGGTTAATCGTCGTGTGACAACACCGGTAATACCGGTATCACCGTGGTAGGGGGGGCTTTTCTTCGCTTTCCTTCGCTTTTAAATAGCTTGTAAAAGCACCGAGCGCATTTTACTTTCACTTTTAAATTAGCGGCAATTCGGCATCAATTGCTTAAATTCAATTCAAGCAACAACAAAACACAACTTATAACTTTTATTAACAAAACGAATAAAAATATACCATGCTATATGCCTAATATAAAATAACGAATAACTTACAAATTTTAAATGGGTATACAAAACTGAAAATCAGTAAAGACTGAGGAACAAATAATTATAAAACGTAGAACGTTTATTAGCAAAACGATTAAGAAAGTTTGAAGGCAAGGACTGCATACATTTTGATGTAAAATAATGGAAAAAAAAAAAAAAAAAAAAAAAAAAAAAAAAAAAAAATCACAGTTTAAATAAAATAAAAATCAGCAAATACTGTGGAACCAAATAAATGAGAAACGAATGTTAAAAAAACCTTCCAATATCACCTTAGATAAATGGCAGGTCAACAGGCTTTTCAAAATCCGAAATATTTTTAAAACAGGCGCTTTTGCATTTCGTTTTGAAACTCTTCTGCCATCGTCTTGTCTGTCTCTCTTCTTGTCAGTCAGCTCGACTCACGTGATAAATTAAATCTGATTTGTGATGCGCGACTGTCATTCGTTCGGTGTGATGCATTGAGCAGCCGCGTTCAGTTTTAATTGTAGTGTCTGTTCTCTAACTGAACTAAATGATTTTTATTAATATTAAAAAAATCTAAATGACGGTGAGGGACGGTGCCGCGGTGGGCAAGTGATGTAACCGGTGTTGCGGCATAACACCGGTATCACCACCAACACCGTCTATCGCAGCAAGCCTAACATGCCAGAGCACTAATTGTGTTACTTTGATGTGGTCTAACTTGCGTATCGCCCTTTCAGAACAAACGTAGTTCTAATCATGTTTACAAATGAAAGTATAAAAAGATCTCACGAACAGCCCTCGCCTCGAAGACCACAGAAGCATCATTTGACTCATATTCAACTCAAGCTACTCAGTCTTCCCACGATTCATGAGACAGCACTTTTGACAGACAGGCCAAAAAAGGGACCTGAGCAAGCTTAACCAAAACCCAGGCAAAACTCACACGTCAACCATGAATCTGAACACAAATGATAGTAACAGCTGGTTTATTAAAAAAAAAAAAAAAGAAAAAAAACCTATTTTGATATATTTATCATTTTTAAAACATAAATGCATGCATAATTTATATTGTATTTTAATTTAAGATTTTATTACTATTATTAATAAAACATTAAATAATTAAAACATTGCTCAAGTGAAAGTTTTTATATATTAACAGTAGCAGTGAAGAACTTAAAAAAATGCTTATAAATACACAAATCAAACTCAGTGAAATCAACATGCAGACAATTATCAGTTACAGATATTAAGTATAATTATTAATAAAACAGTAAATTATTAAAACATTACGTTTTTGCACATAAATTGCAGCAGTGCAATGTTTTAAAAAATAATTATCAATACACAAATCATACTCGGTGAAATCTGCATGCAGACATTTTCTGACATGGTTTTTTATTTTTCCATATCCATCCTTGTGCATATACCCAGTCAAAATAACTTCTTGACTTTCCTTGACTACATTCAAATATATCTCATGAGATACAGATCAGTGTCTTCACAGTCATTGAGAATCTCCACACATTGCTGCTCATTTGCGTAAGGTTAACTTGCCAATTCTTATGAAAAACTTCCAGTTTGTTGCTTTTAGTCGCTTTTAGTCCAATACTGCTCAGAACACTGCTCGGAAAAATCACCGGTTTTGTGAGAAATGTTTAGAATTTAAAGAGTGACTATGAAACTTAATATCACACATGAGTGATATTAGAGCAGTACGTGCTCTTGATTCCTTTTCAACCACGTCATACTTCGCCTTACAAAACAATCTGTTTCACTTTACATTCATGGGCCAATTGGAGATGTAACTACTTAGTTCTGCAACATTCTCTAGGCATATCACAAAGACGTCTTGCCCCTTTTGAACTATAATACACCTTCCTTTCATTTTCTTCAACAGGAGATTTTTTGATTTGAGCACAAATAACTAATATATAAAAGTGAAATGCTAAGAGAGACGGAAAGGGTCTGTGCACTGTACTGAACCTGCTACAGGGAGTGGTTTTCATCAAATCTCTAACAAAAACACAGGCCTGTAAACCATCTCCATCTCTGTGTGCGCAAGAGGGGAAAAAGGAGTGCTGGTGAAAAACACAGCGGTTGGAAAAACAAGCAGTGAGGCAGACTGCTATAGCTTTAGCCGTAGAAGATCCTCCCTGGCTCTCACTGTTAGTCGTCATCATTTAGAAAGCATGCTTGTGTTCATTCAAACGCATTTATAAGGCTGCTGAAACATATCAGCTTTATATTTTTAAAATATAAGGAACTGCTCAACTCTACAAAGCTTAAAGCTTACAGTAACAATGTTGGTGTAAAATATAAGCAAAACTAAAGCAGCACTACGTCATTAGTGTTGCAAAGTATCTATGTTAATGTTTATATAATTTTTGTGAAAATAAAATGAAATATTGTTCCATCATCATTTAGCATAACATAATTTACGTAAAAAAAAATAATAATAATAATAAAATACTTATTCTGACCATTACTTATTAAAATATATAAAGGAATATGTGATGCAAATTTTATTATTTTAAATGATTAAAAATTTCTTGATGGTAAATAGATAAAAAAAAGATAGTGGCAAAGATTGTTAAAGATTTAAAATGGCAATTAATTAGTATTTGGGCGCTGTATTGTGATCCTTAAAGAATCTTTTCATGTCATCTAATGATTATTGTTCTAAATATACCTGATAAGATTTTTTTTGTATATTAAGTATTGTTACAGTGTGACTGAATGACATTTTAGTGGGCTTCTTCTGTAAATTATGGTAAAAATGTACGAGTCATTATTTTTTGCTCTGAAAAAAAATAAATAAATACAATTAAACAGAACTAATTGTATGAAAAAAACAATTAAAACTGTATAAAACATGCATTTTAGCATAATACTGATGACCAAAAGTACCCTACTAACTATTTATAAACAATTTTATAGCATAAGGAATTAACAAGCAATCATAAATGATTATTTTAAATAAATCGATTAATAATGACAGATTATACCAAATTCTAGTTTAAATGAAGTGCTAATCTAAGCCATTCATTTTTTTTTTCAAATATTAAGATAAATATTTTATATAAATATATTTCATGCTTGCATGGTTTTATATTAATATCATCACCGAGCAAAAAATAGCTAGATATGATTAGCAAAGTGGAAGTCATGTTTCCAAGAGTTGAAAACATGAAAATATATTTTGTTTAGATCACAGAAACTACAATCATCAGAACATCAGAAATCTTCAAAATTTAAAATAAAAGACTCAAATCAACAATCACAAAATAGCTACAAGAGACCTTTGTGTCCCTAAAAAGTTGTCGTAGCCATAATATTTTCCTGAAAAGTCAAATAATTGATTACAGAGTCACTTTCATCTAACCTTTGATCTGCAACCCGCGGCCTATCTTGCTTACTGTCACTTTATGACCTATGACCTTTCAATAACATTACCAGTCAAAAGTTTGGGCAGTGATCTTAAAAACTTATCTAAAGTCTTAAATGCTTGAAGTTAGAATTAAATAATTCCACCACTTCCCATATTGTCATTTCATAATTTTGATGACTTTATGATTACTGCAAAATGTAAAAAGCATAAACAGGTGTGTCCAGATTTTAACTAATAAAACATTTCCATTTTACACGTGCTTCCATTCAATGGATCTTTACCACATTAATGCGGACTACAAAACTATACCTTTATATCACAATAAAAAGAACAATTCTTGTGCATTCATGCACTGACTCCATAGACTTAATCTGGAAATCAGAGATGAGGCTAGAACCCTTACCAAACAAAGACTACACTATGCAATCTCGTCTCATGATAACATTCATTATGAGTTACGTGCACACAGAAGCATAAAATGACAGATTAGACGATGTACTACATACAGCACACACTACAAAGTAAACAAGACCAGCCTTCCCTCAAACCTCAGTGTGAAGAGAGTCATCGTGGACACGCCCCCTTCACTTCAAACCATTCTAATTAAACTCCAGTTTATGGCATGCAAATGAAGCTAACTGTAACGTTATGTGATGGGTCTGCTCTGTGTTATTATAATGAATGGACCTGGTCCTCATCCCCAAGACGCATCAGCTGTCACCAGCCCTCAGAAAGTGGATCTCTCATGTTTTTGTAGTGTTTTAAAGTGCGGAAATGTGTGATTGAACACCGAGGTTTCTATAAAGTGGAGTCAATGCGATATTTTGGCAGAATGAAGGTTTGTATGAAGCGGCAGCCACTGCTCGGAGTTTGAGAGAGTTTTCTCACCTCTGTCCCGGACAGGAGCACTGGCTTCTTCATCCCTGCTCACCTGCGTGATGATCGAGGAGGACGGGAGGTCCATGAGATCCGTGCAGCCAGTCAAAGCGCAACTTAAAAAGGGTTTCCGTATTAAAATCTTTCGGTTGGCTGAAAAATGAAAGAAAAAACTCCCTGCAAATGCCCCCAAATATCCAAAAGACTTTTACCGCTTAAGAACATTCATAATGCTACACCATACCAGGCTGAATGCGATACCTATGCTTTTATAAGTTAGACGACAAAAAGAAAATTAAATAAAAATCATTATAAAAAGTTTAGTTCCTAGATGATAACTTTTCACAACATGGAGTTCGGCTCTGCTCTCAATTTCAACATACAAACATGGAACTCGACGGTTTCAAGGCACCCTTCGTCTTAAAGGGGCAACGACAACTCGGGCAAGACGGAACTGTACGAGCCGCTTTAAAGGTTCAAAGTTTATGAATGCGTATTATGTTACGAATCTACAGTGGCCGAGAGGTGCAAAACAAATCACAATTCTGAAAACAATATAAGAAATTACAAACGCAAATGCAAATCTAAAAAACAAAATAACAATCCAAAAACAAAATAACAAGTCAGAAAACACAATGACAAATCCGATGACAAAATAACAAGTCAGAAAACACAATGACAAATCCGATGACAAAATAACAAGTCAGAAAATACAATGACAAATCCGAAAACAAAATGACAAGTCAGAAAACACAACAATTCAGAAAACATTATAACTAGTCAGAAAACACAACAACAAATCAGAAAACAAAATAACAAGTCAGAAAACACAACGACAAATCTGAAAACAAAATAACAAGTCAGAAAACACAATGACAAATCCGAAAACAAAATAACAAGTCAGAAAATACAATGACAAATCCGAAAACAAAATAACAAGTCAGAAAATACAATGACAAATCCGAAAACAAAATAACAAGTCAGAAAACACAACAATTCAGAAAACATTATAACTAGTCAGAAAACACAACAACAAATCCGAAAACAAAATAACAAGTCAGAAAACACAACGACAAATCTGAAAACAAAATAACAAGTCAGAAAACACAATGACAAATCCGAAAACAAAATAACAAGTCAGAAAACACAACAATTCAGAAAACATTATAACAAGTCAGAAAACACAACGACAAATCCGAAAACAAAATAACAAGTCAGAAAACACAACGACAAATCTGAAAACAAAATAACAAGTCAGAAAACACAATGACAAATCCGAAAACAAAATAACAAGTCAGAAAACACAACAATTCAGAAAACAAAATAACAAGTTAGAAAACACGACAAATCCGAAAACAAAATAACAAGTCAGAAAACACAACGATAAATCTGAAAACAAAATAACAAGTTAGAAAACACAACGACAAATCCGAAAACAAAATAACAAGTCAGAAAACACAACGACAAATCTGAAAACAAAATAACAAGTTAGAAAACACAACGACAAATCCGAAAACAAAATAACAAGTCAGAAAACACAATGACAAATCCGAAAACAAAATAACAAGTCAGAAAACACAACAATTCAGAAAACATTATAACAAGTCAGAAAACACAACGACAAATCCGAAAACAAAATAACAAGTTAGAAAACACAACGACAAATCCGAAAACAAAATGACAAGTCAGAAAACACAACGACAAATCCGAAAACAAAATAACAAGTCAGAAAACACAACGACAAATCCGAAAACAAAATAACAAGTTAGAAAACACAACGACAAATCCGAAAACAAAATAACAAGTTAGAAAACACAACGACAAATCCGAAAACAAAATAACAAGTTAGAAAACACAACAATTCAGAAAACATTATGACAAGTCAGAAAACACAATGACAAATCCGAAAACAAAATAACAAGTTAGAAAACACAACGACAAATCCGAAAACAAAATAACAAGTCAGAAAACACAACGACATATCCGAAAACAAAATAACAAGTCAGAAAACACAACGACAAATCCGAAAACAAAATAACAAGTTAGAAAACACAACGACAAATCCGAAAACAAAATAACAAGTTAGAAAACACAACAATTCAGAAAACATTATAACAAGTCAGAAAACACAATGACAAATCCGAAAACAAAATAACAAGTCAGAAAACACAACGACAAATCCGAAAACAAAATAACAAGTTAGAAAACACAACGACAAATCCGAAAAAAAAAAAACAAGTCAGAAAACACAACGACAAATCTGAAAACAAAATAACAAGTTAGAAAACACGACAAATCCGAAAACAAAATAACAAGTCAGAAAACACAACGACAAATCCGAAAACAAAATAACAAGTCAGAAAACACAACAATTCAGAAAACATTATAACAAGTCAGAAAACACAACGACAAATCCGAAAACAAAATAACAAGTTAGAAAACACAACGACAAATCCGAAAACAAAATAACAAGTTAGAAAACACAACGACAAATCCGAAAACAAAATAACAAGTTAGAAAACACAACGACAAATCCGAAAACAAAATAACAAGTTAGAAAACACAACAATTCAGAAAACATTATAACAAGTCAGAAAACACAACGACAAATCCGAAAACAAAATAACAAGTTAGAAAACACAACGACAAATCCGAAAACAAAATAACAAGTCAGAAAACACAACGACAAATCCGAAAACAAAATAACAAGTCAGAAAACACAACGACAAATCCGAAAACAAAATAACAAGTTAGAAAACACAACGACAAATCCGAAAACAAAATAACAAGTTAGAAAACACAACAATTCAGAAAACATTATGACAAGTCAGAAAACACAATGACAAATCCGAAAACAAAATAACAAGTTAGAAAACACAACGACAAATCCGAAAACAAAATAACAAGTTAGAAAACACAACGAAAAATCCGAAAACAAAATAACAAGTCAGAAAACACAACGACAAATCCGAAAACAAAATAACAAGTTAGAAAACACAACGACAAATACGAAAACAAAATAACAAGTTAGAAAACACAACGACAAATCCGAAAACAAAATAACAAGTTAGAAAACACAACAAATCAGAAAACATTATAACAAGTCAGAAAACACAATGACAAATCCGAAAACAAAATAACAAGTCAGAAAACACAACGACAAATCCAAAAACAAAATAACAAGTTAGAAAACACAACGACAAATCCGAAAACAAAATAACAAGTCAGAAAACACAACGACAAATCTGAAAACAAAATAACAAGTTAGAAAACACGACAAATCCGAAAACAAAATAACAAGTCAGAAAACACAACGATAAATCTGAAAACAAAATAACAAGTCAGAAAACACAACAATTCAGAAAACATTATAACAAATCAGAAAACACAATGACAAATCCGAAAACAAAATAATAAGTCAGAAAACACAACGACAAATCCGAAAACAAAATAACAAGTCAGAAAACACAACGACAAATCCGAAAACAAAATAACAAGTTAGAAAACACAACGACAAATCCGAAAACAAAATAACAAGTTAGAAAACACAACAATTCAGAAAACATTATGACAAGTCAGAAAACACAATGACAAATCCGAAAACAAAATAACAAGTTAGAAAACACAACGACAAATCCGAAAACAAAATAACAAGTTAGAAAACACAACAATTCAGAAAACATTATAACAAGTCAGAAAACACAATGACAAATCCGAAAACAAAATAACAAGTCAGAAAACACAACGACAAATCCGAAAACAAAATAACAAGTTAGAAAACACAACGACAAATCCGAAAACAAAATAACAAGTCAGAAAACACAACGACAAATCTGAAAACAAAATAACAAGTTAGAAAACACGACAAATCCGAAAACAAAATAACAAGTCAGAAAACACAACGATAAATCTGAAAACAAAATAACAAGTTAGAAAACACAACGACAAATCCGAAAACAAAATAACAAGTCAGAAAACACAACGACAAATCCGAAAACAAAATAACAAGTCAGAAAACACAACGACAAATCCGAAAATAAAATAACAAGTCAGAAAACACAACGACAAATCCGAAAACAAAATAACAAGTTAGAAAACACAACAATTCAGAAAACATTATAACAAATCAGAAAACACAATGACAAATCCGAAAACAAAATAAGTTAGAAAACACAACGACAAATCCGAAAACAAAATAACAAGTTAGAAAACACAATGACAAATCCGAAAACAAAATAACAAGTCAGAAAACACAACGACAAATCCGAAAACAAAATAACAAGTTAGAAAACACAAATCCGAAAACAAAATAACAAGTCAGAAAACACAACGACAAATCCGAAAACAAAATAACAAGTTAGAA
This sequence comes from Spinibarbus caldwelli, assembly GCA_039654775.1. Taxonomy (NCBI): domain Eukaryota; kingdom Metazoa; phylum Chordata; class Actinopteri; order Cypriniformes; family Cyprinidae; genus Spinibarbus; species Spinibarbus caldwelli. The sequence continues at coordinate 8,730,346 of CM077233.1, forward strand.
AACACAACGACAAATCTGAAAACAAAATAACAAGTTAGAAAACACAACAACAAATCCGAAAACAAAATAACATGTCAGAAAACACAACGACAAATCTGAAAACAAAATAACAAGTTAGAAAACACAACGACAAATCCGAAAACAAAATAACAAGTCAGAAAACACAACGACAAATCCGAAAACAAAATAACAAGTTAGAAAACACAACAATTCAGAAAACATTATAACAAGTCAGAAAACACAATGACAAATCCGAAAACAAAATAACAAGTTAGAAAACACAACGACAAATCCGAAAACAAAATAACAAGTCAGAAAACACAATGACAAATCCGAAAACAAAATAACAAGTTAGAAAACACAACGACAAATCCGAAAACAAAATAACAAGTCAGAAAACACAACGACAAATCTGAAAACAAAATAAGTCAGAAAACACAACGACAAATCTGAAAACAAAATAACAAGTTAGAAAACACAACGACAAATCTGAAAACAAAATAACTATTCAGAAAACACAACGACAAATCCGAAAACAAAATAACAAGTCAGAAAACACAACAATTCAGAAAACATTATAACAAGTCAGAAAACACAATGACAAATCCGAAAACAAAATAACAAGTTAGAAAACACAACGACAAATCCGAAAACAAAATAACAAGTCAGAAAACACAACGACAAATCTGAAAACAAAATAACAAGTCAGAAAACACAACGACAAATCCGAAAACAAAATAACAAGTCAGAAAACACAACGACAAATCTGAAAACAAAATAACAAGTCAGAAAACACGACAAATCCGAAAACAAAATAACAAGTTAGAAAACACAACGACAAATCCGAAAACAAAATAACAAGTCAGAAAACACAACGACAAATCCGAAAACAAAATAACAAGTCAGAAAACACAACAATTCAGAAAACATTATAACAAGTCAGAAAACACAACGACAAATCCGAAAACAAAATAACAAGTTAGAAAACACAACGACAAATCCGAAAACAAAATAACAAGTTAGAAAACACAACGACAAATCTGAAAACAAAATAACAAGTCAGAAAACACAACGACAAATCCGAAAACAAAATAACAAGTTAGAAAACACAACGACAAATCCGAAAACAAAATAACAAGTTAGAAAACACAACAATTCAGAAAACATTATAACAAGTCAGAAAACACAATGACAAATCCGAAAACAAAATAACAAGTTAGAAAACACAACGACAAATCCGAAAACAAAATAACAAGTCAGAAAACACAATGACAAATCCGAAAACAAAATAACAAGTCAGAAAATACAATGACAAATCCGAAAACAAAATAACAAGTCAGAAAATACAATGACAAATCCGAAAACAAAATAACAAGTCAGAAAACACAACAATTCAGAAAACATTATAACTAGTCAGAAAACACAACAACAAATCCGAAAACAAAATAACAAGTCAGAAAACACAACGACAAATCTGAAAACAAAATAACAAGTCAGAAAACACAATGACAAATCCGAAAACAAAATAACAAGTCAGAAAACACAACAATTCAGAAAACATTATAACAAGTCAGAAAACACAACGACAAATCCGAAAACAAAATAACAAGTCAGAAAACACAACGACAAATCTGAAAACAAAATAACAAGTCAGAAAACACAATGACAAATCCGAAAACAAAATAACAAGTCAGAAAACACAACAATTCAGAAAACAAAATAACAAGTTAGAAAACACGACAAATCCGAAAACAAAATAACAAGTCAGAAAACACAACGATAAATCTGAAAACAAAATAACAAGTTAGAAAACACAACGACAAATCCGAAAACAAAATAACAAGTCAGAAAACACAACGACAAATCTGAAAACAAAATAACAAGTTAGAAAACACAACGACAAATCCGAAAACAAAATAACAAGTCAGAAAACACAATGACAAATCCGAAAACAAAATAACAAGTCAGAAAACACAACAATTCAGAAAACATTATAACAAGTCAGAAAACACAACGACAAATCCGAAAACAAAATAACAAGTTAGAAAACACAACGACAAATCCGAAAACAAAATGACAAGTCAGAAAACACAACGACAAATCCGAAAACAAAATAACAAGTCAGAAAACACAACGACAAATCCGAAAACAAAATAACAAGTTAGAAAACACAACGACAAATCCGAAAACAAAATAACAAGTTAGAAAACACAACGACAAATCCGAAAACAAAATAACAAGTTAGAAAACACAACAATTCAGAAAACATTATGACAAGTCAGAAAACACAATGACAAATCCGAAAACAAAATAACAAGTTAGAAAACACAACGACAAATCCGAAAACAAAATAACAAGTCAGAAAACACAACGACATATCCGAAAACAAAATAACAAGTCAGAAAACACAACGACAAATCCGAAAACAAAATAACAAGTTAGAAAACACAACGACAAATCCGAAAACAAAATAACAAGTTAGAAAACACAACGACAAATCCGAAAACAAAATAACAAGTTAGAAAACACAACAATTCAGAAAACATTATAACAAGTCAGAAAACACAATGACAAATCCGAAAACAAAATAACAAGTCAGAAAACACAACGACAAATCCGAAAACAAAATAACAAGTTAGAAAACACAACGACAAATCCGAAAAAAAAAAAACAAGTCAGAAAACACAACGACAAATCTGAAAACAAAATAACAAGTTAGAAAACACGACAAATCCGAAAACAAAATAACAAGTCAGAAAACACAACGACAAATCCGAAAACAAAATAACAAGTCAGAAAACACAACAATTCAGAAAACATTATAACAAGTCAGAAAACACAACGACAAATCCGAAAACAAAATAACAAGTTAGAAAACACAACGACAAATCCGAAAACAAAATAACAAGTTAGAAAACACAACGACAAATCCGAAAACAAAATAACAAGTTAGAAAACACAACGACAAATCCGAAAACAAAATAACAAGTTAGAAAACACAACAATTCAGAAAACATTATAACAAGTCAGAAAACACAACGACAAATCCGAAAACAAAATAACAAGTTAGAAAACACAACGACAAATCCGAAAACAAAATAACAAGTCAGAAAACACAACGACAAATCCGAAAACAAAATAACAAGTCAGAAAACACAACGACAAATCCGAAAACAAAATAACAAGTTAGAAAACACAACGACAAATCCGAAAACAAAATAACAAGTTAGAAAACACAACAATTCAGAAAACATTATGACAAGTCAGAAAACACAATGACAAATCCGAAAACAAAATAACAAGTTAGAAAACACAACGACAAATCCGAAAACAAAATAACAAGTTAGAAAACACAACGAAAAATCCGAAAACAAAATAACAAGTCAGAAAACACAACGACAAATCCGAAAACAAAATAACAAGTTAGAAAACACAACGACAAATACGAAAACAAAATAACAAGTTAGAAAACACAACGACAAATCCGAAAACAAAATAACAAGTTAGAAAACACAACAAATCAGAAAACATTATAACAAGTCAGAAAACACAATGACAAATCCGAAAACAAAATAACAAGTCAGAAAACACAACGACAAATCCAAAAACAAAATAACAAGTTAGAAAACACAACGACAAATCCGAAAACAAAATAACAAGTCAGAAAACACAACGACAAATCTGAAAACAAAATAACAAGTTAGAAAACACGACAAATCCGAAAACAAAATAACAAGTCAGAAAACACAACGATAAATCTGAAAACAAAATAACAAGTCAGAAAACACAACAATTCAGAAAACATTATAACAAATCAGAAAACACAATGACAAATCCGAAAACAAAATAATAAGTCAGAAAACACAACGACAAATCCGAAAACAAAATAACAAGTCAGAAAACACAACGACAAATCCGAAAACAAAATAACAAGTTAGAAAACACAACGACAAATCCGAAAACAAAATAACAAGTTAGAAAACACAACAATTCAGAAAACATTATGACAAGTCAGAAAACACAATGACAAATCCGAAAACAAAATAACAAGTTAGAAAACACAACGACAAATCCGAAAACAAAATAACAAGTTAGAAAACACAACAATTCAGAAAACATTATAACAAGTCAGAAAACACAATGACAAATCCGAAAACAAAATAACAAGTCAGAAAACACAACGACAAATCCGAAAACAAAATAACAAGTTAGAAAACACAACGACAAATCCGAAAACAAAATAACAAGTCAGAAAACACAACGACAAATCTGAAAACAAAATAACAAGTTAGAAAACACGACAAATCCGAAAACAAAATAACAAGTCAGAAAACACAACGATAAATCTGAAAACAAAATAACAAGTTAGAAAACACAACGACAAATCCGAAAACAAAATAACAAGTCAGAAAACACAACGACAAATCCGAAAACAAAATAACAAGTCAGAAAACACAACGACAAATCCGAAAATAAAATAACAAGTCAGAAAACACAACGACAAATCCGAAAACAAAATAACAAGTTAGAAAACACAACAATTCAGAAAACATTATAACAAATCAGAAAACACAATGACAAATCCGAAAACAAAATAAGTTAGAAAACACAACGACAAATCCGAAAACAAAATAACAAGTTAGAAAACACAATGACAAATCCGAAAACAAAATAACAAGTCAGAAAACACAACGACAAATCCGAAAACAAAATAACAAGTTAGAAAACACAAATCCGAAAACAAAATAACAAGTCAGAAAACACAACGACAAATCCGAAAACAAAATAACAAGTTAGAAAACACAACGACAAATCTGAAAACAAAATAACAAGTTAGAAAACACAACAACAAATCCGAAAACAAAATAACATGTCAGAAAACACAACGACAAATCTGAAAACAAAATAACAAGTTAGAAAACACAACGACAAATCCGAAAACAAAATAACAAGTCAGAAAACACAACGACAAATCCGAAAACAAAATAACAAGTTAGAAAACACAACAATTCAGAAAACATTATAACAAGTCAGAAAACACAATGACAAATCCGAAAACAAAATAACAAGTTAGAAAACACAACGACAAATCCGAAAACAAAATAACAAGTCAGAAAACACAATGACAAATCCGAAAACAAAATAACAAGTTAGAAAACACAACGACAAATCCGAAAACAAAATAACAAGTCAGAAAACACAACGACAAATCTGAAAACAAAATAAGTCAGAAAACACAACGACAAATCTGAAAACAAAATAACAAGTTAGAAAACACAACGACAAATCTGAAAACAAAATAACTATTCAGAAAACACAACGACAAATCCGAAAACAAAATAACAAGTCAGAAAACACAACAATTCAGAAAACATTATAACAAGTCAGAAAACACAATGACAAATCCGAAAACAAAATAACAAGTTAGAAAACACAACGACAAATCCGAAAACAAAATAACAAGTCAGAAAACACAACGACAAATCTGAAAACAAAATAACAAGTCAGAAAACACAACGACAAATCCGAAAACAAAATAACAAGTCAGAAAACACAACGACAAATCTGAAAACAAAATAACAAGTCAGAAAACACGACAAATCCGAAAACAAAATAACAAGTTAGAAAACACAACGACAAATCCGAAAACAAAATAACAAGTCAGAAAACACAACGACAAATCCGAAAACAAAATAACAAGTCAGAAAAAACAACAATTCAGAAAACATTATAACAAGTCAGAAAACACAACGACAAATCCGAAAACAAAATAACAAGTTAGAAAACACAACGACAAATCCGAAAACAAAATAACAAGTTAGAAAACACAACGACAAATCTGAAAACAAAATAACAAGTCAGAAAACACAACGACAAATCCGAAAACAAAATAACAAGTTAGAAAACACAACGACAAATCCGAAAACAAAATAACAAGTTAGAAAACACAACAATTCAGAAAACATTATAACAAGTCAGAAAACACAATGACAAATCCGAAAACAAAATAACAAGTTAGAAAACACAACGACAAATCCGAAAACAAAATAACAAGTCAGAAAACACAATGACAAATCCGAAAACAAAATAACAAGTTAGAAAACACAACGACAAATCCGAAAACAAAATAACAAGTCAGAAAACACAACGACAAATCTGAAAACAAAATAAGTCAGAAAACACAACGACAAATCTGAAAACAAAATAACAAGTTAGAAAACACAACGACAAATCTGAAAACAAAATAACTATTCAGAAAACACAACGACAAATCCGAAAACAAAATAACAAGTCAGAAAACACAACAATTCAGAAAACATTATAACAAGTCAGAAAACACAATGACAAATCCGAAAACAAAATAACAAGTTAGAAAACACAACGACAAATCCGAAAACAAAATAACAAGTCAGAAAACACAACGACAAATCTGAAAACAAAATAACAAGTCAGAAAACACAACGACAAATCCGAAAACAAAATAACAAGTCAGAAAACACAACGACAAATCTGAAAACAAAATAACAAGTCAGAAAACACGACAAATCCGAAAACAAAATAACAAGTTAGAAAACACAACGACAAATCCGAAAACAAAATAACAAGTCAGAAAACACAACGACAAATCCGAAAACAAAATAACAAGTCAGAAAACACAACAATTCAGAAAACATTATAACAAGTCAGAAAACACAACGACAAATCCGAAAACAAAATAACAAGTTAGAAAACACAACGACAAATCCGAAAACAAAATAACAAGTTAGAAAACACAACGACAAATCTGAAAACAAAATAACAAGTCAGAAAACACAACGACAAATCCGAAAACAAAATAACAAGTTAGAAAACACAACGACAAATCTGAAAACAAAATAACAAGTAAGAAAACACAACGACAAATCCGAAAACAAAATAACAAGTTAGAAAACACAATGACAAATCTGAAAACAAAATAACAAGTCAGAAAACACAACGACAAATCCGAAAACAAAATAACAAGTTAGAAAACACAATGACAAATCCGAAAACAAAATAACAAGTCAGAAAACACAACGACAAATCCGAAAACAAAATAACAAGTTAGAAAACACAACGACAAATCTGAAAACAAAATAACAAGTCAGAAAACACAACGACAAATCCGAAAACAAAATAACAAGTTAGAAAACACAACGACAAATCCGAAAACAAAATAACAAGTTAGAAAACACAATGACAAATCAGACATTTACATTTATGCGTTTAGCAGACGCTTTTATCCAAAGCGACTTACAGTCCATTCAGGCTATACATTATTTTTTTTTTTATCAGCATGTGTGTTCCCTGGGAATTGAACCCACGACCTTTACTCTACCGAGCCACAGGAACCCAGACAAACCGGAAGAGGTAGGTATAGTTTGAGACAGCGTCACTGGTTTGAGAATAGATTACTCACCGCTGACTGGATGAGACATCTGTCAGTCAAGGTGCAAGAAGAACAGCAGACTAGCGGTAGAAAGTTCGGAGATGTTTAAAAAGGGGCGTTTCTCAAACGTTCAATGTCATTTTCATCTCATCTAAATTATAATACCTGAATACTGCCTGATAAAGTAGCGTTTATGAGAGCCGCGCAGCTTTTGTGTACAGCTGTTACAAAGGAAACCGTTCCAAAAGCGCCTCCTACTGGCAGAGAATCAATTTGCATTTTCAATAAGTCCATTTTCTACTTTTGAACTGTCTTAATGCTGTTGGATATGTCAATTTGTTTAATTTTTCTAATAAAAAGACTGTTAAACTCTTAATATTTTGTATTTATATTCTCCCCTTTAAATTCTCTCCACCCCACATAATTTTTTTTTTTTTTTTTGCATTCCCATTTGCTCAAATAGCAAAAGAAAAACACACAATAGTGTTTTCACGACTTATAAAAAGAAGAAAAAAAAATAGAGAGATACTGATAACGGCAGTCAGAAGAAATAACTATGTCAAATTTACCGTCACTCCCATAGACGCTGTATTAGAAACACCCTCGCTTTATAACGTTAACTAGTTTTTGTATTCTGATTCAAAGGTAATATAATACAGAGTACAGTGGTGTAAATGTACATGCATATTTTTTATTCCATAATAAGGGCAATTCATACAATACATTTAAACTGAACTAAACATCTCCGAACTTTCTACCGCTAGTCTGCTGTTCTTCCTGTACCTTGACTGACAGATGTCTCGTCCAGTCAGCGGTGAGTAATCTATTCTCAAACCAATGGCGCTGAATTGTTGTTGTGTATTCTGAATTGTTAGTTTGTTTTCTAGATTTGCATTTGCGTTTGTAATTTGTTATTTTGTTTTCAGAATTGTGATTTGTTTTGCACTTCTCGGCCACCATACGAATCAAGTCTGTGAATATAGTACCTGTTAAAATGCAATATCTAATAATCAATAGAAAGGTGGCCTCACAAAACAAAACATCTTAGCGCAACTAAAGCTTAGCTAAATATTGTATTGTATTGCACACATTATTATAAATTATGTGAATGTAATATAAATTTAAAAAGTAAATAACTCTGTACATCAATAATTATTATTTTAATGGCTTTACAATGCAAGCATTATACAGTATGTAAATACAAAAATATAGTATCCTACAATACACAATATTGTTCACCAGGATTAAGTGCAACACTCTTTATGTTAAAAAAAAATACACTCGTATATTCAAGAGGAACATGCTACACTTTCAAGATTCTCTGTAAATTAATTTTATCATTTTTAGTGGGTCCACTTTTTGATTTTTGTTTATTGTATTTTTTAATTTGAAAAAAAAAAATATTTCAAACGTACACCAATAAAGATTTTCTACGCTATAAGTATTCGATTTTGATTTTATTATTTATTTTCTAATTATTTCACTTGATCTGGATAAGAAATCTGACTTTGGTACAAAGTGTTCTACTCGCTCGGACTCCTACCTGATTAATATGCGTTGCCCCTTTAAATTCTACAAACTTCAATAAGCAAACAAAGTTTAAAAGATCTCTTGGCCTCCGCGTAAGAGAGTGCTCGATTCTGAGTTAAAACAAGTTTTTCCTAACGTCCGACAGGTAATATATATCGTAAGAAGAAAGGCGTGAATGATTTTTAAATGAGTGCGTGTGTATTTTCTGTTTTAACAAGCAAGACAACTTTCTTGCGAACTTTTTTGGCATGAGCTGCGAGCGCGGGGGGCTTGAGACCGTCTTAAGGGAGAGTCCTCAAAGTTCGAGCACTCTGTCATGTTGATTACAAAGTTTACATCATTGGTATTCATGACACACTACACTTCACAGTCTACAGTCATTCACTGAAAGCATGAGCAGGACCCTGCAGATTATCAGTTAGAAGACTTTTTTCTTGTCAAATCACAAGTTTTTTTTTTATAAAATATCATGCAAGTTTTTTTTATCTTGAACATTTCGCCATTGTATACGCACCAGATTAAGGATGTAACCACATCTCGTGGACAAAATGTAAAAGTTTAAAAAATGAACTGCTTAATGATCGACCACATTATAATCTGAATACTCAATGTGGTTGAGATTGGTGTGGTTAAGACCCTGATATTTAAATATAAACATCCCTGAACACATACATATACTTGCATGATGCTTTATATATAAATAAATAAAGAAATCTTTATAATAATATAGCAGACTACTTACATAAATTGCATAAATATCAGTTTTCACTCTATATCTCCCAATAATGTCTTATTAGACAATATATACTGTAAATGTTTATTTATATGATCAAGGCCCTGTAATTTTATTTTGGGGGGGACATAACATATAATGCAATGCAGTACAATGATGACTGAGAAATGTACAAATAAACGCTCCTCAAAATGTGATGTATCATATTCAATACTCACATTTTAACGTAAAAAATGATGTACAATTATAATCTGCTTTTTAAATCCAGTACGTGCTAATTCTTGAAATATTATAACAATATAAAAGTTATTCTTACATTTACTTTAAAAAAATCTGTAAAAAGTTTGTCAAAACTAACAGTCAGAAGAGAAGCCATGTAGGTTTTTCAGCAAAGATTTGATCATGTTGATAATTTAAAGGCCTTAAAATGTGTGTATCCAATCTGATCCAGCAGGCTTTACAGGGTAAAGCAAAGTCTTCAGCAGGCTTTTTATTTTAGCGAAGAGAGTCTAGTGACATAGAGGAATCACTGTTTGCTGTCTATTGAAGACAAAGGCCGTGATTTGAAGTATATAAACAAGAGACAAGAGGACTTGTGTCTCTGTTTAACTGCTCAGAGGATGTTATACTTCCCTGAGTCAGCTGGTTAAGCGATTTTGATGGTCAGAAACGTATTAGTGCCTCAGTGTGATTAATAATCGAAGAAACGGACACATCAGGGCAAAATAAACCACATTAAAGGATCTTTTCAGTATTTTTCATGTAACACTCATCAACTAATAAGTCAAGCACTTCCTTTGTGATTTGGAGGTCAATATAAGACATTAAATGTTGTATATCTGATCTGGTCGTCCAGAACTTGGTGGCTTCACACATGAGGATCCTCAACATCAGGATCCTCAAAAACATAATGGTACTTGGGTCCATCCTTCAGCAGTTTTCCAGTCTTTGACTGAGGATGAAGGGGTCTGTGAAGGACTGCACTGCCCTCAGCAGAACCATATCTTTCAGTTCCTGCAGACACACATTGGAGGGCCCTTTTTGTTACGGCTCTTTCCTCGATTTAGACAGACAATGGTGCACATTCATACAGACGACAAATCAAAGGTCAGCTGTTACATTCAGCTGAGGCACACAGCATTAAATAGAGCTCCGTCTATATGCGATTGTGACTCACAGTGCTTTCGCTTTAAAGCTGAACGTGGATAGCTGCCTCTTGGACTTGAGGGTCATTCATGGTCAAAGTGCATTCTGGATGTAGTTGTGTAGATTTTGGACAGATGTGTTCTGTATTCTTAATTAGAAGCGCTTTTGAAAAATTAAATTTCAAGCTATGTTTCAATATTTCTGACGTACTGGAGAAGGATCTGATCATGGGTTTTTGATATTATGAGAGATGCCAAAAAAAAAGAATTTGTTTCTTAAATTAAATTTTTTTTAAATATATATTTATATTGAATACTACTGTTTGGGGTCAGTAGGATTTTGGGGGGGGGGGGGGGGGGGGGGGGGTTTGGAAAGAATTAAATTTTATTCAGCTAGAGTGCAGTTAAAATGTTATGCAAGTAAACATTAAATAAATACTGTTCTTTTGAACTTGTGATTTGGAGATGGTGTAAACAGTTGTGCTGTAAAGTCAACCCGCAATGAAAAGACCCCTGAGGTGACGGTGTCAGATTCTGAAGTAGGGATGTGAAACAAATGGTCCCAAATGAAAGAGTGCACAGGTGGAAAGCCAGAGAGTTGGAAAGCATGTGAATAGTGTCAGCTAATGGTCCGTTTATGGATCATAACTGAATGCCATCTGGTTGAATTTATATGTTCTGAAGTCTGGTAATGACATTTAGACCATTAGATGCACTAAGAGACACTGAAATGACTGGAAGTCTGTTTAGTATTGCTGACAGCTGATTTTATTCATGAAAAGTCATGTTTTCGACATATACACACTTCATTCTACTGTAAAACATTCATGTTATCTCCACATTGTCACTGTTTTAGTGCAACATAATTCATTCCAGAAAAGCTTGATTTATTTTCACATTAAAGGGTTGCTCGGCGTGACTGAAAGAGTAGTGAACACACACACACACACACACACACACAAAATGAAAGAATATAAAACCTTATTCACAACAACATATTGAGTCCAAATTCGTTCCTCTTTATTGTGATTCCATTTTTTCTCGGTTTAGTTCTCACACCATAACATATTTGAAACTAGAAGCTTGATCAATTTGAATAACCCAAGTTAAAACAAATAATAAACAAATTGGATAGAAGAAGAAACCCAATGTTAGCCTTTATGCAAAGTGATGGAAAACAGAAGAGAGTTTGCACTGAACCTCATAGTAGGTACTGTAATAAATACTAAGCAAACAGTTATTTTTAACCAAGCCAATATTTTTGTTTGTGATAGAAGGTCAAAGGTCATCACTTGCTGTCTGTGGTCAGATGAGGACACAATAGGACTGTGTAAAAACAATGAGGGCAGTAATGCGGCGTTCCCACACCTTTTGACCAGTGTATTTCCATGTCAGTTCCTGTTTGTGATCACTGTATAAAAATTATTTTGAACTCACAAAGAGCAATTTCTGATACTCTTTTCACATCTCTCACTTTGCTTAGCAGCTTGTAAGTTTGTTTGCTGTATGAATATGATTTATATGATTTTTTGTGGATGTGACTCACTCATTTGACTATTAGATAAATTAACAACTAAACAAAAACAAACAAATAAAAAAGAATAAAACAAGCACTGACTCTGTGACTCTATGTTCACCAAACAGGATGCAAACTGTTCAAAAATAAATCCAAATAATACAAACTATGTAAGCAATACAACGGTGTCTCTAATAAAATCAAATCAAGATCAACACCCATTCATAGTCTTCAAATAAAATTAAATTTGTTTTTTGATTCATAACATTTTTAGACATAAATCTACATTTGTGCATGGAGATAAGTTGAAGAACTTAGATAATTCAGTCATTAAAAATCTCAGATTTTTTTTGTGGACAATACATTTAATATATTATATAAATAAATCTTAATATAGTTTGTATATATTGTATTATTTAGACCTAAATGAGATTATTTTTAATTGAGCAAAGATAATGATAATCATTTGTCCATAAAGTTACTCTCATTTAAAGGGAAATAAATGGATCTTACAGCAAAAACTTTCAAATAATATATTAAAGATTCTCATAAACTTTCAATGCAGCAGCTAACATGTCCCTTCAGAAAAAAAAAAGGAACTTTCTGAGACATTTCCATTCCATCCATTGATCACTAAGTATTTTCCAGGCACATCTTAAACCAGCTGATCTCTACATAAGGACAACTTTGGCCGTTACACCATTCTCTTGTGTTCACAGGGACTGAGTTTTCTTCTAAAACCTTACGCTATGAAGAGGAATTTGTATGCATGCGTATACTACGGTATGCACTGAAATCTGCAATATACAATACATTCCTGGTGTTAAACACAAAGACTGCAACATATCAAAAGTTGAATTTGTTAGGTCTCAGGGAAAGCCAAACTGTATGTGCTTCAATGCAATGGGAACTCTTGCCAAAAGCCACTCTCTCCCTAAAGCTGTGAGGCCTTTCGATATTACAATAAAATCATTCCACTTTAGATCAAAACACTTTAGTAAAAGACAAAAAGCATCTTGTCTGATGATTTCAACATGATTTCAGTCAACAGTTTTCATATATATTGATAATCACTACAGTATAACAACTAGCAGTAATAAAAGTATTACTTATGCCATAAAAACTAGTTCAAAAAAAGATCAATTTTCCACAAATTTTACACCATTTTCCACAAATCTCAGGGCCCTGGTTCACAATCGGAAGACACCACAAAAATACACATTGACATGACATTTTTTTTGCGTCAAGTGATGGACTAGATCGCTGTCTTCTTGATTTTTGTATATGAAATACAGTCACTCTTCTCAACCACGACAGGTCCAAAGTTCCTGGCCGTTCGCTAGAGATCCAATGCTAAAATAGGTTTGTCAAAAAGTCATAAGAAAAAAGGTGTTGGACGGGAGAGCTTAAAGTAAGGACATCTTCCTGGACAAAAACACAACTGCACTGTGCATGCTGGGTAACAGAGGTCAATGCACTGAAATCCATTATGCTTTTGGATGAGAGGTTTTGTGTGTGTGTTTCTCATCTAAGAATTGACCCCAGGTGTTGAGGCCAAAAGATCCTGTGCTTGATCTGCTAACACACACCACACGTTAACCGGCCCCTCAAGGGCCCACCGAGGGCAGCTTAGAGGGGCTGGGATATCCTGAGGCTGTGTCTCTCTCTGTCCTTTATCCTGGAGAACCCCGGAGCCGTCTCTCATCTCTCTGGAGGACGTCCTGTGCTGGAGCTCACTGAGAGATGGGTGCTGCAGGGGTGCCGGGTGTTGAGGGGGTGGATGGGGTTTGTGGGGTGCTCTGGTAGGAACGTAGAAGGACTTTGTGCTTTGTTGCCACCTCGGCCCTGACCTGCTGCTGCTGCTCCAGGAACTCCTTGAGGCGTGTGGTGGTAAACGTAAGAGTCTGTCTGCGCAGTCTCATTAGATAAGCGTCCTGCAGCCAGGAGTTGTTAAAGCAGTCCTTAATTGTAGGACGGGCCCTGAAACACACCGTGCAGAAATACATGAGTCAGTTCAGATCTGGCCCATACTGAATGCTAGTTGACTACAATGTAAAAGGTGCCACAAGCATTACACCAAACAGAATAATTATAATGAATGAATAATACATTTTAAAACATAATTATAATTTTAAAAAACGTATCATTTAGAAATTACCATAATTATCAATGGCGATGGTGATTCTAATTAGATCCTAATTATAGCTGTAAAATAATTTCTCATTTTATTCAATAATTTTTTTTTCTGAAATCAGTTTATAAAATAAGTACAACCAAGACTACTATGATGTACAAATATTTAAAAATGCAAATTATGTTTTTGTCAGCATGATTGTAAAAAATATATATATTTTTGTGGCATTATATATATGACATATTGACATGACATTTGTCAAGTGATGGATTAGATTGCAGTCTTCTTGATTTTTGTATATGAAATACAATCATATATATATATGTATATATATATATATATATATATATATATATATATATTAGCATTAACTTTTAAATAATACATATTTTTGTGCATTACTATAATGATTTTTTTTAAATTGTTTATTAGAACTGTGAAGGAAAATGTGTTAAATTGTGATAAATATAAAGTCACATCATACAAAGCAAATATAATTGTCCTAAAAAAAGCTTCTTTCCACTACACAAAATAAAATGTCTTCCTTTTGATTTCTGATTAAATGTGACCCAGACATGGTCTTGACAGATTTCTTGAGATTTACCCAAATGGCCCAGATGAATATTTCTTAAAGCACTGTTTTACTCACCAAGGGTAGCTGCACAGGATCTTCTTGAGGAACAGAGAGGCACTTTGGGACACATTTTGGTAGAGCTTACTGAGGTCAAACTTGGCTGCCTGGATTCTGGCCTCTGTCTCAGCAGGGTCATTCTCTGTAAACGGCAGTCTCCCGCTGAGCCTGAATGGTGTACAGCATGACAAAAGCTTTGAGTTACACACTAGAATAGCATTCATGTCAAACATAATCACAGCCACTGACAGCTCACAAGCTCCAGAGAGCTTCTGGAATGCGACATGAGATAGAAAACTGGACATTTAAAAGTCAACATGAAATCAAAACAGACCCCGTTTACTTTCAAAGACAGAGCTGCAGTGGACAACACTCACATGATATAAGTCAATACGCCAATGCTCCAGATATCAGCCGGTGGACCCACCACATCTCCTTTCAACATCTCAGGAGCTTTCAGCAATCAGCAGAGATTAAAACACATTAGTAAGTGTGAAGAAATGACTTATAATGAATACATAACTAAAATATTAAATGAGTGGGAATGGTATACCATAGGAATATCTCACAAAGAAATAAAATACAAAGTTTTACCTAAAAAGCTCTGGGATTTATATAAAACAATATACTTAAAAAACTGTCTTACACATAAAATCCAGTGTTCCAATGGGTGGAGAGAACTGCTTCAGGAACAGTGGATTGAAGGTCTGTGCACTACCAAAATCAATAATCTTAACCACATTCATGTAAGTGACAATGATATTGTCTGGTTTGATATCCAGATGCAGGATTCTCCGGCTGTGCAGGTAGTCCAGACCCTGAAGTATCTGTACGATATACGCCACCACGTCGTCCTCTGAGTATCGGAACCTAGAAAGCGAGATAAATTATACATGTAAGAAGAACATCACAACAAGAGGTATATTTCAGTTACAACAGCAACTTCATGCTGTTGGAGAAACTTAAAATAATATTAAAAAATAATGTTTCATTATCATTTACTAAAAAAATATTATTTAATGAATGTTTTGTTTTTTTGTTTGTTTTTTTTTCTAAAGGGATAGTTCACCCAAAAATGAAATTTATGTCATCATTTACTCATACAAAAGAAGATATTTTGAAGAACGTGGGTAACATGGTCCCTATTGACTTCCATAGTATGGAAAAATTTATTATGGACTACTATGGAAGTCAATGGGGACCAGAAACTGTTTGGTTAAACATTCTTCAAAATCTCCTCCTTTGTGTTAAGCAGATGAAAGAAATTCATACAGGTTTGGAACAACTTGTGTAACAACTCGAGGGTGAGTAAATGACAGAATTTTCATTTTTGGGTGAATTATTCCTTTAAGTAAAGTCAAAAAACATTTTATTTTAACTTAAGTATGTTTTTGGCTTGATTACAATTCTGACACAATTCCTATAGTTTAAATCAAGTATAATTTTTCAATACTTCTTATATCTCCGTTCACAATCACCATACAAATACCCCATACTGCAGCCACAATCAAGTCAAGTGTTTGTGTAGCACCACACAATGCAAAGCAGTGTCAGGGAAGGATTGAGAAGTGACGATTTAAGGACATAGACAAGTACTCAGCCGTCTCTGACCTGTCAATCAGACTATAGAGCAGCTCTTTCCCTGAGCAGCACTCAGAGATGAGCACTAGGTAGCGTGGGGTGACGTAGGCCTCATGCAGAGCCATGACCTTCTCGTGGTGGAGGGACTTCAGTATGTCGTACTCCTGTAACACAGCCTGTTTGCTCTCAGGCTCATACGGCACAATCTTGGCCATGTACAGGTTACCAGTGGCGTTTTCCCGACACTCTCTGATCACACCAAAACGACCTCTGTGGTGAAGAAAATACAAGGGGATCAATGGCTGTCAAGTTTAGTATTATCGATTTATTTGTCTTATAATAATAAAGAAAAAAATATTTATGTTATTTTATTTGCTTGAAAAGTGTTGATATTTCCTTAAATAAATAAATATCACTTGATATTCTGTACTAAAGTCCAAAAACATTAATACATTTGTAAATGCAGCTTAAGTGTACAAAACAGTGTATTTTTAAGGCCAAAGGCCACTGTATAAAAGTAGTTGTTAGCTACTAACTAACTAAGTGTTAACTTAACTAAGTGTTTTCCACCCTTTGGTTGGTCTTATCTTGCTTAAAGCCACTGAAAAAAATAAAATAAATAAATAAAATAAAATAAAATAAAATAAAATAAAATAACAAATAAATAAAATTATGTAAAAATAATCAAATTAAAAAAAATAAGTGAATAAAAAATAAGCAATCAAATAAATAAACACAAATATTAAAATAATAATATAATAATATTAATATACAACTATAGAAATAATAAAATAAAATATGCATTTCTGTAAATAAAATAAAATATAAATCAATAAAGGTAACAAAACAATAAATAAACAAATAAACAAAACAACAAAAATAAATGAAAATAAACACAACTATAAAAATACAATTAAAAAACAATCAAATAAAATATGCATGCCTAAAAATAAAACTAAATATGAATAAAAATAATAAAAAAACAAACAAATAAATGAAATAAATAAATAGGCATCATGAAAACATTTAACAAAATAAAATAACAAATAAATAAAATAAAATAACAAATAAATAAACAAAGCAAAAAAATAAGTGAGTAAAAAATCAAATAAATAAACACAAATATAAGCAAACAAAAAATAATAAATAAGCAATCAAATAAATAACTATTTATTAAAATAATAATATAAAATAAATATTAAAATAATACAAAAATAATATTAATAATATACAACTATAATTAAACAAAATATAAATAAAAAAATAATAAAATAAATAAATGAAATAAATAAATATGCATCATGAAAACATTTAACAAAATAAAACAGTCTCAACAACATGGAACAGTAATTACATCAAAAGCTGATTTACATTATGATAGTAGCGAATTATTTAAAAATGTTATTGTTCTAGTATAGTGTTTATCATGTTATGATATCATATGGATTACTTACAGCTTCTTTTGTATTTGGTGTTGTTTTGATTTTATTATTTGATGTTGATTTGATAAACAGCCATAAATATGTTCTATTGTGACACTGCTATAAGGTACTATAAAAAAGATCAGTCACTGCACTTTACCTTGCTTTCTCATCCATGAATGTGTACGGTTTCTGTGGGACTCCCTGCCTTAGGGTCGAGTCTCCAGGTTTTCCTATAGGGGTCCTGCGCCCTGTAGGAGTGATGCGCCCAGAAGGAGTGGCTCTTCCACTTGGAGTCATACGATTGGGTGTGCCAGTACCCTCCCCTACAGGACTCAGACTTGTAACTAACACCACCGGTGGTGACAGGGCAGGTGAAGGTGTGTTTGGGGTGACTGGGGTCACATGTGCTGTGGTGGTGGTCGGGACATACATGGGCACTGAGGAGATAGGCTTGCCGATAGCAGGCGGAGGGGGGACCAGAGGGGGCGGGGACACCGGAGGAGTTTGAGATGGAGGGGAGACCGCATTCACAGGGGTCTGAGGTTTGGGCAGAACGACGGGTGGTGAGGGTTTGGCAGGTGGAGGTTGAGCTGCAGGGGATGCTGGGGAGGGTTTGGCCATAGTGATGTTTAGAGTAGTCTTAGCTTTAGCTTGGGTAGGAGCACTAGGGGATGGAGTTCGGATATCAGGTACAGAGCGATGACTCGGGGGAAGGGCGGCAGGGGAAGGTGTCGTAGCTGATGCAGGTGCAGCAGGAGGAGACACAGGCTTTACCGGCTGGACTGTAGAGGGTGCTGAAGTCACCGGTGGTGCTGCAGCCTGTTTAACGGCAGCAGGCTTCATTGCAGGTAAAGTCATGGTAGATGTTATCACTGACGGCGCAGGAGCCGGAGCTGATGAAAGCGTTTTGACAACAACTGTTCCACTGGACTTTTGGGGTGCTGTTGAAAAGACTTTGAATTTGAAAAACGAAGATGCATAGATGCATAAGTTCCATTCAAAATTATATTACACTACTGTTAAAAAGTTTGAAGTGGGTACTAACGTTTTAAATGTTTTTGAATGAGGTATCATATGCTTGCCAAGGTGGCATTTAATTGATCAAAAATACAGTAAAAACAGTAATATTATGAAATCATATTCATTGTTACAGTGTAATTATGCATGTAAGTACTGAGTAATATTAATTGACTACATGCACTTACTATATGGTTAGGGTTAAGATTAGGGTTTGGGTTAGGGCTACTTGCATGTAATTATGCATAATTTATTGTTATTATAATAGCAAGTACATGTAACGTGTAACAAGGACACCTTAAAATAATGTGTTACCCAATTAATATATTTTAAAAAGTAATTTATTACTGTGATAGGAAAGCTGAATTTTAAAATTTTAAGCAGCTACTACTACAGTCTTCAGTGTCACATTATGCTTCAGAAATCATTCTAATTCTAATGCTGCTGTTACTGTCACTTTTGATCAACTTAATGTGCGCCTGCTGAATAAAAGTATTATTAATAAAAATAAAAAAACAGACTCCAAATTTTTGAACAGTATTATATTATATTATTATATTAAATAAATTCATATTGTATAATATGAACATGAAAAAGGTAAAAGAAACTATGACCCAAAACATGCATTAAATATGGGTACACCTGCAACAAAAATAAACATGGCTTTATTTAGTAAATTATTGGCTGCCGACAGCATAAAATTGTTGAGAACCACTGATGCAGGTAAAAGCTTTCGTGCACCTGTTGAGTCCAGGACGATTTTTTCAGACAGACTGCTGTAAGGTCCCTGACCAGCCTTGTTCACACAGGCCACTCTGAACCTGTATGCGGCACCAGTTGGAAGGTCCGTGACATTGTAGTAACAGTCAGCCACACCTGTGGCTACTATCAGCCAGTTAGTCTCACCTAGGAAAATAAATATTACATTGTTACATTTAAAGATAAAGAATTGGTTGCTACACCCATCCTTTCCAAAAGAGGGCAGTAGAGCTGAAAAAAATGTAACTGTCTTTCCTCTACATTCTCCTCCACATTTTTTTTTTTTTTTTTTTTTTTTTTTTTTTTTACATTTGGACAAAAAATATAGCAAGAAAATATAGGCGATTTAGGAAAATCAAGACCATTATAAAACATTCCATTTTTGCTTTTAAAATCAAATTGGAATGCAGATGACAATCTTTTCAACAATATATTTTATGAATCTCACTTTAAATTCAGTCAAAGTAAGATAAATAATGAATGCTGTCCACTAACCCTCTGTCTTCCTCTCCAGAGAGTAGGTGCATGGTGCCGTGGTGTCTGAGGGTCTCCATACCACCAGAGCAGTGTTTTTATACTTCTGAGGAACCTCAGGAGTCCCAGGACTATTAGGCAGACCTACAAAATAATATTTAGTGTTTACTATTAGAAATTCTCTTGGTTGATATTTCTTTTGAAAAAAAAACGTTCAAATATTGGGCTAAATAAATGTTATCACTTATTAAACTTATCAAAAGAGACATTAAAGAAATTTAGAAAGTTACAAAAAATAAATTTTAAACACATGACGTATGATAAAATATATATGATAATAATGTTTCTTAAATGCCAAAACAGCATATTAGAATGATTTCTGAAGGATCGTGTGACACTGAAAACTGGAGCAATGGCTGCTGAAAATTCAGTTTTGCCAATCACACAATCACAAGAATAAATTACACTTTAAATCATACTCAAATACAAAACATTGTAACAATTTTCCACAATGTTACTGTTTTACTGTATTATTGATCATAAGAGACTCCTTTCAAAAACATGGAAAAAATCTTACCATAACCAAAACTTTTGAAAGGTAAGTGTATGTTACTGACTTTAGTGCAAATTGTGTAGAAACTGCACTCACAAATGATAGCTGATTAAATATAGTGCTGAACATGAACAGAAAACTTTATATTTGCTATAGAAAGTCATGGTTTTTCACATTTTTGCAATTTACACATTTTTCCTTGACCATGGAAACTTTGCAGGTAAAAGAATATTATTTTAATATCCACATTTCAGACATTAATGTAAGAATGAAAGAAAGAAAGAAAGAAAGAAAGAAAGAAAGAAAGAATAAATAAAACAAAACTGTCTCATGTAGGGCAACTACATAATATTCGCACCTCTGCTAGCAAGTCACCTTTCCATATTAATCAGCTTTGTGAACCACAAAAAGGAGTGAATAATTTATGGCCTGCTGTTCTAGGAGAAAATAGCTTTGCACAATGATAAGCAGTGCATTAGCCTGCTCACGATGTTAGAAAGCCAATGGCATTTCTGTTCTCAAGGCTAAAAGAGCTCCTTCCTGAGTCTTGCTGTGACGAGTTATGCACTAACTCTTAAAAAATAAATTGAACTGTTCTTTCACTGTGTCCCACTTTCCTCTCTGTTCTAGCCTTTACTTTTCTGAGAAATTCTGGATCACTGCATTGTTGCACTTCTCTTCTTATTTTCTCCTTAAGGGGTTTTAACACTGACAGCGCTTCTCTGCAACAAAATGATGAGATCACATTCATTTTCAGTGACACATCAAGTTTGAGAGAAGTGATGCCTAAAACCAGATGCACAACCACGTCAGAAATTGTCAGCAAGTTTGAGTTTGACTAGTGTATTGATCATTCTTGTTCATGAAATGATCTATTATGCATTGCTGCAATTTATACATAAACATTCGCCAGCAGAATATTTAATGGCTGTGGATAAACTTCAAAGTCTAAATTTTCCTTCTGTTTTGTTTTCTCAATCTATTCTCCTTCCTAATCAGCCAGACTTTTACTTCCTCATTAGCTTTCTTTCTGATTATTCTTGTCTCAAACTTACGAGCAAGGGACACTACGCATGAGCTGGTGACAGTGGCCAGTGTATTTGAAGCCACACATTCATAAAGCCCTGCATCCTTCTTGGTGGTCTTCATAATCATCAGCAGCTGTCTCCCGTCAGGGCAGGATATCATGTTCATCCTTGGGTCAATCTCAAGTGGCTTCTTATCTGAGAATACACAAATTTGATAAGCAAATATGTTAGTTGGTAACTTTAACTTTTTCCAAAATCATAATCTCAAATCCACAACCTGGTGTGCTCTGATGTTAATGTTGACATTAGACACTTTGACTTTGGTGGTGTTACTTTGAGGTGAAAAGAGATCCTTCTATATACAGCCAAAAAATAAACTGGTTTGCTTGTGTCAGCACAATTGCTATTAATGCATCTAGAATTTATGGTTTAGCGCAGCACAGATACTTTTAAAGAACAATATACCAAGAAATATATGCGTTTAATCATTTTTTTAAATTTCAAAGTACTCCATATTGGCTGAGACGGTATAATGTGAAAGAACTCATTTCTACAGATACAACAAGAAGCCAATATAGGGAACAAAATCTCTACTGCAACTGAGATAATACACTTACAATTATTGCAAAGTTATTTTATATTCAGTATATTCAGTTAAGGATATTGCACTCAATTTAGGTCAGATTATATTATCTTTAGTCCCATAGAAGCTTATATTACAATTTGAATCAGACCTTTCATCCATGAGATGCGTGGGTGAGGACTGCCAGCAGGGAGGCAGCTGAGAGTGACGGGATCTCCCTCCAAGAGAACGTGGTCCCTTAGTTTGATATGGAACACAGGAGGGAAGTCTAATTGTTGAGAGAATCAGTGAAAAGATTAATGAGACAGGCACTATAATTTATCTCCCACAGCTGTGCCAAAGCAAGTCCATATGCATAATTGATTCATTGATGATACATGTAAGTCTTTATAGCAAGACCGGATGTGATCAAATAGGTGTCTCCTTTTGTGCATAAGTTACTGTGAAATGCATAAAATGAGATGTGCAATACCAGATGTTAGACGTGTGTACTGGCGAGAGCGGAGAGAGCCATTCTCCCTGGCAATAGAAGCTGGGATGTCTGGTTGGGAAACCGTCTTGTCTCTTTTTCCCCTCGTCAACCCCCAGCGGTCCCATCGTGATCTGTGCTCAATTTCTGCACCTGGAAAAAAATGACGGCCTTTTAACAACAAGAAGAAATGATCAAATTAAGAGCATTAACCAAAATAAAAATTGCGTACTTTTAACAGCTGATTCTGATTGGATGCTTGACATGGAATCGAGTGATTCTGATGAGGTCCCTTTCCCTGATTGGGCAGCCAGTTGATTCTGTGGGACACCCATCCTCTTCAGACTGCCACCTTCTGAGGTGGAACGACGCAGTTTTGTGAATATAGGCGTCCTCTTCTCCATCTTGCTTTCATTATCATCTTTCCTGTCCTCAGAGTGACTCCTAATCCTTGTGGATAGGCTTGCCATGGTACTACCGATCTTCTTGCGCATGGCAAGGATAGGTGACTCTGAGGGTGCTTTGGACTCAGGCTCTGGGGGAGGCTCAGGACCTCCATCCAACCTCACCATCTCAATCTCTTTCTTTTCTTGGGATCCCCTCCGTCCCAGTGCCCAGGACAGACGACGCCTGGGTGCTGAAGCTTCCTCCTCTTTGAGCTTCTCCTCCTGCCTCTCTACTGATGGGGTTCTTTTCAAGCGCATTGAGAGTCTCCTCATGAAACCAGGGTCCTTCTCCGCCTCACGAAGGTCCTGAACTGACTTGGACTTCTCCTCCAACCGCCTTGGAACAAATTCTAAGGGTGCACCAATTGGCCCTGGGCGATACATTTCTTCTGCAATTTCTGGAGCAACAGTGGAAGGCTTTTCTTCAGTTTTCTGGAATGAGAAGCGTTTAAGACTACGAGTTAGAGAGGACTCACGCTTCTTGAAGCGAGCTTCAAAGACCTCCTCAGATGCAAGGTCCTGAAGGTTGCTTCCAGGAGACGGCTCTCGCTTAGGGGAGGCACGAGTGGGAGTCTTAGGAGGACTTGGCTCTTTAGGTGGATGTTCTGTTGAGGCAACCCGAGAAAAGACTGCAGGATGTTCAGTGGTTTGGTGAAGGTCTGGTTTGGATGAAGAAGTTGACAAAAGGGTTGGTTCAGAGATGTGTCTGGAAATGGGTGCATAGACTGGAACTGATGGTGGGCTGGTTGTTGGGGTTGTTGGTATAGGTGTAGGCACAGTAACAGGATCAGGTTGGCTAGATGTCTGGACCGATGGTACCATGATGGTCTGCATGATACTAGCATATGCAGACACTCTACCATCTGGGAGCACTGTACGTGCAGGGAGTGATGGAGTCACATAGGTTGAGACGACACTCTGGGGGCTGGGAGCTGGGGCAGCTGTTGGGGTCACCATGTTTGAGCTGGTGGTAATGGTGACCTCTGGAGACTTTGGTGATGCCTTTACATCATCCTCAACTTCTTTAACCTCATCCTCAACTTCTTTAACCTCAATCTCTGGAGCAGGAGGTTCCACTTCTTTTTCTGGTTCTTTATCCTCTCTTTCTTCCTCTTCCTCAATTGTTTCCTCTACTATGGGGGTCTTCAGCTTAATTTCATCCACTTTTTGAGACTTTTCACTGGGCTCCTCGAACTTGCTCTGGACCTTCTCTTGTGCATCAGTCTCCTGAGATTTCTGCTCAAAACTTCTGGTTTCATCTGAATCAGTCTTTGGCACAACAATGACTTCTTCGGATTTACTGTCCTTGTAGACCGTTGACTCTTTTTCTTCAATTTTCTCTTTCTCAAGTCTCTCTGGTTCTGGGGTATGAATTTTTGGGGTGATGGGACGAGAATCCTTGAGTGGCTCTGTGAGAGCAGACATAGACACAGCTTCCTGCAGTCGTCTCTCTTCTATTTGTGCCAGTGGGATCTCTAGAGGTGCTCCCATCCGTCGGTGCAGGGGCATGGGCTCTGAATCACCCTGGCTGAAGGAAGCACTCTTGCGGAGTATCTTGGTCTTTGGGATATCATCTCTAGGAGACTCGCTGGATGCCGCTCTAACAAGCGGTGGGTTACCAAGGCGAGACCCCCGCACATAGCGCTTCTCATCCCCCATGCCTAATGTCTCCAGCAATGGGCCTCGTAATCCGCTCATCTTGTTGTCTACAGAGCCACCCCTGAGAAGTCTTTGCCTCATCAGTTCCAATTTCAGGGCATAATCTTCCTGGCTCAACTTTGCAGCTCCTGGACTTGGGCTTCTCCTTGGAAGCTCCATAGATACCGACTTTTGTAGAATTCTACTTCCATCGGTAGAGCTTTCTTCTGTGCCCTCCTCTGTTTTGATGTGGAGCTGTAGGGCACTGTCAGCCGAGCTCCCTCTGCGTAACTCTCCTCTGCGACGTGCTCCCTCTGGCTCATCTGACTCCATGCTTGAACCTCTGCGCATTGGTCTCTTTGCGTGTTCTGCTCTTTTCGCCAATTCTGCTGGCTCTTCATCAGATGAGCCTTTTTCATCTTCTTGTGTTGACCTCTTCCTGGCTCTACCCCTAGCAGCTGCATCTCCACCCTCTTTCTCTGACGTCTCCACTTCCATGGGCTCTGACTTCTGATGGCTTGAAGCAGGCCTCTCAGCATTTCCATTCGGTCTACCTGTCATTTCATCATCCCCTACAATTTCAGTCAGTGACATTCTAGAACCTGAGGATTCCATGTTTATGGGCATTGGGATAAAAGGCAGCTCATCAATGTCTTCATCCGAATCTGAAGATGATGAAGGTGGTGGTGAACCTTGTTTCAGATGTCGTGGAACAGCAATGGAAATGTGGCTAGAGGAGTCATCCAGTAACTCAGGTATAGACCTCATCACCATCTTAGATTTATAGCTGATAAGAGATCGCTAAAAGAGATATGTGAGCATTGTTACAATGACATACTAAAAGAATCTATAATGTTTTAAGCACTGAACAACAGTCGCTAACATTATCTTACCTGCCATTTTCTTCTGGACATAAACTTTTTGAGGGACTCTGTGCTGATGCTCTTACCCTTATTCAGGGTCTAAAAGAATGAAATATGTATTTTAACAATCATGGTAAATAACTGTTTCCATTAAATACTTCGATCTAAAATGTTTACAACTTAAATTAACTTGATGTTGTATTAATTTAAATAACATATTTGGATAGCCATGGATCTAAAGGAGGATTTCTTTACTTTTCTACTTTGTCGTTACCTTGAACCAGGGGTGCCGAAGACATTCATTAGCATCAGGTCTCCTGCAGATAAAACAACATTAAACAAATTGCCAGTTAACACAAAGTGCTCGTAGCAGTAGAAATAATTTTCTCGACAATAAATTATCAACATGAGTGTGGTGCTGCAGATAAGCACCATAGATTCCACTTACAATCTATCAGCCACCAGCAGTTTAATGACGAATCCCTTAGCTTCATGGCAGAGGTCGGTAAACATGCTTTCTTCAAAAGCTACATTATAGTTCCTGATGTTGAGAACAGAACTACGGTCGTTTTCTCCAGCAAAAGGAGAAACTCCAGTGAGACTGCAAAATAGAGTTGTTTGATGAAGTTCAACTGAAGATACTGGTATTAGTGATGAACATTCTAAGTAAACATATATTTTTATAATATACAATTGCATAACACTAAACTAAAACAATAACATAATATAATGTAAAATTATATAAATATTTTTATTCTAATAGACACAATTGAAATAATCCTACCATAAGTATGTTAGAACTCCAACAGGCCTGTAAGTAAAAAAAAAAAAAAGTTGAATTGTGAGGCACTAATGTATTCATGATACTTTAGAGGCTGCATGCAGATTTGTTCAAGAGCTGTTTTGTGATGGAGGGACCAGGTGCATTACCAGATGTCCGTTGCCTTGGAGACGGGTGTCTGGTTAACAATCTCTGGGGCGACAAATTCTGGAGTGCCATATTTGCAGTACTGTGCCTCATCAGGCGTGAACTTTACAGCATTTCCAAAATCACATATGCGGATCTGATCACTACTAGGGTCTGCCATGAGGATATTATCAGGCTGAGCGGAAAAAAGAGGAGTCTAGTCAACACATCGTTTCCTTACCGTGATTATTGCTTACTTATGGAAGGAAATGGTAATGACAGCAAATTACATAACATTTACCTTTATGTCTAGATGAAGTATGTCATGCTGATGAAGATAGCTCATACCCTCCAACAGCTGTCTCACGCTGGATCGGATCTGCAGTAAACAATTCAGACAGTTTAGGGACACACGTCACTTTTACTAGTCCTGTCCCGACAGAAAGTCTAAAAAGAATACATTCTTTATCCTCTCGATGAATAGAAGATGCAAAGAGAAATGGCCCATGACAAAACCAAATGTGACAACAGTCTGCTCAAACATTTGAAACTTTTCTGGTCACTTTAAAAGATCAAACTGGTTCACCCACCTCTGACTCCATTACTGTTGATTTCTTTGTAAGTCTTTCGAGAAGCTCCTCATGGCATCTTTACACATTGTCAAGGACAATCACAGTGATGGGGCAAAGCTTGTGATCAACTCATCATCACTACAGCGTGTGAGAGGAAGTGTGATTGTGCCAGATTGGATGTGAGATAGTTTTACAGAGGGGTCCAAAAATCTGAGTTCACAAGTGAAAAAATTTATCTATTTTACAAACCATTTCATTTAAAACATTTTTTTCAGTGCAAATTATAATCAAAACAGTTTAAGTTCAGTGTTGAACTGAAAAATTAACATGTCTTAGTATTTGGTTTGTTTTTCTTTTGCAGTCTAGAAATAGTGCAGAACCTTTATATTTCATATTCGTTTTACACACTTTTTTGTTTTCAATTTTTCAAAAGCCTAAAACTTTCTGCTCAAAATTGATTTGAATTCCAGACTTTTAGACTCCATTGTGTGATTATATCAATTTAAATGCATGTTTTATGTAAGATGTCCTTTCTTTGTGTGTCTTCCCAGGAGACTTTGCCCTGAAGGACACTATTTGTGACAGTCGAAGCACAGATGGACTGAAGCAATACACACCGGAAAGATTCTAAGGCAGATGACTAAGGCAGGTGTGAATATATAGGGTACAGATCACACAAGCATCTGTAGCAACTCTCAGCGCAGATGGGCGCTATTCATCTGTACGTCTGACTCACAATGAACTACAAGATTATAGTTCATCATGACAAACTTTGAATGTCACAGAGTTCAAAATAAAACTTCACTTCATTTAATTAAACTTGCTTTTATGGCCGGCGATCCTTAAAGCTCTCAGAGATGTTAAAGGATACAGCTCTGTAATGATGATAACAGCATTCTTCTTCTCGAAGGCGTCGTGAAAGTAGAGGATCCTCTCATGGTCTAGATGAGACAGCATGTTCAGCTCTCTCAGAGCGGAGGCCTTCCGTTTAGCCCGAGCGGAAATGAACTTGGCTGCATATTCAATCTTTCCTGCTTTCTGTACCACTCGTTTCACATATGAGAACGCCCCTCTAAGGAAAGAACATTTCTCATCAAATCATAGAAAATAGAACATTTGTTTGGGGAAAAAAGGTGAACGGTGTTTTAACAGGTGTCAACAGCAAACTAACTGATAATCAGTGGAACAATGGCATAATTCAGCCAATGAAAATATGAATAATCAATGCTTATTTAATTTAAAAGTGAAGTGTATATCACTATTTGGTCATGTGACTCTGAAGATTGGAGTAATGGCTGCTGAAAATTTAGCTTTGCCATCACAGATTTAAATTCCATTATAAAATATATTAAAAATGAAAAGAGATGTTTAAACTGTAATGTATGTCACAAAATATTACTGTTTTTACTGTATTTTGATCAAATAATTTCAGCCTTGGTAAGCATAGGAGACTTTCAAAATCTTAAAAAAAAACTTATAGACCCAAAACTTTTAAACGTTAGTGTACATACAGACAAATATTGTGTAAAATACTCATTTTTTTAACATTCACGTCAATATTTTTTAGTAATGAATGAGATGCATATTTATGATCAACTTTTTTGTTCACCATTTGTGGTCAAAATGTTGCCAAAAGATACAAGGTATCAAAGAGTGCACCTATGATGCCTTAACATCCTTTTAGAGCAGACAGCTCACTAGGTTTTGGAAAAGAGCTATTATGTGTGTAGAGCTGTAGCATGTGTCTGTTTGCAGCGGGTTCAGGTCTTAATAGAACGGTGGCAGTCAGCCATAAAGATTATAATTAAAGCACAGAGAGAGCGACAGCATGCAGAGCAGAGATACAGCTACACAATGGCTGCACTACTCTCCGCCCAGTCGAGCGCTCAGTGTACCATTGTATCAAACAAATAACCCTCTCTTTAAAATGTGGCTTTGACTGTCTTTAGCTATTAAACAGTTTCAAAGTCGCATTGATGCTCATCTGACCTGGTTCAAAACTGACATGGTTTGAGGAGTATGATGAGCATATTGACTGGAGGTGTTGATTTAATTGCATAATATATTGATTAATTAATTTCAATCAATATTTGCATATGAAAACCCCAAATAAAGATAATTTAAAGACATTGCTGTGGAAGATAAGTAAATCCCTGAATATGCAAGTACTAATGTACTGTTTATGTCCATATTATTAAACATATTGCTTTAAACTGGGTAGTTAATCAATACAGAAGCTGTGCAAACCTTATTAAGAAGTCTGTATGAGGCACAGAGATCCCATTTTTTACAACCTGAGAAATTTCAAGGGTCTTGTGGCCTCTTCTGAAGTGGCTGAATCATTCTTTGACTGTGGAGCTTGAAATTGCATACTTCCCTACCAAAAGTGTATTTTCAATAATGTGCCAACGCTTTCCTCAGCTGATGCTTTATTAAACCTTAGACATGTGTGGTGAGTCAGAAGACCTGAGATCTGTCATCAGCGAGAGCTGATGGAGTTGGCTTTTTGAGTTTCTAGGCCGACAGAGGAAATCATTAGAGATAAATGGTGCATGTCCAAGTGAGGCTCCGGGCGGATGACTCACCTCCCAATTTCCTTGTGCACGTCATAGTAATCAGTGAGCCTCCGCATCTTTCTTAAGATGGACGCCTCATCCTCCATGGGGTCATCTTTGTACTCTTTACCTAGACACAGAAATTACAAAGTTAATTTCTAAAGGCCAGTCAAATGAATTAGCAAGTTTTGTTTGATTAGGCTACACATGCATTATGGGTTTAATAAACTTATTTTCGCATGTTTCTGAAAAATTTCAACACATTTATTACCATTTTAATATACACAAAATAAATATATTTGAATAAATAAAATAAATGTGTATTGTTTATCCACACATATTTACTTTTTATTTTTCTTTCAAGTGTGCATACAGTACGGACATAAATGGTTTGAAAACTTTATTGTATGATTGTATGTTTTGTTGTGCTTTGTTAACATTATTTTCTATGAAGTTGCTTTAGAACAATATTTGTTGTAAAAAAAAAAAAAAAGCTAAACTTACATTTGTGCAATTAATTAAAAAATATTTAAAAAAATATTTATAATAATATAAATTATTTATTTTAAATACATTAATATGTTATATGTGTTAAATACATTTTTTACACATAATATTTCTCATTCAGTATAAATGATACAATTTTCTGACTTTTTGATATCTGACTGATATTTTAGGAAGGGGTCACTTGCAACAAAAAATTTATAATCGTAATTTTAAGGAAATCGGTAATATCCTCATAATTCAGAACCTCATTGGAACTGAAGAAGGACAAGGGAATCACCCATACAAAATGTTATCTTTGGCCCTATGATAGTGCTGGATTTATCACTTTATTCCATCTCACCTGGTTAGGACACGAGGTTGCAGTAAGGTGGTGGTGAGTCAGCATGCTTAGAAACATAACCTCCTTCATTAAAGTGAAAGTGCTTACCGATGTGGACAGTCAGCTCAGCCTTGCAGGACACAGAACCGGCCAGATTCTTAGCAGTACAGGTGTAAACTCCTGAGTCATCAGCTTGAGTGTTCAGTACCACTAGAGAACATTCATTGTCATCGTACACAAATGTGAAATGGCTGCTTTCGGACAGCAGGGTGTCTCCCTGAAAATCAGAGAAAAACCACTGAGTGGCCATCCAACTGTTGTGATTTGAATTTAAAATGCTTTTGTGTGGTCTTGAGGTGAACAGGGTAGTGACGAATTAAATAGAAGGCAAAGGACTTGAGGCAGGAGATGGAATATCCAACAGTACCATTCAAAGCATAAATTAGCATGATTTACAGAATGTGATAATGCTCTCAGGGATATGGCTCAAGGAAATATCGGGCAAGCAGTGTTAGTGAGAGATCAGCAGGTGGAAAAGGGGCTGACATGGTTTGACTTCAAGATCTGAATAAAAGTCAGATCTACCTTTAAAGTTTTTTTTTTTTCAGGTGTACATGGGAAATAGAAAAGAGATGAACCCTCAGCTAAACCCTCAGTGACTGTAACTGATATGAAGACAACAAACATCTACCTCAGCATGAGTGTCGGGAAAGGCTTATGGTGAAACAGCAAGAATTTTTGGCTTCAAAGAATTGGAATTGAATCTAAAGCACAAACTCTCCTAGTTGTCCTCTGTAACATTTTTAAATTGATTTTTATATTTATAATGGTAAAAGAAAAATTACATTTTTGTACTTATGATGTTTATTATTTATAATGTAAATTGTTTCGTAGGGTTTTTCCAAAACCATTTTTCAAATTAAATGGGCTATTTTTTTTACTACTATATATATTCCAAGTTCACAAGCTGCGAGTTTGAGTATTACAGGTGTTCACTGCCACAAATGTGATTTATTAAAAGAGAACCATATTTAATACTATTTTCTAATTAAATAGTACATGCACTACAACAAAAACACACACCTTATACCAGAGGATGTCTGGGACGGGCTTTCCTTCAACCACCACCGCAAAACGAGGAGTCTCGCCTACATTCACATCCAGGTCTTCCATGATGGTCTCAAAAGTTGGCGCCACTAGAGACAGAGAAATCAATGAGACTCAGATTATGTGCAATAATAACAGAAACACGTACAGTTTGTATTCTGTACACAGCAACATACCTGCCATTTCCAGGGTTAGGGTGCAGGAGTCGCTGCCATACTTGTTGTTGGCGATGCACGTGAGCTGACCAACATCACTGCTCTTTACCTTGCACAGCTTCAGCGTATGCTGGTCATCATCAGGCATGCTCAACTCAAACAGACCCGGTCTGTTAGACAATGTCACTGCCCCTCTGAAAATATAAAGGCAGAATAACTACTAGTTTTCTTTTGGTCAACTACATTCATGTCCTTGCAAAAGCAAAAGGATGGTGCTGATATTTTAGGTTATATGAATATACAATTTAATAGATGCAAGAAACAAAAGACCAAATGGAATTCAGTATGCAAATAGGTGTAACTCTGAGAAAACTGTTTAGGCATTCTGAACAAACCCTAACAAAAATATTTGAGGAATACTAATACAGTGCTGTCTTAAATGATAGCAACAAAGAATTATTAGCATAGGAAAAACTTGCACTGCACATCTAATCAAAGTTATCCTGGGAACCATGATTTGAAAAGGATAGAAGGCATGAAACAATGACTTATTCTTTTCTGTTCAAGACACAAAGCTATTGTATGGATACAGAAGACTTACAGCAATGCAAACAAGTCATATGCACTACTATAATTGTACTTTTTGAGTATTTTGAGACTTGCAATTATAAACTCCCACTTTTCATGTATGTAAAAAAGCAGCTCGGACATTCTTATCATTTTTTTCCTTTTGCATTAGATTTAAGAAACAACATGAAGAAGTGTATATGAGTAAATGATGACCGAATTTTCATTTTTGAGCATTTTTATCATTTAAATATTGAATAATTATTAAAAAAGCATAAGATCTGTAATTGATTTAATATAATCAAAATGCATTTCCAGAAATGCCAGTAATTTTCTAACTTCTTTTCTAACTTCACTCATAAATATCTGAAAATGTATAAAGCTAAAAAAAACCATGAATATTAATAGCTTTTGATGAATATTAATAGAGTGCTGTATTAATCATAGCTACAAACAATTATTAACACAGGAACAATTGCACTGAATGTCTACATGCAAAAAAGTAGCTATCCTTTGTATCATGATTTGAAAGGACTTTTATTTAATAATCATATGGACAAATATTACAGTGCTTTTTTATCTTAAATCTATTTTTTGTGTGTGTTTGTCAGAAGAAACAACATGAAAATGAGTAAATGATGAGAGTATTATAATTTGAGCCATTTATCCCTTTAAGTATTGTATCAACAGTTTCATAAGTTATGAATAATTATTAAGCATAGCAAATACGTACCCATTCCAAAATGATTCAATGCAATCAAAATGCAAAATACCTCTTCCATGTGACCGATGCATTGACGTGGTTGAGAGTGACTGTGATGCTTAAGGGCTGCTTCTCCACCATATATACAATGTCCGGCTTGTCAGTGATTACAGGAGCCTCCTGGAGGTACGGACCTGCAGACGGAGAGATAAAAGCCAGTCTCTTGCAGTAACTCATACATCTCATTGACCCGTCTGACTGTGGCTGTCCTTGTCTGCTGAGGCATACCTCTATCTAGCAGCTGCACTGGCTCGGTGGCAGGCGATGGCTTGCTAAAGGCCTTGCTGGTGATTGATAGCACCCTGAAGGCGTAGCGGACACCTTTAGACAGATTGGTAATGGTATAGGTGGTCTGTTTCAGGCAAGAGACGATGATGGTCCACTGGATCGATCCTAGAGCTTGCTGCTGAACAGCATACATCAGAGAGCTAGGATCTGGAAATAAAAAGTTTCAGTTTGAAAGCCAAAACCAAAAAAGGAAATCTGATTACTTCCGATACATTTTTCAAATACACTGCAAAGAAAGGAAACTGTGCTTGATAATATGGAACAAGGACACTCAAATTTTATGGCTTAGGCAGTCAATTCAGCAGTAAATCTGTGATTGTTTCCAACAACATCTCCAAGACATAGAATATCTGTTGGAAAGGAATAAATAAAATGTTACAGTACCACAGTGCTAGTAAACTATATTTAGCTGGTGGCCATACTTGGAAATGTGTTAAGGAAATAAGAGGAGGTCAGGTTAATCATCTGTGATGTTGTTCTCCAACTAGCGTCACTACACTGTTGCTCTATCAATATTTACTGTATGCTGAGAGAGTACATTTAGTATAAAGAGAGGATGCCAATAGAGTGACTCTTGGAAATAAAGATCACAAATGAGATCTCTTAAATGGAAGAGTTCACCCAAAAATGACAATTGTGTAATCTATCTTCATATATTTGTTAAATTCAATAATTTTTTTTATACACAAAGCTGTCATATGGCTTTAGAAGGCTTAAAATACAGTGAAAAAGTCCCATATGTATTATGCTTCTGTGGTGCTTTTGAATCATTTTTGAAGTTTGAAAGCATCAGTTTCTATTCATTGAAATGACATGAAAGACAACAGAATTTCCTTTATTGTCAAACTAATCCTTTAATATCTCTATTTCTCCAAGACCACAATAAGATTAAGAAGAGAGCCACTAGTCACAAAACAGAAAGTCCTGTCCCAAACTCACTCTATTGGTTGAACCTAATCAAGTTGCACTTCTGGTGCAATTAGTGGTGCAGAAATGACACACTTCAATTTTAAAAGCCCTGCTTCTCTGGTTTTGCACTTAAAAACCCCCAATAATTTCAAATTTGTCTTTAGAGTTTCAGATATGTCAACATTTGTGTCTGTTTTAATTTCCCCTAAAGTATTTTAGGGAAGCATCTGAGAAACAATGGATATTTACATAAAACATAACTGTGAACTCCATTAAGAATAGCTCTATTATCCTACAGCTATGAAAGAGCAACCACTGACCAATTAAAATGTTCCTTTGGGGAACTTCAAACCTTTAAATGAGAAAGGCTACAGTACAAGAACAGTTTCTAAATTAAATGAATATATACATAAATAACATGCATAATTATACCAATGGACGGATCCAGTCTTCTGGGTTTCTTCCAGCTTAGCGTGATAGTCTTGCCAGTGATGGACTCGATGACTGGGGTCCCATCTGGCGGGTCAGGAAGGATATCTAAAACAGCAAAAGTGTCAGTCAGAATATTTATTTGGTGCCAGAGGAGTCTCTCGCTATTTTTCACACATGCACACATATGCTTCAGCCTTAAAATAAATTGTAGTATTGCTTTGAACAGTCTGGGATGTGGGGAAAAAAAAAAAAAACAGAAATAAGCTGTGGTTATATGACGCTGATCGGGCTGCTAACTTGGGAGTGTCTAACTAATCCTTTGGAGTAACTCACGTCAGCAGTAGGCACTGCAAATTCAAAGAAAAATATTTTTAAAACACCATTTGACCGATTAATTTTGGACAATTACCAGACAAGGATTTAAAAAATAATTTTAAATAAATTGACACTTAAAAAAAAAATATGAGAGCAGAGCTGAACAAAAAAAATATTCCCAACAGAAATCTATAAATATATATGAATTTATTTTATAAATATAAGAATTTATATAAAATATATTTATTATTTTATATGAATTAATTTTTACCTATCCAATCCTGAAAAATCACATCTATTTTGGGGTTTTTACTCAGGGAACTGATATGCATGTTTATTGTGTCAATATTGTGGTTACCGATCTTTGAAATCATGTTCATATTGTGGCCAAAGTATTATCATAATAAATAGTAATATAATATATGAAAAATGTGCATAATTTTTTTTTTCTTTTAACTTACTGGTGAGCTTTTTAAGTCCTTTTTAAGATGCACTTTTTCTAATGTATTCAAGTTGTCAAACATAGCTAGCAGAAGCCATTGATATATTAAACTCACCTGTCACATAAAGATGGGCATAGCAGGTGGCCTTGCCCACCTTATTGGATATGACACACTTGTAAACTCCTCCATGGGCATGACAAACAGAGCGGATCACCAGGCTGTGAACATCTCTGACTACAGAAGAGACAACATAGAGAACAAACACTTCATATTCCTGCTATTCCCGCCACTCACACTATCATTTCCAGAGGGACTGCCTTCCAGAACAGCTTAGCAGACTGTAGGAGAATTGAATTATATTATCAACTAACTTACACTGTGTCATTTTTCTGTCCTCTGTGCTGTCAATCCTCTTGCCATTGTGAAACCAGATTATGGCTGGATACGGCAGGCCAGCCACTTTGCACCTGAGCACAGCCTCTCTGCCCTCAACTACATCCAGATCGTAGAGCGGCTTGACAAAGTCAGGCATGGTGAAACGTTCCACCTCATTCTCAGGCACCTCAGGTTCCTCGGGAATGGAGGGCATTTTTTCCAGCTTTGCTCTAATAAAGATAAACCAAAATCATCAAGATGTTATGTTTTTATCCAAAAATGTTTCCATTAAAGAACAGCTTTTTGATTTTAGTCCTTTGATGCTTCACCAGAAAATGAAAACTGTCATCTTAAACATGTCAAAATGCTGTTTTTGTCCATGCACAAATTTATCGTATCCATTCAAAAGATTTGGAATATGGTGCACATGTCATATGGATAACATTATGGTGTTTTTGGAACTAAAAAGTCACACCGATCTATCCATATATGGAAAAAAATTATGTAATGATTCTTAAAAATTTCTCCTTTTGTGTTCCATGGACAAATACGTATGGAAGCTTAATTCCGTTATAAAATAAAATAAAATAAAATAAAATAATAAAGGCAAAATAAAGGTAATTGTGACTTTTTATTCTCACAGTTCTGTTTATATTTCACAATTCAATTTGTTTTCTAAATTGTTAGATATAAATCCACAATTGCGAGAAAAGTCAAAATTGTGAGATAAAAAGTCACAATTACCTTTTTTTTATTCCTTATTCCTTCATGCGACTTCTCACAATTCTGATGTTTTTCTTGCAATTGCAAGTTTATATCTCAAAATTAAGACTTTTCTTCTCAGAATTATCTTTTCTTCTCAGAGTTATCTCACAAAATTCAGACTTTTTTCTCAGAATTGTACGAAGAAAGTCTCAATAACCTTTTTATTTTTTTTATTTCTTATTCCTTGTGGTGACTTTTCACAAATTTAGACTTTTTCCTGGAAATTGTTAGTTTATATCTAACAATTCAGACTTTTTCTCAGAATTATTTCTCAGAATTGCGCAATTCTGAGTTTATATCGCACAAAAAAAAGA
This sequence comes from Spinibarbus caldwelli, assembly GCA_039654775.1. Lineage (NCBI taxonomy): Eukaryota > Metazoa > Chordata > Actinopteri > Cypriniformes > Cyprinidae > Spinibarbus > Spinibarbus caldwelli. The sequence continues at coordinate 8,767,571 of CM077233.1, forward strand.
AGAACTTTAATTTTTGAGTAAACTAAACCTTTTAAACAAGTTCTGAGTGAATCATTAGTCAAAAGGTCATACATTTGAGAGGATATTGCTGGTCTGGGCTCCTGCACATACAGCTCCGCTGCGCACTCAGCCTCCCCGCGTGAGTTCCGCGCTACTACTGTATAGAGACCCTCATCTTCATTACTAACATGAGAGATGATTAATGAGTGCCGTCCTCCTTCCTTCAAGATCCGAACGTCTTCGCTTTCCTCCAGCGGATGATCTGTTGAAGACATGACACACAAATGACTCAACCATCTTAATGTTATTTTACAGAACTGACACTGGGAGGCACTCAAGGGAATTAGACTCATACCAAAGTGGCTCCAGATGACCTGAGGAGGTGGCGTCCCGCTGACCTTGCAGTCAAATCGAGCATTACGACCCTCGATAACTTCTAGTACATCCAGCTTACGGGTGAAGAGGGGCTCTATGGATGCTACGACCTTTAGCTTGGCACTAGAGGTCAGCTCCTCTATAAATCACATGACATGTGAAGTGAAATAGACCGTTTAATATGGGTCTTGCAATATGCGCTGATCACGTCATGAAACCTTTGGCAAAAAGGGTCATATTTATAACCTTAGCAACATGTTTATTTATTGGCATTAAATGGACTGTTTCTTTTGTTGCTACTGCATGTTTAAAGGGATAGTTCACTCAAAAATTACAACTCGGTCAGTATTTACTCGCCTTCTGTCGTTCCAAACCTGTATGACTTTCATTATTCTATGAACACAAAAGAAGATATTTTGAAAAATGTGTTTATTTTGTCCATGCATTCTTGTTTTGGACTGCCTTACCAATATGGGGAAAAAAAAAAACATTTGTTAAAATATCTTCTTTTATGTTCAGCAGAAGAAAGTCAGTGATACCGGTTTTAAACAACATGAGCGTGAGGGTGAACTATTCCTTTAAGATTTCTGAGCACAACAATCGACTATGAAATATATGCTTGTCAAACTGTATAGGCCAGGCTGAAATAATCATTATGATTGTTAAAAATAAACTTCAGTTGCTTATTTCCAATGTTAGGATAAATCAAAAAGAATATGCAGAGTTGCAGGTGCTACACCAAGCCAAGAAAATGTAATTCTACATGATACAGTATTACTCGTTTAATGTAATGAGACTTGTAGAACAATGATGTGTTGGTGTATAAAACAAACCATGTGGACCAATACCAAAGCTGCTCACCTTTAGCTGTGCTCAGTTTGCAGGTGTACGTTCCACTGTCATCCTCATGTACCGAGTTAAGCAGCAGCCTGCACCTTTTTCCATCAAAGTACATCTTACAGTTCAACAGAGCTGGTTGGATGAGTTTCCCATCTGACAGCCAATCAACATCTGTGTCCTGCGGGCCAATCACATGACACTCGAACAAGGCAGTCTCCCCTGCCTTCACCATCACGTCCCTCACTGGCCGAATGATGGCCAGGCCTGGCTCTATCGGACGAGCTGGAGGAAAAATAAAAGGGATCAACTAAAGAGTGGTGAAGAAAAACACCCCATATAAGGAAATCCAGAGCTTAAGTTTAAAGCACACAAGAATCTTTGCATGCGTTTAATCTGCTGCAGATATAGGAGACATAGTCTGCTAATAGAATGTGTTTTACAGCAGAGCAGATATATTAGAAGAATATGCTAATACGCTGTCTGTAAGCATAATCCGCTCATGGCTCAGTACAGATCAGCTCTAAATTATACCCAGAATTCCAAATTGCCCGGTCTGAGACTCTCCATTCTGGCTCTTTCAGACTTAAACTGATCTTAAAATGCAAGGCTAAATTTATGCATATTATACCAAGGGTTCGTTTATTTGATTACAAAGTAAAATATATATATTTTGAACGATTTTTAATAACTGTATTTTAATACATTATAAAATATAATTTCTTCCTGTGATGGCAAAGCTGAATTTTTAGCAGTCATGACCCCAGTCTTCAGTTATCCTACAGAAATCAATCTAACATGCTGATTTGGTGCTAATGAAAGTATTCATTTCTTTCCTTCAAAAAACAAACCAAAAAAATCTTACTGACCCCAAACGTTTGAACTGTAGTGTATATATTAAATATACTTTAATATTATATAAATTATATTTTAACAAAAAACTGATACTGACTCACTAAATTAATTGCAAAACCTGTTAATCATTCAATGCTCCTAAAATATGTTTTAAGATGCAAGACTGCATTAAAATTATTGAGAGAAAATTGTATAACTACTGGAAAAAAATCGCATTATTTTAAACCAAGATATGACACAATTTCTCCTGTACTCATATAAAAACTACTCACATTATGCATTCAAACACATTCATTGACTTACATGAAAAACTAAAATTAGCTGCTGCATCGATCATTTGAAAAATCCTATTTATTAAATATTCAAAAGGTGATAAGCAGTGTTTAGGAAGCTACAAACCGCTCATAATGTAAAGTACTTCAACTAGAGTGATTGTCAGGGTAATGAACCTATGAATGGCTTAGTTGTCTCTGTATATTAAGCTGAGCAAGAAGTATATTAACAATGAAAAATCACATCATCTTTAGGAAAGAATTATCTACATAATTTATCATGCTTGTGATTCCTTAATGCATACAGACCATGCAACACCAACTGAAGCCCCCACCTTTCACCTCCAGTTTGCCCTCACACTGTTTAGTCCCATACTCGTTGATGATCTTGCAGGTGTAAACACCAGAGTCTGACTTCTGTGCCGATTTAATTATCATCTCAAAGTTGCCCTCCTCTGTCTCATGGACGATATGCCGTGCACCTGTTTTAATGGTTACTCTGTCTCTCAGCCTGATACAAAGGAAAATAAAAGTTTAGTTATGAAAATACATCAAAACGAACAAACAGTCCATACTGTTTAAAACTATATTACGAATTATCTAGACAAATGTTTTAGATTTGAACGTACCAATAAAGCATGGGTTTAGGCTGTCCACTCACTCGAACAGATATGGTCACCTCTTGACCCTCTATAACAGTTTGGTCTCCAATAACAACCTGTTATGTTGGTAAATGCAGAGGCTCATTATTGTATTGTAAATAATACGAACCCCTAAAGGCACATTTTGATGGTAAAAAAAAAATGAGATGGAAAGAAAAAATTTTCAATGCTTTTGCATTTTCTTACAAAACTTTGGCATTCCCCGTAAAAAGTTTTTTGTAAAATACGCAACTTTTCTGTTCCCCCAAAAAACTTCGCATTTGCTTAATAAATAGTTGTGATGGAAATAAAATTAAGTTCAAGGATGAGAGCGAACGCAACGTTTCTTTCTTTTTTTTTTTTTTTTTTTTGCGAGAGAACCCAAGATCATTTTTTTCTCCCATCTTATGTTTTTTCATGACCATTTTTATGTGCACAAAATTTTTCAAACATTTTATCAGTATCTTTATGTTTCCAAAAAAGAATAGGAATGGTCATGTTTTAGATTATTTGGATTATGAGGATTACATGTTCACATGGATATTGCAATCGCTGCTGAGCATCTTTTCTCAATGATGTATTCTTAAAGTATATTTTGGTATTCTCTGATACCTGAAAGAATGGAGGCTCCTTGAATCGAGTATCCACAATTTTCCTCGGCTCAGGTCCCCTGTAGGAGGAGAAATCCATCCCCTCCTCAAGAGGACTGAGGTACTCCTCATCAGATGTGATGGGACTGCTGACGTCCATGGGTACACCAAGGTTCCCACGCTGGTCCTGACTGGGCTCTGTGAGAAATACCAATGGGATTGGAGTGGATTTTACAAGCAATACTTATAGATTTGCATGTTTACATCTCTACATTTGGGCAACCTTTAACAAGAATAGTCAACATTCATCTCAATAATAACATCTTTTTGTTCGAAAACAACAACATCACGGATGTAAAATTCACAGAGAATTACTTTTTGCTTTTGCCTCTGACAGAGAGAAATGGATTAGAAAGGTGAAGGATGAAGAACATAGGCTGAATACAAATCAGAATCCCTGAAGAGAAAGTATACCGTAATCCCAAATCCAATCTCAGAAAAGTCCAGTGACAATGTGAATGCCAGTGCTGGAGACAGATTGCTTTCGAAAAGCATCACAAAACAGAGGATGAAGAAGATTTACTCAGAAGAGTGTCTAAAAACACATTTTTTATGCTATGTTGGAAATTTTTTCTAAAAGAATTTTCAAGTGGCATTCATATAATCAGAAGACAAGAAATGTTATTTTAGCTTTGCATTACATTATATCTTTAAAAAAATAAAAATCTGATTTTTAATAAATCAGATTCTGGAGAAACACATGAAAAAAGTATGCTAGTGTATACCTAAGAGTTTACAAAATTAAGTTGCAGTAGATGAACACGTTCATTATCTTCCATCTAAACTGGCTTAAATATTGACACCTTACCTTGGTCGTCAATTTATATTAAGTATATTAAGTAGCATGTAGGTTCATGGCTTTGACGTAAACTAAAAGCTATTGGCTATTTGAGCCAGTAACACTTCTGTAGGTCCTGCTTCAACAAACAGGAAAGAAAACAGCGCTGGTCAAGCCATTTCATAGTGTCTTTAAGATGCATCCATTCAATGTATATGGACATACAGAAATAAGCTGAACTGAGAGTCATTCCTTAAGTGAGGTACGCGTGTAAACATATGAAACCATTTGCCGTGAGAGGCCTGAAGCCACAGCATGCGGTGAGACTCAGTGATGCATGTACCAGGAGAAAAAAATAGACACAGTGTCTCTTCTTACAAGAGCTTAGAGCATATATATTACCGTGAACCCGGGTATGATTCTAATTTCAAAGTAGTAACATTTTTAAGAACACCAGACGGCTCAAAGGCAGTGATTACTTTCATTTTTTGCTAAAGAAAAAAAAGAATTTAATTTTTAAAACAAACAAAGCAACCAAAAGTAGCTTAACAAAAAATAGGAAAATAAAAGCTGTAATGTTGTACCATTCTTTGGAAACCCACCATGCAAATTCTTGAACACAAACCTACCTGGCCCTGCTCCTTCAGCCAGACCTTGGCCATGTACTAAGTCGACACCAAGGGCACCAGCGCATGTTCAGTCCCGACAATATTTGTGTTAATATGTCAGCACCTTAGTGAATGCCCCCAGATTTCAACTGGTAATCTGGTGCAAACACTATGTCTTCCGTACCCTCCCTTGCTCTTTCTCTCTGGCTCTCTCACTTTCAATAAGACACTACCTCTCACATTTACATCAGCACAAACAGATGCAGATGTCCTCCCTTTTTTCCATTCAAGTCAAAGGAACTGCCATAAAATACTTCTCATAGCAACCATCCTATTTATATGCTTCTTACAAACTCTGTCGCTTCTTCTGTAGCTCAGCAAACCTACTATAGTATCATGAACTGTAAAGAAAATGACTTTCATGCAAATCTTTCATCTGTCTGGTTCTCAGGAGCAGCTGTTTAGCTGTTGTGTCACTGTGGAAAATAAAGACCTAGTTGGCAACAACATTTAATGGCAGGTTTTAACAACATGCTGTCAATGAAGTAACACAAGGAACCACTATATATGAGATTATTAAGAGATCGTTTCATGGAAGAAGGAGAGCTAAAAATACCCGCGGTATTCACCGCCCTAATAAGGCAACGCTTCTCTTTCTCTTTCTCTTTCTAACCATTAACACAAACGAAGGTGCACTAGGAGAATATTAGAATATATACTCAGACATCCCCACCAGACAAAGTCTTATTTTGCATTTTCTGAAATGATTCATGGTAAAACGTGTTAAACAAAACCCAATGCAAAAAAATTACCAAGAAAAAAAAATTATAATAAAAACCTTTATTGTCCACAAAGTAAACATTTGTCTTCAGCTTCACCATATACATAAACAACACAATTCTTAAAAGCAGCATAAAAAACAGCATGTAAACATTATATGTACTGTATATTTCACGACATTCCCATATGCACATATAAAAACAATAAACGAAACTACAACAGAAATAATAATAATGAATTTAGGTTTAAAAAACTAGTAAATAAAAGCAACTTCATTGCTTTTTTTTTGTTTGACTAAAAAGTGTTTTGGCTAACATTTCCAATTTGTCCACATACGTGCTTCCATTTTTTTAATTTATTATGAGCCAAAATGCAGTTAAACAATTCATATGTTCAATTTAACCTCTGGGTTGCTATGGTAACTATCCAGACAGAACCATGGTTGGAGAACTAGGGAGATCTTATAGAGAGAGAAGGAGAAATCAAAGAAGCACAAAGAAAATGTTTGAGGAGGCACTGGAAAACCAAACAGAGAGCTCATGTGAGAGCTGGTAGCGAGAAAAAAAAGTGTTATGGTTAATTTAATGACTATTTTGCTTTAAGGGTGGTTTAAACACCAACACAATGATGCTAACCCCCACCCTGCAGGGCTGCATGTTGACAGTGTGACTCACTGCCTTTGATCCTACTTAGATATCTGAAGGTATTGAAATTCACTCCTCTAAAATCCCATACGTTACCCCTCAAACTCCCACATCCTTAACTCAGGCTGCAAACACAATATGCACATCCTTGCTGCTCAAAAATATATTTACTCAAACCATTTACTTGGAGGCATTTTCTGCATTGTTTAAAACCAAATATCCAGCTTAAGGCAAGTAATGTTTAAAATTAGGAAAATTAGGAAATCTAATTCTAACTGTTCTAAAAAAAAAAAAAAGATTAAGGGTGTTCACGCATACAGCGTGGAACACTTCAATTCATTCATTTTCATTGAGAGTTGGAGATTTGCCACATCATGAGTGACAGCTATCACTGGCGACTGCCACAATCTTGAGCAGAGCTCAGCTTTATGCAAATAAAAAGCATTGCAGTGTGACGACTAACAATGGGAGTCTGGACAGTGATCCATCAACTGAAACAGGAGCTGAGTAGGGATGTCAACCAACCAACAACAGAACAAATTGCTGTCAGTGTGAATGTCCCTTAAGAAAGGATATCTTACAGTGTTCACCATAAAACACTCACCTGATTTGATGAAAAGTGTAGCGCTGCTGGACATCTCGCCAACCTCGTTGGTAGCAGTAACTGTGTATGTTCCTGCATCACTTGGCTTTGTCCATTTGATGAGCAATGAGTGCCTTTCCCCCTCTACCTTCACAACATGAGTTGGGCTGTTCTTGATCTCAATGTTGTCTCTCTTCCATGTAACTGTATATAAAATACATTTCTTTGCTGTTACATCCCTCCAGTAGCAAAATTGTTGAGACTTGAAAGTACAGTCTTATTTCTGAAACACTTTGGAATTACCTTTGGGCTTGAAATGTGGACTCAGAATAACTCTCTACAAGGGTTGCTGTCTGAAGGCATAGTACTGTATAGCTAACAACTTGTAAGTTATAGCCTTCACAGACTGCATTTTTGAGTAAATGATTCAGAGTCAACAGGGACTACACCAAGATTGCATCCCTGTGACACTCATGTATTACAGTTTCAAGTCAAATAGGCAAGATGCTAAAGGTGCTGTCTGAAGTTATTACAGCAGAAATAAAGGACTTACCTTCTGGGAGAGGGGTGCCAGTGATGATGCATTTTAAAAGAACCTCTGTTCCAGTAGAAGCCACAGTATCCTGAAGCGGAAACTCAAACACAGGAGCCTCTAGAGGATCCTCTCCTGCAGACACGTACGAGTCATCTGAAGATTCTGTAACAGCATAAGATATTTGTCAGATCCAATAGATGTGATATTCCTCAACTTGAATTGGAGGTGCATTGCAAATCAGGTTTGTCTCAGTATTTGTCAAGTCCAAGGTCAAGGAATTGCATGCCACTGGAAATGCCTAAACTTACCTAATTCAGGGGACATTGGTCTTTGTCTGCGTCCCCTTCCTCTGCTTCTTTGGGGTTTTTCTTCTTTAGCAGTGCCACTTTTCAAAGCCTTATCAGTCTTCTCTGCAGGTGTGTCCGTCTCCATTGGCTCCTCTTCGACAATAATTTTTGGTATAGTGAGCTTTGGTGCCGGTGGCAGAGGAGTCACATCCAGCTCCAACTTTTCCTCAGATGAAGAAGACGAGGAAACTCTTGGAGGTTTGGTGGGAGCTTGAACAGGACATTCTTGAATAGCTACAGTTTCTCCTTGCACCAGAGGACTCTCAGGCCTTCTTTCCAGTTTTCTCAGCGTGACCTCTATTGGCGTCTTCCTATGCATGGACTCATCATCTGCTTGTGGTACTTCCTGAACACGAACAACCCTCTTTACTAGTGGACTTGCAGGTCTTGGTTCCACTTTGCGTAATGTCATTTCCAAGACATTTCGGGATGGAGATTCAGCTCTGCCTCGAGAGCGTTCTTCAGCCATGGATGTGATCTCTACAGTAGGAGACCTTCGGGGAGTATATCTGCTTGGGCTTGGGCCCCGAAGTCTTGGAGACCTTTGTCCAGGTAAATCAGAGAGTGACATGGCCTCTGGAGGTGATGGTTCTTGTCCAAATGTGCTTACCACCTTGGTGGTTGGGAGAGACCGATCGCTTTCAATTTTTTCCAGTGGTTGTTGTGCCAGCTGGCCTTTTCGTCTGCGAGACGGTGATTTTGGAGGTGATCGTTCCTTGGCTTGCTCTCTCTCTCTCATCTCTTGCTCTCGCTGAGCACGCTCCCTATCCTGCAGCTTTTGAAGAACCTGAGGTGGGATGGGCTCTAACTTCCTTACAGGCTGCCTGCTCCTGTGAAAAGTAGAGAGCTGCTCTGTTGAGAAGGATTTCTTCATGTGTGGTTTACCGACAAGCTTTTTGATTCGCTGGAGCTCCTCTGTGAACTTGTTCTCAATGTCCTGCACCTTTTGGGAGTAACGGGGTCTGTCCTCCAGAGAAGCAGCCCGCTGTTTGAACATGGTCCTTCTCTGGGCTGCGTCTGCCTTCAGAGCCTCACGAAGGTCTTCTTTGGAGCTCTCCCTCGAGATGCCCAACCGGCTCCCTCCTTCATCAGAGTCAATAGACGAGGCTCTGTTAAATCCAGCCCAAGAGCATCCGGATATAGATCCCTCTGGGTTATCGATACTTCTTCTGCGCTCTTCAAAGACACGCACTTTCTCGAAGATCTTGGAGCTAGCTCTTGTCAGTTTTGGTGAGGGCCGAGGTGTAAGTTCCTTACGGGAATACTCGCTGACGGGGGTTTGGGGTCGAGAGTCTTGAGCACTACTCTGAGACATGCCTGAGGATTTGGATTGCTTTATCTTCTCCTCAAACTCTCCTGGTACTGTGTCTTGATATTCAGTTGGCACGACAACTTTCTTTCGTGGGGCTAGGGGTGTGGCAGGGGCTGAACCAGAACGGCTGAGCAAAGGAGAGGCAGTAGAGCGGCCAATTTTGGGGGAAGGGGGTGGTAGGACTTGAGGGGGAGATTCCCTCAAAACTTCTTCAGATGGGCTCCTAAAAGAAGGTGTTTGAGGGAAATGTTCTGTTAGAGTATGGGGTTATGCAAGGGGAGGAGCCCAACCGTTTGGATGACGACTTTGGAAGAGGGGCCAGAGAGGCTAATTTCTCTGATGTGGGACCTTAAATGGGACCGTCTACATGTGTTTGTGTGCAAGTTACTTCAAATCTACTTCTGTTAATGTCTTAATTTGAGCAAAATAATTTGCTTTTTTAAATGAGTGATATGAACCTTCATAATTTTCAAATTTCAGGAGAGGTACATAAAGAAAATTAAAAGTGATAATGAGCTTCTGTTAACTCTATTTTCTAATTAGTTACGGTTGACAAATTGAAATATGAAAATATTGCGAGGGTATGTTCAGAGCATGAATAAAACGTATTCCATTAATCTTGTGTGACAGTCAAGTGACAGTCAAGACCAGAGTTAAATGTCTATAAGGCTAAGAAATCTGAATTCTGTCTTAAAACAAATTGTGATTTATTTGTCTTATAGTTTACAACACAACTGAATGCTCAAAAATAATGTAATATTAGCACATGTCAGATTAAATTGTGCCTACTAGCCTATACCTTCCAAAATCACTGGGCTAGACCACCACACATCACTTGATATTTACAGGAATAAGTCAAGTTTCACTTGTCAATGCTAGGAAGGAAGAGTAAAACAAGGATTAGTGCAGGCACATAACTATTAAATGTTGAGTCATCAAGAACACTGCTAAAAGGGGTCTAATTCAAAATGGCTGTGCACTAGAAAATGTCTGAAGAGCAGTAAAACTTAAACATCTTTCTTGTTTACACAGCACAGACCAAACTGCACTAACCTTGCAAAGCTGATACAGCTAAAAGTACTGTAAATCCAACCACTGTACCTTCCTTCCCAACTGGCAGTTTGACAAACTTATTCTTGTATTCAACATCTAGTGCACTATAATGAGTGAACATCTCCCATGCAGCATCAAAATCATGCGAAAACAAAGCACAAATCTGGTTAAAACAGAGGGATGATCCTTAGAAATGTGTGATGTTAGTAAAGTATGACAATAAGCAACTGGGAATAGCAGACAGTTTGCTACTTATTCAACATAATTCAAAATCGATCTTCACATAAATTTACAGTGTTGTACTTTTTGGTTTTACTTGAGGGAATAATACTCAACACATTACAGTATTTTAGATTGCACTTTATTTGAGCTCATTACCATTGAAACACTGATATTTACTTTATTGATACTTTGGCAAAAGTTAAAAGTAAGACATAACATTTTTTTTTTGTACAGAGCCTTAATCTGTGTGAATAACACACACACATATTCGAGACTTCTTACAAGATCTATCCCCTCCTATCCTTGCGAGTCAAGGCATCATGTGCATGCATGCAAGGATTCATGCTGTGCAGTTCACCAAAAACAGCATGCACAAAAAACCAGGGGGAAACCGAAGGGGTCGATGATACCTAACACAAAAATGTGATGCAAGCATGTTTTTAATGCAAACTTTTGGTCAGCTTCAATTTTGCATCAACTGCTGTGCGGGTAGAAAACTAAAAGAATTTGCATATGGACAATGGGGGTCAAAGGAAAGTATGAACTAAATGAAAATAAATCTAGATGAGGAATGAAAAAGGCAATAACGGTGCGTGAGGGAGGTGCTGTATCATTCTAAACTAAATTCAGACTATATTTATTTCAGCCTGTAACCTCTCAATCTTTTGAGTTATGCTACATTATTAGTTTACGGTCTGAAATTCTGTTTTTTTTCTTTTGTTTTTTTTTATATGTAACACTAGGTTTAACATATTATCAGCACATGTGACACTTTAATTTTATTATTACATTTATTATGATGCATGGTAAAATGGTAATGTTTTAGTGACAAACAGATTGAGCGTACAGCCGATGGAGGATGTATCACCTTAAGCTTACTCAGCGAATACTATTTGGAGTTTAAATGCTTTGTCTTCAGATACAACAGTTTGGCCTACAGCAGCACTTCCAGAGAGGATCTATTCTTAGACTCCTTCAGCAGCTCCCGAAAAATGTTGACCTGCACAAAAGGTCGTTGTGCTCTCAGCATCTCAGTTTGTACATGATGTGACACAGATCTGACAGATTATAAGTTGGCTGCTTTAAAGGCCAGGTCATTACCTGACAGTGCCCTGCACCTGCCCTCTCTTAGACAGAACCATGACTTTCTTTAAGGTTATCTTAGTGTTAGGCACAAACAGGAACAGCCTGTCATTACCAATAGATCTTGGTTCAACACATTCATGATACAAATGAGCAGCAAATCAAAAGCAGAACCAAACAAAGGGGATAGAAAACAAAACTAATGGATAACAGCGGGCTTGAAAGTATGCAAAGCCTGGGATTGTTCAATGCTAAACAGAGTGGGATGAAATTTGAAAATATGGGTTCTAATATACTAAGAAAACTATAATTTGAAGGAGAGTTTGAGTGAAATTCGGTTCCTAGAGTGTGACAGTCAACCCTGGCTCAAACATGGATGAAGAAGAGTGCTACGGAGGGATGAATGACAGAAGATACACTCAATCGCCCACTTTTCTTTTCTAACAATATCTTTGCTTATACATCACAACCATTACCCAAAAATAACACTCATTGAATGTCAAATGAGTTAAAACTTGCTTTTGTCCAATCATTAACAATGCAACATACAGTTTTAGTCAAATTGTAAGAATAATAGTCTGATGTAAGCGACACAAACGATTCAAATCCAAGACAGACAACCGACTACATAAGAAAACACCTGTCACGGGTCACACATCTTCTTTTAACAAACAACTTTTACAATCAGAAATTGATCTAGAATGACTAAGTTTTTTTTTATCCAGAACGTGAAATATTTCTTGCATTAAGCCACCGAAATGAAAATACGAAAATAGTCTAGATGTTTTTGTGACATAAACCAAGACGGAGACTCATCTGAAATAACAAAGTGTCTGTGCTTTTTATCACTAATAAGCAAAGAAAACATGAAATAGTTTTGTAAATAAAAATGATGCAAAATATAGTTTTACGGCAATACATCTAGAATATTTTAAGGAATATTAATGGTGAGTTTTAGACCCTTACCACATCATTGCCACAGCAAAAAAAAAAAAAAAAAAGATTTGAGTATGAAATCAAATCACTTAGATTGATAATCTAAAAGTTCTATCTATGACAATGTGAAATTAATATGAGCATCAACTGAAGTTCTTCAGTGTCATTTCGATACAGCTCTCCAAAAATGAAATAATACATGTATATTACAAAAAAACAACAACTTTTGCTGCGCTGCCACTTGCGAATGAGTCACGTATAACTGTAAGGCTTTTGGCAGCTCACACAGATCTACACTCTGTGGGCTGAGCTGAACCTCATCCAAACGCAGAGAGCCCACTCACTGTATCTTCTGTCATTCCTGTGGTGATGTAAGCTGCCTCGTGGGGCCACCACAACGCACGGCTCAGATACCGAGAGAGACAGAGCAGGAATTACAGCCTGGGTCTTGTTCTCAGCCCCCTCCCATCCTTAGCACTTACAGGGGACACCATGTTAGAGCAAGGGTCTCTTGTGACGGGGGCTGTGGTTGTTTTTCTATTGATGAGGGATCTTTTTATATATATCTGTGTTTTGGTCTGCTTATTGTGGGCTGTGGCTGATTGCGGTTTATTTTAGCTTGGGAAGGTTTACTTACAGGGGTACAGAAAAAGTCCTTCCTCTATAAAGACTGAACGTGCTACCATAGTAATCACTAGCTAAAGACACACTTTCCTCGGACCCCCAAACCGGTCGGGATAGATTGGCACGTGATGCTCGAATCAGAGGCTCGACCCCTAGGTGCCTGATCTGGGTGCCCGTCGGCTCCCGGCTGTTGGCTTGCCTGGCTGACTGAGGCCCGGGAGCTCTTGATCCCAGGGCTAGAACTTCTTTCTCCAACACTGTGGTCTCTCTGGCGGCCCAGCGATCGCTCGCATCTGGGGCGACATCCATCATTCTCTCACCTGCGGCAGAGCGAAACAGGAACAAATAGAGCGAATTAAATTTCAGGCAGGATGCTCGACGTCCTAGCGTTCACAAGTTATGGGTGAATTCATCCACAGGATCAAAAAATGCTAACAACAGAAAAGACTTTTTCTTTCAGTTGCACTTTTTCTCCTTTTCTCCTAACATTTTCTTTTCTTTCAACTTCATAAAAAGCACCTAAAAATTGTAAAATATTTATTAAACTGGTCATATCTTAATGAATAAAAATACCCTTGATCTTTTAAAATAATATAGTTCATTATAGTAGAAAAAACACTTTAACTTTAAGAACTCAAAACTTGCTTCTCAATCAAGCTGCAAAAAAGTTTTCAAATTTTGGATATCAAAAAAACTCAATGGAACCATTTAAATCTATATTAGATTTGAGACACAGCAAACTCATAGCTCATGTTCGATCGTGCTCTTATTTCACATGCGAAGGCGGCATTTACATAAATGTCTTAAAGGTACAGTAGCAATAAACTGTCTCTTTAACTATAATGAAAAGGTAAATTATGACCATTTTGGTTACCAACATTGTAATTGGACCTCAGATGGATGGATGGATGGATGGATGGATAGATAGTTGGATGTTGGGAAAGATTAATGAATAAAATTATGTGAAAAGGTAAATTTATTACCACTTTGGTTACTAAGATTATAATTGGATCTCAAATAAATAAATAAATAAAATCAATAAATGTTATGATTCCTTTAAATTTATAGTGAAGGGGAAAAAATAAATAAAGAAAAAAGATTAAGAAAAAACTGACACATAATCCCTTTAAATTCTTACAAGAATGAAATACTGTTTGTTATGCTTTGTACTAGTGGATAATGTAAGTGGATTACATGGGCATGCATTCAGAGGTGTGAAGAATAAAGCCCAGGTGATGCCATTCAGCTGCAAGCTGCGTTGAAGCAAAGTCCCAGCTGATGCCTTTAGAGCCAGTGTGATTCACAGTGAATGAATGGATTAGACTGCAGTCAGGAAGCATCCATCAAAATCAATGACAATGCGCCTCCACCCACCCCTCTATGCCCACCATAACAGATCAAATCAATCACTAATGCCACTACGGAAATCATACGCTCCACCAAATCCTGACACATTTATTCCTCCGGTATCTCTTTGTTGGTGAAATTGTTGACTTTCATTTTGTAGAAAGGCTTTGGATCTTACAACTGTATGCTATGCGCTGTGAAGACATAGTTCATAACAGCGCTTATGACAAACAAGCCATTTAGAATGCAAGTCAAGCTCCGTTGCTTGTGGTGCACTTCTCTAAAATCTATCTCTGTTGAAAGCTGGATTGTTCACAAGATAAATGAATTTCAATGTTAGATGCTGAGATCAAAATGGATATTTATATACAGGCCATGCTGTTCTCACACTTCTCATTTCTAAGCTGAAATCGTGCATCAAATAAATATCACTCTATTCCTCTCTTCTATTTTTTAGTCCTCTCTTGTGATGATGAAAGAAATGGAAATATTGTTCACCCAATCTGTAAGTGTCTCAAATACACTCCCAACCACTTTCCCCAGGGGATAGCGGGAAGACTTTTGTCATAATACATACTGACAAGTGAGAGTTCAATTGCCTAGATTTCACACAGGGACTAAATAGAATCAAGAGAATAGTCTTTGTAAACACATCCATGCTTTTCTTCTGTTTAATGATAATCTATATTCATGAATATTATCAAGATTTTTTTTTGTTAGACACAAAAATAGAAAAAACACACATGCTCACATGCATATACCAGCCACGTTCAGCCTCCAACCAAGAACTGTTGTGTGTAACACCTTAAATCACATGATATACATGCAGCGTGATCTCATTATTATTCATAGGTTTCCATACGTAAAGCATGGTTCAAGCACATTTTCATGCATTTGGAAAGACAATAAAATGCACAAAAATGCATATGCACTTTACATAACCTGTGGATATGAACAAGATGATTTAAGCATTATTTAATTTATGTGAATAAACATGCAAAAACATTTTAAAATGCCTGTCTGTTTAATACTAATGGTCAAAGAGAGTGTGTTGAATGATCATGAAAAGGTGAATTATGACCATTTTGATATTATAAACATTATAATCGGACCTAAGATAACTAGACTGATGAAATAAAGAAAAAGTGGGATCTAATATGTATATGCATACACACTTTACATCCGAATACCTATGAATATTAATATTAATTGATTTGTGGCATGTTGTTAATGTGAGAGTTTCTGTTTGCTGTTGCTTCTTTATTTATACTCCTCTGAGCACCTGTCTTATCAGATCTGTGATAAGACATGCTTAGAGATTTAGCATAATGTGTGATTTATCTGAGTGAACAGCTGTATAAACACATCCAAAATAAGCAGAATGTGTGATTTAAGTCACTTTAATGTCAAATAACGCAGGTTTTTTAGTAATATTTTTTAAATAGAACAACTAATATCATCAAACCATTTTTATTAACATGAAACATTAAAATTGTCATTATTTACTCCTTCCCATGTCTTACCAAACCCCTATGCTGTATGCAATTCCATACATTGACAGCTAATTGTGACCAACCATGTGAAGCTCCAAAAGAGCCAAAAATAAACAAATAAAAAGGTCGCTTTGACTCATGCACTAGATTCCAATTCTTTGTAAGCCATACGATAGCTTTGTGTGAGGATCAGACTGAAATGTAGCTCATTATTCACTGAAAAGGTCATGTTCACTGGCTCGTCATGTTCACACATGAGAAACAATGTTCTGTTTGGTCAACGTGCCATTTTTAAATTTGAACGCAAATGCAAATGAGATTTCAGAGCTTCAGTGGAGGGGAAGATTATCAATGAAGGGGGAACAAATCAGAAAACATTGTATGGCTACAGCAAACTCAGAATATGACAACTAAGTTGTAAAGGCTACTTAGTTTTTTTTTTCTAATGCTGTTTTTGAAGCTGTATGGCCATGGTTGCTATAACTGCCATTGTTTGGAAAAGATTGTCCTTTTTGTTTGTCACAAAAGAAAATAACAGCCTATGGGTTTGTAATGACATGTCTGCACCCAGCCCTCCTTCCAGAACCTATACACCTCCAGACAGAGGAAAAGAGCAGGAAAACTAAACCACGAAACCCACGCACCCAGGACATGATGTTTTTGTACTTCATTACAGACCACTGGGCACCAGAACATTCAGGAATAAGAAGTTCCCATTTCCATCCATAACTGTTAACAATCACTACTTTACAGTCCATTACTTTTACTAATATTATATTAGTAAATAATAAAAAAAGAACATTACGTAATTAACTCCACGACTGAGGTGAGACCCTTGAGCAAGGCACCAAACCCCCAACTGCTCCCCGGGCGCCGCAGCATTGGCTGCCCACTGCTCCAGGTGTATGTTCACTACTGTGTGTATGCACTTGGATGGGTTAAATGCAGAGCACAAATTCCAAGTATGGGTCACCATACTTGGCCACACACCACTTCCCTTTCCCCTTAATATTTACACAGTTGAAACACACTGCACACACCTGTTAATGTTTCTGTTTACTCAGTCTAGATGTTTATTCTTGCAATGTATCTTGTATTTAATATATTTAAGTGCTCAGAGTTCCTGTAAACAAGAAAAAACCTTGTGTGTGTGTGTGTGTGTGTGTGTGTGTGTGTGTGTGAGCATACTTGGCCAGTAAAGTTTTTCTGAATCTGTTTGACAGCATTTTCATTTTATTGGGGGAAACTATTCCTTTAATGGCAGATGGGTTTATAAATAAACTACCGTTCAAAGGTTTTGGGATGGTAAAAACAGTAATAAAAGTTAAAAAATTATTACAATTTAAAATAATTTATTTTAGTTTATTTTTCAGCAGCAATTACTCCAGAAATCATTCTAATATGCTAATATGATGCACAAGAATTCTTTTTATTTTCAGAATAATCATTTCTTATTATTATCAAGGTTGAAAACAGTTGTGCTGCTTAATACTGTGTTGTGGTAAGCGTGATATATTTTTTTCAGAATTCTTTGATGAATAGAAAACATATGTATATATTTTAAATAGAAGTAATAATTACTATATAAAAGAAAAAAATCAAACAGTTGTGTCTCTGTTATAATGTAAATGTTAACAAGTTCTACTATAAAATACATTTTAAGACATAGGACTGTTTTTAGTAGTTCATAGGACTGTTTTTAGTAGTTCATTTTAAAAGTGTCATTTACCTGCAGGCACTCGTTGGGTCTCATCTTGAAAACCTCTGGCTCCTTCTTTAGCTTCCAGGGGTATTTGTGGCTCAGCGGCTTCGTCTTCTGTAGTCTCAGAGTCTAACACATAGAAATAAGACATTAAGTAAAAAAAAAAACAACACTTGTAATGATAACAGGTTTCAAACTAAGAAAATAAAATCATACTATGACTTTTTGAGTAAACAGTTTTTCCTTTCTTGAGGAAAAGTGTATCACAAAGCAGGATTTGGGTTGCCACATAGTGATAAGTGAAATGAATAAATAGAAATGGAGTTTGAAATGGGAGCTTGGAGGGGAAAGAGAGGATGAACGACTGCAGTGAACCCAAAGATGAAAACAAACATTACCATAACTTTGCTTCCGACAGGAGCGGAAAACTTCGCTTCCATAGTGGCAGAGGAGAGAAGCAGACAAGACATCACCGTTACTATAGAGACGAATCCCATCCCAGAAAACAGATAACACAGCAACAAATTGCTGAATGGACACATTTGCACAGTTTACTGGTCCTGGTTGACTAGTACTTGCTGCACAACATCACTGCCATCTGCTTTTGCTTTGTTTTCTGCATTTAGATGAATATTTCCTGAACTTCCATTGGGCAAACAATGGTAAGAGCTGGTAAGGATGGTCAAACAGGCCAATCAAAATGCAAATGACTTACTTAAAGGCTTAGTTAAAGATAAAATCTCTGCACATTAAATGAAAATTCTTTTTTAATTAGGCAGGATTTTTTTTTATTTGCACATCAAACCCTGTGGGCTCTGTTCTGCTGGTACAAATTTGTAAAAGGAGCAGCATGTTCTTGAATATTGTTAATCAAATATTTCTCATCTCAGACGAGATAAGGATTGAACTTTTAAATGTATACTTTTCAAACATTTATGTATACTATGTTGTCAAGCCAGTTAATTTTAATGAAATTATCATCCTTTTTAAATGAGATCAAGGCTAATTGATCACCCAGATGGTACTGGGGTAAATAACCTGCTGTGTATTTCTAACTATTAATGATTATCAGAAACAACATTTTAATCCATGAGGTTCATATATAATAAAAGGAACTAATATGAATTCCCATGAATGAAAATTTTCAATGGAGAATGTGATAAAGAGAGTAATCCACATTAATTCTGCCTGTCTAATTAATTATTTAAGGCATAGTTTCAATTTAAAGAGCTTTTATAGGGATCCACATCTAAAATCTCATCACATCAGTGCAAAAGTGTCAGCAGTTCGTATAAATTGCTTCAAAGCTAAGCACTGCTAAGCTTTTGCATTATTGATGCTGAGATTATAGTGCCTTTGTACATAAAGTGAATTGATTTATTGTTAGGCTCCTCTTTATCAGAGCAAGCAGACAGACAATTCCAGAAAATCTGTCTTCTCAAACCCAAGCACACAGACACAACACTGACACTGACTGACATCTTCAATAATAGAGGAAATAATAATCAAAAACACAATGGTTTATTACAAATCACAATAGGAACACAATTCAACAACACTAACAATTCATAAAAAAGATGCAAAGTCAGTACTTAAAACTGAGGATGCATTACATCGATGCTGCATTGAGGAGATGTATTTCAGAGTGTGCAGATTGATATAATGCAGGCTACTAAATTATTTTATAATTATCAGACATGAATATGAATGATATCCCCATTAGCAGTCATTTATAATAAATGCTTCTCAGAGGTAATGGGAGCAGTGCAGCAGCGGAGGTACTTTATGCACAATTTAGGGCACACAATTTAGATCATATTTGTCTGAACTGAACACTTCCTCTGATGTAGGCCCTCTAGGTGTCTCTGATGAGGTTATGGAGGGCCTTGATTCAGAGATTGATTACAATAACATATTCAGAGGGATATTAGATGACTTTTTGGGCTTGCCGAGGAATATCAAGTGATAGAAATCCTAAATCTTAATGATTTGTCATCAATCTCCAGATGCTACAGAGGCTAAGACTTTGTTTTGGCACACATTTGTGTGATACTTCAAAGTTAGAAACACATTTTGGAAGTTGGCAAGTTACATATGGCACTGCTGAACATAATTAAAGACAAGCACAGTTTTCTGTCTTGTGTTGGCTGTTTACATATTTCAAACTGAAACAAGAAGTCTGGGCGAGATATCAAGGAGCTAACTAAATAGAAAACAAAACAAATAACTTTGAATTGAATTGAGTTAATAAACACGATGGAAAAATGCAATTCATATTTTAAGCTTTCCAAAGTTGTGTTCAAAGTTACTAGGGGAAAAAAAAACTTTAAAAGCTTTGAAGTTTGATAAATGTATGTTTGTGATATGCTATCCATAAAAAAAATATTTAATAAATTAACTTTTGTGGACCAGGGTGTAAGACTACTTAATTTCCCAGAATGCACTACCTATGTTGAAATCAGTGTAATTTTCCTTAACTGAAATAAAATAAATACGAAATGATAAACAAACAAAAAACAGATGAAAATTAGAAATGTTGATTTGGCAACTAAACGACAAAAACTACTAAACTACTAAAACTTAAATATAAGTAGAGCTAAATAGAAACATTAAACTAATGAAGCACAAAAATACTACAACTGAATTCACATGAAAACTGAAAATATAAAAATAAAAGCCGATTTAAAATATTTATAAATATTCTGAAATGATATAAATAATACCAAACACTGGTTGAAATTCTTCAAACCCAGTAAAGTTCTCTTCGTGTCATTACAATTAAATTTCCAGTTTAACTTCCTATGGTCGCCAGTTTAATTCAAACTCACTCTCATGACTTCAATTCTTCAATTTTAAATTTTCCCCATGACTGCTAGCAGATGGATATTGCAAGATTAGCAGCATTCGCTTTCAAATTGTAAAGGGAAAAATCAAAGCATCCTCGATTTTAAACAAAGACTAGACATTAGATGACTGACAGACTGAAGAGTTATCGTAAAATCTCTTTTGTAATAACCTGTTATCTATAAAGCCAAACACACCATGAGTGAACCGCCCAAACGTTCGGTTAGAGTGTCCGGTTTTCTGGAAAGAGAAAGAGAGAAGAGGTATGTTAGTAGTTGCAGAGAATGCTTCAAAATGAATGATAATGACTTCAAATGAGCAAGAAAAACAAGCATTTCAAACGGTAGATCAGCAGATCTCCCCAAAGCAGACTGACAAGAGCTCTTTTGAAATGAGAACGGAGATGTAGTGATGGCTACCGCTTGTGCCACTTGTCGGTCTTCAAAAAAACATGTCCGTCTTTGCTCCACTAACCTAGATTTTAAATCTTATGTAGGGCATTTGGTGACTGAGAGGCTAAAAAATTGAGCAAGTTTCTTTTGCCAATGCCTGCGTTGGTGTACCCGCATGTCACCTTGGATTAAATGCATCTGCTAAATGACAAGTATGAAAGCTTCCAGTACAGCTTAAATGGACTATGGAATGGTTGATCTTATTCTGTTATAAGCTGTTATGCCCAGTTTTCAAGCAACATACTGTAAGGCATGTAATTTCTTTGTCCATTTCTAAACAAATTCATCTTGTTTAGTGGGAAATGCGATTCTCATCTTCCCAGTATAGCTTCCTATCCACCTGTGTTCAATTTTCACAATGGATGAATGTAAACTGAAGCAACAGCGAGGATGCACAAGGCAGCGGCTGTCTGTCACTCCCAATCCATTAGTTACAGGGAGAAATGAAATCCTAATGGCTGAGGCACCAGTTATTTCAAACCCTTCTTCTGTGAATCTGCTCCCTAACCACATTAGCTAAGGACGGCAGCCATCCGTTTCAGAGACTTGTGCCTGGAGGTTTGCGGGGCTGGTGAAGGGGAAAGGCAAATAAAAGTGGATGAACTTTTAGTGGAATTACAAGTCGCCCATTTGAATTCATTTGCTTAAGCTCAAGCTCAAGCTCTTTCTGCTTGTTGTAAAGAAAACATTTACAGGGTATTAAAACATCTGAATAATTCATAGGCCAAGAAGGATTCACGTGCATGTGATGCAAGTTAATTTGTCATTAGCCTCCATGTTTGGCATCTTAATTGACGAAAAGTCTGGTTCCGCTACACCACACAAGTGCTATGCATTATGCAAAAGATATGAATTCTTCTATTGCCTTGTTTAGTCAAAACTAACAACACAGCCACCACAAATGCATTTTATGGTCAGTCCACACATAAAGACGGCTATTGACAAAGCCTACGCATACTTGAGTTGCTACAAGTACCATTAGCATTTATTTACGTGTTTCTTGGCAGAAACTGTGTTAAAGAAAGTGTACATTTCCCACTTTATGTAACATTAGTATATGCCTTACATAAGTAATAATAATTCAACTAGATTTATCATTTTTTGAACAAAAGCTAAATTGGAAAAAGTGTTTTTCCCTCCTATTTAATGTCCACTAGACAAATATTATGCATCCAATCACTTTGAAAACTAACAATTCATCATAAAACCATTTATTCTCAAACTGCTAACCCTATATGATCAATAATAACAGGGATGCTTGCTTTTTCCAAACACCACTAATTACAGCAAAATCAATGAATCCACATAACAATCGATTCCCCAATCTATACTTTAAATGGTTAATGAACTGAGAGCAGACTTGGAGGTTGACATAATGTTTGAGCTTTGGATCCTCATCCCATGATAAATCTGAAAACTGCTAGTAACAGAGGGCCCTTCAAGCTTCAATTACATTTTCCAAACTGACACTTATCCAAAATGACCTGCCAAATGCACACTCGCTCCTTTGATTGTGAGCAGGCCACCAAGAGAGGATCTTCTGCCAACCATCTGTGCTGTGAAGAGCTGAGCGACGCTCATCTTACTGGGTCAAGCAGAAGTAAACACGGACTCAAGAACTCGTCGTTTGACATTCAGTGACTACGTTGTATGACAACATCAAGAGCGGCTACAAAATAAAAAAATAAATAAATAAAAAAATAAACATAGACAGGGCTCCACAACTAATTATTTTTTATGATAGTCTAATCCAATTACAAAAATTAAATCGAATCCTCTTTGTCCATAGCTATATGGTAACAAAGATAAAATTAAATGGAATATCCATATCTCTAACAGGTACATAATGTACAACATAGTTGGTAAAACAAAATGAATATTGCTAATTAGCGTTATATTTTTAGAGATAAATTCACACATTTTCAAAAGAAATTGTGATTGCACATGCAATGCTTGGTTGTGTTTTTTCCCAAGTGCATTGCTATGTGATTACTAAGATCTGAAATATTTTAGTGATTTAAGTGGTTGCTGGGGTCTTCTGGATGGTTGTTAGTGTGTTGTAGATATCCTATAATGATCCTGCCTTCTAAGATTTTTGGACAAAATTGCATGTATCCTTCATTATGAAAGCAATGAATGCATTACAAGATCAATTAAAACAATAATCCAAGATGGTGGGCAAAGCAGAAGAAATGTCAAAAATAACATTTACATTTAATTCAAAACAGAAAAATTTTGACAAAAACAGTTAAATCTATCCCTGAATGCATTACAATGAGTTCAGTTTAAAAAAAAGATGGTGGATAATGCCAATTATAAATAAAAATGTCATTCAATATTGAATAATATTCATAATAAAATACTTCAATCCATTAAAATTGAACATTTTACCTAATATTTGTGTGTGCATATATGCTAACGCCAAACTCTTTCGAAACTTTCTGAGAAGGCAGCTCAATAGTTTTAGGAAAGGGCTATAAACATATTTTTAAATATTTAAAAATATGATGCAGTCATTAGTTGGCACCAAAACAACATCAGCAGCATGAAACAAAGCTGCTTTTGTTGTCTTTTTCTAGCCACTCTAATTCTTCAGACAGAAACTTCTAAGCCCCGTTGGTCAGCACCTTGGAGAGCTCAAATTATTTTTCTTGTCAGCCCACACCACAGGCGTTCATACTGGACGAATCAAACAACTCTAGGCAACAGCTCTGGCCGTTTTGATGCATCATTTTTACCTTCTTGGTCACCAGGTAATTTATATGTTGCCAGGTTAGGCTCAGACTGAACTCTGATGAATGCTGCCAGGCACTACTTAATCTGGGTTATGGTATCTGCCTTCTGCTCTAACTCCACTCTTTCAGCCCTGAGCGAGTGGGCTATTTCAGTCTCACCCGGTCTAACTTTTCATTACTCCTGCCAATGCAGCAAGTGAATCACTTCACACCTTAAGGAACACATCTCTCTCAGCTACCAATTGCGTTCCCTAATGCTTGTGAGTCAGCAGGGCAGGTTTAGAAAAAACAGTGGGAGCTCACGTAACTCACAGGCCCCTCTACACTTGTATAAGGTCACTACATTGATATTACTCAAACATTCTGGCTAAAGATTTGTTCTAAAAAACTCAAAACCACGTCACTATGCAATGTCATTAATGTTAATCAGAGGTTTTACATTGACGGTCAATTGGTTGCAATTTACCAGGTTTGAAAAATTTTACCTTTAGTTTCTCACTGTGGCAGCACCATCAATGGGACACATTTGTGCCTCATCTACCTATAAAAATGCATACTAGTACCTTAAGTGAATATTTATGGTAGTATTTAGTGCTGAAGTAGTATTTAGGAGTAAATCAGATAAAAAATTATAGGTTTGTGGGTACTACCCTTGTTAGACAAAAGGTACAATTTTTGCACACGTTTTCTTCCAATGTATGTTTTACATTGTGCAGTGCATTTCAAGAGAGCTCTTTAGGAAATTTGTGATTAACTGTGCCTTGTTGTGCAGAATTTTCAATTTCAAGTAGAATTTAAGACTCAAATTTTAAGATTAAAGAGTGTTCAGGAAAATAACTCAGCAATTGTTCTTTTTTCTCACGTTTGTATACTAAATTATGATTAATCTTGTCTTCCTTGCATATATTTAATAATTTATAGTCGCTGCACAAAGATGATCGCTGCATTTGAAACCAAATGCAACTGCCTTGCTGTCTCTCCAGTCAGTCAGTTAATTTACAGACAGCATGAATTGTATGAATGCACCTTTTAAGGAAACTGATTTCAGACAGGCTTTCAAACCATATTGTCATGTTTAATGGTCTAGAACAAATTCAAATGGGCTTTAGAAAAATCCAAGCCAGTATTGAAGTGACTAAAGTGTTTATTGCTCAATAGAAATTGAATCATAAGTTGATAAATTAGCATTCCTCACACCACAAGACACCATTTTTATTCTTTCCACCAAGCAAACATGCATAGGATTGTGAGATCCCAGGTAGTAAAGGAGTCATCAATGATTCTATCACAAAAACTCTTGGTAAACAAGATTATGCAAAGACTGTTTTAAGAAACCTCTTCATACTGCAGAATACTGGCTGCAAAACAAGACTTTTCAGGGTGAGTGTGATAACAACGGCACTGATGTGGTCTCATTTACAAAAAACAAAATCTACTATCTTCTTTTGCTGCGTTGCAAGCACTGGTATATCAGTTAGGAAATGTGAATCTAGTTACCTTTAGTAGCAGCAAAGAGATATGCTGTCTCCCTAAAGCATGTCAAATGGAGGGATGAAATAATTACATATTATTCACATGACAGGATAGAAAATGAAACTACCATTCAACCTACATCTGAAACTATGACTCAGCCACCTGTTCGGTATCCGTCTGGTCTCTAAGCTACATCTCTGCCCCATCTATCCGCCTGTCTCCGTCTGCCGACAAAGATCCAATTATCTTTTTCTTTCACCCATCCCCCTCTCCTCTCCTTCACACCCACTTTTCCTTTCATCTTCACAAGGATTCAGCCTGAGAGGAAGAGGTAAGAGCTTGTCTTGCTCTCACCTGTAAAATGTCACAATGACATATTGTCAAAAGAAGGACACTCTCATGCATTTACAGCCAATGGCAAAGCAGTGGTGCGCAGATTGTTCATTTTCACTTTACATGCCATCCAGGGAGGGGCTGTTTTTTTGTTTTGTTTTTTACCTGACAGTCTATATGCAGAGAAATCATTATTAGTGTCATTAGTGGTGTTTGCCAAGCCAAAATATTAAAATCTGCCATTTAAAGGGATAATATGCCCAAAAAATATGATTTCTGTCACCATCTGTTCTAAATCAGTATGCATTTCTTTTTCTACAGAATACAAAAATAAAGAATACTCGCCCACTTTGACTTTCAATGTATGCATGCATAAAGTATGAAAAATAACATACCAAAATATCTTATTTTGTGTTCCACAGAAGAATTAATGCATTCAGGTTTTGGAACAACACGATTTTTAACCAAAATATCAAGAAACTTGTGATCTCTTTTGTCTTGGTAAGTATCCCCCTGGCAACCCACTAAAAACACCTTAGCAACCACACAGCAATGTCTTGGCAGTGGAATTTCAACAGGCATCTAGTTTTGGAGTGCAATAACAGCCTGCTGATTTGATGCCGTTTGGTTGCAGTACATATTGAATATAGTGAATAAAAGACTACAGATGTAATCATTTTAGCTTATGGTCTTGATGTAAAAAATATTCCTGTTAATGCACTAAAGTGTGAGGTCGTCAAATTTACGATCCTACAGATCCCTAGAAATATGTATCAGGGAAAAATGGGTTGCTGCTACAAGCATTTCTGTTTTATTGCACTTGGACAAGAAAATAGCCTACATGCTGACTTGCCATATGTCTTCTGTACAGTGGTGCAAAATAATAATGTGAGTCCCATATCCAATGCAGGTTTCAAAATGAAACTTTGCTGTGATGAACAATCTTGGATTTCCTATCCCTTGAGAAGGACCACTTAAGTGGCGACAGTAAAGCACCCAAGGGGCTGTCACCTTTGTCTCTGTGGAATCCTAGGGTAACCCAGAACGCATCGGAATAAGACGGGGTTTAATGAGCCTTGGACATTCACCTATTCAGCTGTAATCATCATCACGCAATTAGCCAGATGGGTGCCGTTTGTTTACAAGAAAAGGGTGGGGCGCAGGAGTGCGAATGAGTGCTAACAGCCCTAAAGGAGGGAACTGGGTCAAGCCTCCCTCAGACAGAGCTCACTGAATGACAAAAACCCCAAACATATGGGTCAAACTCAAAACTCCCAGTCAGTTATGAGTCAACATGCAAGGCAAGAAAAATAAGGCATGCAAGGACTCACCTGAAAGCGTTTCTTGGACCAGATTTTCTTCATGGCTTGGAGTAATCCTGGTCTTTTGTTGCGTTTAACTGAGGCGGGAGTGATGTTTTCTGGGAGCTGGGGATTCACGGTCAGACCCGGTGGTGACCTGATTGTATCGGCAGCATGATCTGAATCCAGCTTGGACTGCTGAAAAAGCCACTTGAGAAAGGAAACGCACCCGACTGATTGGTAATTCACCTGCTGTAATTTCTCTGAGAGCAAAACTTCTCTCTCAACAACTTGATTTTTCTGAGCATACTCCCTAAAAACTCAATTCTGTATTATAAAGTTGTTCCACTGCAGATATTGTTCTTTCAGTTTAGGCAGCCGCTCAAACTAACACCAGAACAAAAAGTGTTCGAGAAAAAATAACCTAGTAGACGGCACCTCCTCAGTGCTTCAGGATTCCCAGAGGCAAATAATCAGAGCCGGCTCTAAACCATCGCTTGAGAGTTGACCAATAAGAGCGCAGAATAATAAACTCAACCAGCAGCAGCAAGCAAAGGATTGTGAGTGTGGAGAGGTAAGCAGAGAGAGAAAGAGCAAGAGAGAGAAAGGGAGAGAAACCACTACCCTGCACCGTTTCGGGGGAAGGGAGGGGAGAAAGACAAAAAGAGAGAGAGAGGAAGGGAAATATGGACAGATTGAGTGAGAGAGACAGAATGAGTCAGTCCTACTGAGCCTTGCACTGAGGGATGCCAGTTGGCAAATCCATTATCATGTCCCGTTTTGCTTTTTCCCCCTTTTCTCCCCCTCACTTTCTTGTTCTGTTGTGCACCGAGGCTGAACGTGTCTCTCCTGCCCAGCAGCAGCAGCAGCAGCAGCTCCAGTCGGGAGTCTCCTCACCCACTGCCTTCGTTTCATATTCAGGATCAATGCCCCTGACGTCAGAGCAGCCTCCAGTCGATGGTGCCTTTTTGCAATCCACCAAACCCATTTTAAAAATAATTTTTGTCTCTTCGCCTTCTTAACCCCCAAGGTACAGGTGGTGGGTATGAACAAAATCTTTAAAAATCTATGGGTTTTATTTTTATTTTAAATAAAATGACTTATTCCATGATATTTCCCAATAACAGTATATCCATCAAAATTTATTGTCAAAGATGTGATTATATCAAAAAAGTAAATTGAATTGTTGCTTAGAAGCAGTAACCAACGCAAACTCTGTTTCTTCTTGAAGCTAAAGGAGTGGTCATGTTCGCAAATTTTCGCAGACGAAATCCAGTCATTTCAATAGGAATCTACATGATTAGGAAATTTTTCATGAGCTTGAAAGACTTCAGATTTTACCAACAGAAAGTCACTACTGTGAGAGCTGTGCTTCATACATTGCTACAATGTTGATGAGAAACAACAGATCGTTTTTGCCCTTGAAATTTCACCAAATATCGGTAACGTGACCACACTTTAAACAAGTTCAGTCATGTTGCTAACTTACCCTGTCGTAAACAGTATGGCTCACCAATTGAATCCTTCCCACCTAGAACCCCAAAGCAGTTCTTTTTCTTGTTAGTCACTTACACTTATCTATTTTAATTTATTAATAAAGAACTACAAACTTATAGCACCTTACACAGCAACTCAATCCTTATCTTGACTTGTTTGGGGAACGTCATGCTCTGTATTTGACATTACTCCATATTTCCACATGGCTGTGACCTGTAAACATTGTAAAGCAGTCCTTTCCATCTGACAGCTTCATTAAAATATCTACCAAGGTATAAATGATACATCAGCACACATTTGTACTGTTGCATAGTATATCGTCATGCAGCAGAGCCCTAACCCAAGATATCTACTCATTCCTCTCATTTCCTTCTCCAATAGTTTAAACTAATTGATGCATTTAGGTTTATTAAAAGGTTTATTAAAATTTACATCCCTTGGATAGAAATCAAATATCTTTAATGAGAAGACTGAGGCAATCATGTGCAGTTTTAGATTTGCATAATGAAATCATGAATTATAGAGTCAAACACCTGCGATGTTAGCAAGGGGGTCTGGGAGACACATTGATTTCGAGCTCTTTAATTTCACGAGAGCACATGATCTGTACCGTTACAGCAGCAAAGTGCACATCATACAACAAAAACACACTCGAAAAAGACATTGAGATGTGGCCACTGAAATGGATTGCCATTTTTCATAGCCAAACTGCTCTCATTATAGAGGCTGACGCCTGCTGAGGCAGAACATCAAGGGTGTTTTGAGAGAGCCATACACCTGAAACATTCCCTTATTCATTCTCATTAGCTGTCACTGCTCGTGTTCATAATGACCCAGGTGGATGGTTGTTTTCCTTCATTCCTGTAGTGTTGTCCACACCTGGGTCCTTTTGCTCTAATGCATTGCATGTTAAGCCAGTATGCATATAATTATGCTGTACTGAAAAGGGTATCTGGTGCACAAAAGCACATCATCTAGATATAAAATATATTTATAATGCACATATAACTGAAAAACAGCTTAATTGGTTCACAACCACTTTAATGATTATTAGTTTATTTGGCCAGCCTTGAAAAATATTATTCTTCCATTTAATCACAGATAATATGAATTCAAAATCTTATTTATATTCTCAAGGCATGTTTCTTATCAGGAATGCTGCAAATTATTCCACATGTTTGTCTTGCAATTTCTATCCAAATGTGCCTTGCCTCAAACAACATTAATTTTCATCTGATATCACAAATCCTTCTTATTTTGATTCCCGTTTATAACACAAAGTCCAGTCGGTCCAGTTGTACATGTTTTCCTCATTAAATATCCTGTTTCACTACAGCAGATAACAAAAGTAATGGGTCAGAATTGGTGATGCTCAATATAAGATTTAATTTATCCGTATCCGTCTATATTGGATATTAAACTGTGCAGGTTAATTTCTCCTTATTTTAACATTTAGATTACCTGCACCATCATTTAGTGCTAGCCTTTTTTTGCACAAAATAACAATGAGATTTTTTTTTATTATTATTCAGCAAGGATGCACCATAACAGCAAAGAAATTTAAAATGTTTCAAATGATTTAAAGATTATAAAATAAGCATCACAACTGTTTTCAACAACAATAATAAGAAACGTGAAGCAAATCAACATATTACTGAAGGATCATGTGGCGCTGAAGCCTGGAGTAATGGCTGCTGAAAAATCAGCTTTGCCATAACAGGAATAAATTACACTTTAAATTGTAATGCTGCATTTCTACCATTTTTAAATTGTAATAATATTTTACAATATTATGGTTTTTATGGTTTATTTATGATTGTTAGTGTGTATACTAATAAATTTGTAGTATTTCAAGTTAAATGATCATTATAAAAGGAAATTAAATTACAATGAACAATAGTATATTTATAAACCAACATTAACCTAGATTAATAAATGCTGTAAAATAATGTTGCTCATAGTTAGTTGATACCTTATGCATTAACTAATACGTGATACTCAATGCAATAACTAACATTAACAATATTAACCTTAAAATCAAAGTAATGATCAGATCATCAGTATATCAGTATCAGCCAGAATTTGTAAAATTGGTGCATCCCTAGTTAGAATGCCATTTCATGTTGACTCAATCTGTGGTTCAATCTGTTTTTCTCAGATGTGAGGTGCTTGTTCAATGATGTGAACAGCAGTGTTACAAACTAGACTGCCAATTGACCTAGTCTCATTCTAAACACATTTTCTGTGTGTCTTTCTTCTATCTCTCTCTTTAGCCCTGACAGACAGTGGTCAATATCTGAGGGACCAGTACAGCTCTCTCTTTTCCCTGTTTCATGGATCTCATCGATCGGTCTTAAGAACAATTATAAGGCTCGGCTCTATTCCACCAGGTGTCACAAAGCTGACACACACATCTGTGTTGTTTTGACCTGTAAAACTCCCAAATACCTCACTAACACTAGCTGAGACGTTGAATCATGGTGCTTAATACCAATGTTTCTAATTTAGGTTACTAATAGAGGGGTCAGACACAGCTCTAGGATGATTTGGATTAAACTGCTTGTACTCATTTACAAGACTAAAAACAATAATCTTTAGCTTTGTATACATATATACTATATGTAATATATATATATATATATTTAAGAAATACTGCTCACACTTTATTTTAAGTTCCAATTTCCACTATAAACTAACTATTAATGACTTTTCCCTCGAAAAACTCCTAATTACTGCTTAATAATAGTTAGTAAGTTAGTTGTTAAGTTTAGGTATTGGGTAGGATTAGGGATGTAGAATATGGTCATGCAGAACATGTGCTTTATAAATATTAATACACAGCCAATATGCTAGTAATATGCATGCTAATAAGCAACAAGTTAATAGTGAGAATTGGTCCATAAATTAAAGTGTTACCGAAAAACTTTTATTCAGCAATGATGCATTACACTGATCAGAAGTGACAGTACAATATTTATTATGTTACAAAAGATTATAATTTCAAATAAATGTTCTTTTCAACTTTCTATTTCTTGGAAGCTTGTTTATTATATTTTTTTCCCACCATGTTTCCAACACAGAATAATAAATAAAAATAGGTAATTGTGACTTTTCTTGCAATTCTAAATCTTTCACAATTTGGACTTTTTCTTGAAATTCTGAGAACAAATTCAGAATTGCAAGACGTTAACTTGCAATTGCAAGAAAAAAGTCAGAATTGTGAGACAAAATGTTGCAATTAACAAGGATCAGGAAATCAGGATTGCAACATATAAACTCAAAAATCTGGATTCTGAGTTTATATCTCACAATTCAAACTTTTTTCCTCGGAATGGCAAGTTTATGTCTCAAAGTGCAAGGAAGAAGTCAGAATTGTGAGATAAAAATTCACTACTACTTGTGGTGAAAATGGGCTTCCAAACTATTCAAGGATTTTTTGTGTGTGTGTGTATATATATATATATATATATATATATATATATATGTGTGTGTGTGTGTGTGTGTGTGTGTGTGTGTATGTATGTATTTCCTAATAAAAAATATATTTTATAATAAGAAATGTTTCTTGGGCACCAAATCAACATACTAACATGAGTATCATGTGACAACTGAAGACTGGTGTAATGGCTGCTGAAAATTCAACTTTGCCATCACATGATTTACATTTTAAAACAAATTGAAAAAGAAAAGAGTTATTTTAAAATTTAATAACAATATTACTGTTTTAAATGCATTTTTAATCAAACATTGTACCCCACAGTAAAAGTCAGAAGACAAAGCCTCACATAATTACCTTGAAATCACTGCTTTGTTGAGGATCCCTTGAATAAACACTGACACTGAACCAGAGAACTGCTGTGTGATCACATTCCAATTTTTTTTTCCCATGATGACTCATTTTAGCATGTTCAAAGAACAGTCACTCTGAGTATCAGACAGGCTGTCTTGCAAACTCTTCACTCATTGTTGCAAATGCCCAGCGGGCAGTGAAATAATGGCTTCCTATCTTAATGTGAATGGCACACTATACAGTGTCAATGTGAGTTATGTGAAAGTGATTAAAGCAAGCAGTGAGTCGTGCTCCAGGAGTCAGTCCCTCCAGTAAGGGCCCAAGTTCCCACTGCACATCCACTGCAAACTCTTCATGCTTAGATCAGCAGGGCCTCCTATTGCCCTCTCCCTGGGGAAGCTTCTAATGAAATGTGCAGCAATTCCAGAAGCCCTACAAGCACAGTGTAATAACCAAAACGACTCTATTTAACAAGAACAAGTCACATAAATCACAGGGTATGGGCACTTCTGCAGCACATTTATGTATGTGCTTGTAATCGGACTCATGCAAAGGAAGTTCAGGCTGAATAAAATAAAAAAGTCATTATTTACTCATCTTTGTTCTATAAAACAAAATGAATTATTAAGAAGCATCTGTGTTCATTCAGTTTGAATTAGTATGAATGGATAAAACTCTGACATTCTTCCTAACATCTCCTTTTGTGTTTCAGAGAAGAAAGAAAATAATTCCAGGGTTGGAACGACTTGAGGGTAAGTAAATGAAGACAAACGTTCTCTTTTAACCTGGTCCTCACCCCAGCTTGTCTAATGGAAGATGTGGCCAGACACCATCAATGTCTTCAATGGTGCTTCAGACAGCAGTAGTTTATTCATTCCATACACACACGATCTGCAGATAAACAGCCTTCTGTCTCTCTGAACACATTCATTTGCAACATGCCAGGCAGCAGGAAGAGTCCAAATGTTACTGGGCTGGGATAACAATAAAAAAGGATTTAAAGGAAACCAGTCAGATACAAGTCATGAACTGGTTTGTTTCTTACAACATGAAAGAAAGGAAAAATACCGTGATGCCTCACAAAAAAAAAGTACTGTGGCAATACCATGATTTCAGAGGTATATGGTACTCTGATATATAGGCTAACATGATACTGAATGACCATATTCATACACAACCATTCAAAAATTTGGAATCAATATGTTTAAAAAAAGACTGTAAATCATTAATGTGAATAGTACTACAATTTAAAATGACTGTTGTCTATTTAAATATATTTTAAAATGTAATTTACTCCTGAGATGACAAAGCTGAGTTTTCAGCAACCATTACTCCAGGCTTCAGTGTCACAGGATCCTTCAGAAATAATTCTAACTTGCTAAAATTTAGTATGATTATCAATGTTGAAAACAGTTGTGCTGCTTATTTCTGTGGAAACTGAGATGCATTTTTATCAGGATTATTTGACGAATTGAAATTCCATAGGGACAGCAATTACTAAAATAGTAATAACTATATTTTTTCCAAAATTGTTATTTTGGTCAAATTAAAACATCTTATTGAAAAATATTAATCTCTTTAAAAAAGAAATCTTACTGATCCCAGGTAAGTATTTTAAGTAGTGCAAACAATAGCATTTAACAGGTTTATGCGAAATTCTGAATTCTGAATCTCAACGCTGAAATTGAAAAGGCATTCGCAACTGTTTTAAATCAATCATGCATAACACTGGTATTTAGATGGGATTTTAATATCCTTCAGCTTTACTATGCTCAAGTTGGCCTTATTAAGGTCAAATTAAAATAAATTATTTAAAAATTATTAAAATAAAATATTTAAAAGTGCTGTAAGCAGTTTCAATCATTTTACTAACTTCAAAAAGAAAAACAACAAAGTGATGATAACTAAGGTGATAACCTCAAATCATTTTCCTTATTGACATCCCAGATTCCTCTCACTTTTCAAATTCTGAACTGCACATTATCAGTGTGATAATGCAATGCTACCATTTTGTAAACGATGTGAGATTTAGGGGGGAGAGGAAAACATCACGTGATGGTGTCGATGCTTACACTGACAAATCTCTCAGACTGACAACATAATAAAGCACTATGAAGACAAAACTCCTGTTCTCCACTGCAGAATGGCAGCAAACCAGAGCAGATGGTTCTCTCTCAGCCTGCTGGTGCCTCGCAGACACTGCAAAAATATGATCGAAGCAAATCTGGCTTAATCATCCCTTACAGTAACTGAAGCTGGGAGGTTAATGGGCTGAGTGCAGAGGAAATGGTGGGATGATTGTGGATGGTTTTCCTTTACAACAAGCACCCCGAGTCCACCGTCATCTTGGATGGTGCTCGGGCAGTTGCTCTAAAGTACCCACAACCAGCATGGAAAATTACCTATTTGACACAGCTGCCATTGGTGATTAACTGAAAAAATACTGGCCATGAAACTAAACTTCACACTTTTTTATAAGCAAATAATACATGTAAATATGCCAACAGAATGTAGCTGTCTTTTCCGCACCTGTTCCAACAGGCTGTGATTTTGTTCCTCCTATTTCTGTTTTGGTGATTTAGTGCAAGTAATATTCTTGTGTCACCGCGTGGGGTTCAGGAGGAAAGAAAAATAACTTCCTAGGCATCCTACATGATAAAATTTCCACTGAGGTGAAGTTGTTAGAAGACCCAACTGTTGTGCCAGATGTTTTCATCAGCACATGATTTGATTTGAATCGCTCGTTGCTTATATCAGCTAGGGACAGATGTTCTCACAATTTGACTTAAACCATCAACTGCTGCAGTTCCTAATAAAGTTACCAGCCAACCGGCAAATACCTCTGTTCTATTTACTATCCATATCTAATTTTTACTCACATTTGGTGTTTAGAGTGGGTTAATTTTGGACCCTGGACACAAGTACAGACTGATATGTGATATTCCTATGTACTTGAGCCCTAGAAGAAATCAAAAAGAAATCAACAGTGTGTAAACAACTAGTGCAACTAACCAGATAATAAAATGGATACCATATAAACATGCAACCAAGCATCTAATCATGCCTTAATAGCAAAAAAAGATCAACTTTTAAAATGTGGGGAAGAAGAGGAATTTGATTACACTTTATTTTAAGGTGTCCTTGTTATAGTGCAAGTATACATTAAAGTAAAACTAATCAACTATGTACTTACTATATGGTTAGGATGAGGGTTTGGTTTAGTTGCATGTAATTATGCATAATTTATTGTTATAATTACTATAGTAAGTACATGTAAAATGTGTAACAAGTACACCATAAAAAACACCAGAAATATGTCACCAGAAATTCCTCAAAAAGGGGCTGAGAAAAATTCTCAATATATTTTGTTGACTTTAAAAGCCTTGTGTCCAATCAAACACTCTGGTATTTTAATGCACGTTTATCCATCACTCAGTACTAGCTAGCCAAATTAGGCAGATGACAACATGGAAAGCTTGCGTGACATGCCCTCATTCTCGAAACACCAACTAAACATGCTTTGTGCTGCTCATCATGTTTTATACAGTAAATTACAGGCTGCCATTATTAAAATGATCACAATTACTGATATATTAATATTGTACATTTGTATGTTTATGTACATTTTTTTTACATTTGTACAAAAAAAACTCTATCTTCAGTGTTTTCCAGCATGATTTCTATTTTAAATATTCACTGTAAAAGCACTTGTCAAGCAGCCATGATGTGAGACTGACACCTCCAGCTCACGCCCTCTAAAACACTTAGCCTCCATTTTCTGCCTTCCTCTCCTCTCTCTCCTGTCTGACTCAAAACCCACTTCACTCGCTCCTTTGCTGCTCATATGTCTCGTCTTCCTCATCTTTTCCGGTTTTCTTACCCCCACAAATTCAAGCTCTCTTTCTCTGCAGTTGCAGTCACACCTGTGCAAATCATTCTTTTCTCTCCAGCACCTATAAGATACTAATCCTGCTGTTCTACTAGATGAAGTCCTACAAAACCAGCCACCTATGAATGAATTTGAAGTACTGCTGTATTTGTTGCAATAAAAAAAAAAATAATAATAATAAGAATGTTCAAAAGATGCTCCAGATTCAGACAACATGTATACTTCATAAATTTTGATGTCTGCTGCCTGGCCTCTCTGTACTTTCACTGTAAATGCCTTACTGCAAACAAAATTTAGCCTTTTTTCTATTTTTTAGCCTGAGAGATTTATTTTCTGTGGTTATTGGACCTGGAATATTCGTTTAAAGCTCCTTTGCACTAGCAGATCCATCCTGGGCATCAATCATCCAATAAGAGCAGTCCTGTCTCTGACGTACAGTCACATAATGGAAACGGGCTAATAAAATTACACAGACAAATTTTAGACCGTGTTTCATCTCTCTGTCTGCCCGAGCACACAGACATTACTCTCCTTCTGTCCATTAAAGGAGATATTTGTTTTGGCTCAAGTCACATTAGCTCTAACCAGAAATGGTCCAGTGTACCTGACCTTTCTGCCACTTATTGATAGGATACAGTATAAATGATGGCAAAATCAGTGCTAACATTTTGAATTTTAATACTGCTAATATTGTAGTTTGTATTTTTTCTCATTTGAAAGTTGCTTAGGACAAAAGTGTCTTCTAAATATAAATGTAAACTGAGATATCAGTTCTTAAAGATTGTGGAATATAACAGTGTTGGTTAATTACTTGTAACATCAAACTAGCCGACTGACTAGCTGGCTAATACTTCCATATAACACCTGGCAACTGACTAGCACATTCTGAGGTGTTTAGATTTTCTCTACAAACACAATAAGATTAAATTTGTCCTGTTATTAAACGCAAGTAGGTCAGTGTGAGATTGGAAAAAGGTAGGAGTATTTAAGTGAAATCAGTTCTGTGTGTGTCTATGAGATTGTTTAATTTGTCTTGAGATGCAATCAGTATTAAGTAGGTCGGGTTAAAAAAGCCTACAAACTAAATCATCTGTCTAACACTTGTGCCAAAATTACTAGCAGCTGTTTTTTTTTTTTACCTGCCATTCAATTTACCTGGAATGATGAGGTTTTGTTCAACTACACGCAAAAAAAAAAAAAAAAAAAAAACCTGATGCGCCAATTGTCACGGAAGTTTTATAACCTTTTCTACACAGAGTAAAGCTTTTACAAACGCTAGCCGATTTGGAATGAAGTAAATACAAAACACCCTGCAGAGTATGACGCACTAAGCCAGCAACAAAAAGCCATTGAACAACAATGCAGTCACACTGCAGATGCACTCAACACACCGAGTCAGGCTCTTAAGAGCATTATGGGAAGTGTCTGTGGCTGCTGATAATAGCCTTTTGCTCCCTTAGGAGTCCTTTTAGCTTTACAGAGAGCTTTAACAAACAGAGAAGGACAACAGCAATTCTCAATGGTGTTTATCTGGTGGCAAAAGCTACACAATCACATCAGAAACAAAGAGATCACTGGTCAGATGCCACCAAACAACCAACGGACATTGTAGGTTCATAACTATGTTGAAAGTGATGTGAAAATATCAAGTAAAAGAGACTGGGACAATTGTAACGTGCAAAACTTCTTCAATCACAACTCAAAAATCGCTAGCCCGGGGCTATTGTGTCTTCCAGTCGGGCTACCATTCAAGCGCAAGAAGAGGCGAAAAATAACAATTTGATACCCACGCACTGTTATTTGCACACACACAGAAAGCCTTATTTCATACAACGTGCAATCACAGAATTGATTCCTCTTTCGCATCTCCTTGCACTTGAATGGGCACATACACACAAAATTATCTCAAAACACCTGTCTCAACAAGTACTCTCGTCAACACATTTGGTTGTCTAAAGTGAATGTAAACAGTGGATCAAGAAATCACATGTCTATTGTTATATTGGATCCGTGCAGTCTTAAAGGGACAGCAGCCTATAAAAACCTGCTGCTGTCTGTCTCAATGTTAATTAAACAACTTTCAACAAAGAATAATCTATACTTAATATATACAGCGAACACTATGCATTACATTTCTGTACCTGAAAACTAATTAGACCTTATTTTATTCTATTTTATTTCTATGCTTGAAATTTGTTTATTTGGTCTTATTTTATTACTGATGGTTCATTTATGTTTAAAATGTTTGACCTTTATTAGTCTAATAAATGTTTTTTATTAGTTTTGTCTGTCTTGTCTTGTGTGTTTCCCCCTCTATGCCCTTATTTGGTCCTTCCTGTTCGTCTAGTTTGATTGTTTATTATTTCATTCAGGTGTGTGTAGTTAATTATCATGTGTATTTAGTTCCTGCCTGTTCTGTTCATTTTCGTCTGGTCTACTCGTTACTCCCCGGTGTTCCTGTGTGTCCCAGCCTTGCCTTGTCTTGCCCTGTCTGTTTTGGATTTATTAAAGACTGTATTTTGAGTTCATCCTCGTCTCCTCGTTTCCCTTGTGTGTGCACCATGACAGAAGAACAGACCTAACAAAACAGTAAGCAGCGCCCCTTCACCTCATTTTGTTTT
This sequence comes from Spinibarbus caldwelli, assembly GCA_039654775.1. Lineage (NCBI taxonomy): Eukaryota > Metazoa > Chordata > Actinopteri > Cypriniformes > Cyprinidae > Spinibarbus > Spinibarbus caldwelli. The sequence goes on from CM077233.1 coordinate 8,806,183, forward strand.
TTGTTTTTGAAAGTTTTTTTGTTTTGGTTTCTGTTTGTCTGTCCCGCTGCTTGGAAGTCGCCGCTTGTAATCCCGCCATAGCCCGCTGATAAGGCGTTGGAGTTCGGCAGTATCACCACGAGTGCCGAGAGTGGCTCTCTCAAGCCCTCCATCCGAGGTGATATCCTGCCGCTGTCTGCGTCTCCCTCAAGGACCAGCTCGCCGCTCACCCATGCACGCCGCCGTCCGCGGCTCACCCACGCCGCCATCCGCGGCTTACCTAAGCCCGCTGTTCGCGAGGATATTCACACCGCCGTCCACAGCTCACCCAAGCCCACCGGCCTCCACTGACTTAAGCCCACCAGCCGCCGCTGACTCAAGCCCGCTGACCGCCGCTGACTCCAGTTCCCAAGTCATGGACAGGAGTGCCGTTCCCAGCCTGACCAGAGTCCAGTGAAGGCTCCAGCCCCTGACATAGAGTCCAGTGATGGCTCTAGCCCCTGACCGGAGTCTAGGCTGTTTTAAAAGTTGTGTCCACAGGAACATTTTAATCACCATGTCATGTGTTGTCTACGGAGACTCGTCTGGGGCACATATAAATGTTTCTTAATCCAAAAGATGACAGGTAGACCCACAGTAGTCTGTGAGTTATGAAGGAAAATATAAAATATATATATATATATATATATATATATATATATATATATATATATATATATATATATATATAAATGAAAGAAAATATTAAAGAACTGTCCCCAGTCTCCCCTATGTCAAGAACAGAAGAGTCTGATCACTCAAGTATTGAGTCACCTCTGGAGCAGAGCGGTATTGTGTGGTCTATCTTAGACTGGCAGGGTTATTATGACTAGCGGTGAGGTGGGTGTCTGCAGCCTTTGATCATTACTGGCTTAAATTAGGAATTATCTCAAGCACATGACTTCACTGGCAGTCTGCACGTGAGACTTGCTCCGTGTCAGTCTCACTCAAGTGTGCCCACATCTACACACACACACACACAAACAGCATGGGTGTTTATCCACATGCTGAAGGACAGCAACAACTGCAGCTCAATAGGGGAAGTCCCTGTCTTTCTGTGACCATTACACCACAGGCTTGATCAAACTGAGATAATGGCAGCCAGTCTGTAGGATTGAAGCTACTGCAGTGATGACAAATTGATGCATCATACCAGATATCGGAAACAGACTGATACCTGTCGTATATGTTTATATCACGGCATTTCCCCAACATTCGTGCATGCCTTAAACAGTCCACATCCTCAGGCTTCATCAATCTGTGCTGTAGGCTAAAGTTGCCATGAATAAAAGATGAGGTAGATGGACCCTGTGTCTCACTATCTACTCAATCAACATGTAGTTCACAGTCACAGCAGAAAGAGATACAGTAAATAAGACTGTAGCATTTCAAATGAGACTCCCCATATCTGCCTTTAAAAAACGTGGAATAAAAACAACTAGTGACTTGTTGCTTTAATACAATAGTACCACATTCCATAGCAAAATCATAAAAAAAAATATGTTCAATAGATCATTAAATGTATTTTTAATAATCAGTCTTTGGTATTATGCCTCCTAGGCTGCATTTATTTGATCAAAAATACAGTAAAAACAGTGAAATTGTAAAATATTACTACAATTATTATAATAACTGTCTATTTTGGTATATTTTAAAACTTAATTATTTCCTGTAATGGCAAAGCTAAATTTTCAACAGCCATTACTCCAGTCTTCAATGTCACATTATGGCTTTGGTGCTCAAGAAACATTTATTATCAATGCTGAAAACAGTTGTGTTGCTTATATTTTTGTGAAAACTGTGAGAATGCTTTGATGAATAGAAAGTGTAAAAAAAAACAGTATTTATTTGAAATGGAAACCTTTTGTAACATTATAAATATATTTACTGTCACTTTTTAACAATTTAATACAACCTTGCTAAATAAGATTATTAACAGTAGCTAAAAAAACTTTGGATGGTGTATTACTGCATGTCATTTCATTACAGAAAGCATTACTAGACCCTCATTCCTCTAAACATTTTGCAAGAGCATATGGAGGTAAACTGATGTATTGATTAAATATTTTTCTGTCAAAAACAATAAAGCGACACATAGATCCTCTGTGAGCCATTTCTTTCTGAAGCAACATTCATTACGGCAAAACAGAATCTCAGTGTTGCCATCTTTATGTACTTACCAGCACAAAATTAACAGTTTTAATATAAAATGTGTCACAGGGGTGTGTTTACTCGAATTATTATTTGTTTCCTTAATTCATAAAGTACTTTACAACTACTTTATAACTCAAAGTGCTGAACAATCATGAAAAATTCACAAAATTCACAAAACATTTAGTTCCAAATGCAGGTCATCCAACCAGAATTTAAAGTTGGAGCAATCTAATAATATTACATACATACCATTATGTGTGAAAGAGATTTGAAAATACATACAAAACTATTAAAGGACCAGAATATATTCAGCTCAGAACTGTTTATTCAATTAGCGTAAGCTTCATGGCTCCTCAGTTAATCAGGGAGTCTGGGGCAAATGTTGCGTTTACCTCAGTCTCATGAGTGTAGCATCATGGGAAAGCACTCTGTGTGAATCCATTTGATTTTAAACCTATGCTAATTAGCAGCGTTTAATTGGAAACAGAGGGAGTACCATGTGTGGAATCTGACTAGTGGGAATACAAATAGAATGGAAAACCAACAATCTTTCCAATCTAAAATGCTCTTCAGAAAACACAAAATTCCAACTCTGAAATTTAATAGGACGAGCTGTTTGAAGTTAAAGGCGGATAAATGCACTCCTGTGATCACACATTCTATACTAATGCATTAAGCTGCTATGTTGTTTGAAAATCGTAAGCAGCCAACAGTTAGGCCAATGAACTCTTGATGTCTTATTCACCTTATTTTGCAGCTGAAATAACTAAGCAAATGGCACCGGAAACCTCATACATTCAAGTTACAAATGGCCACGTCCACTTTCACGTCAAAAATAAAGTGGATTTATACATTTTGCTGTTGTTGCCACTTAAAATTCAAAGCACTGAAACTCTTCAATTTTAAGTAGAGGAATAGGGGGGAAAAGAAAAGAAAAGAAAAGAAATAAAAATCAGGTCACACTTTATTTTAAGGTCCAGTTGTTGCCATTAAAGGGTTAGTTCACCCAAAAATGAAAATTCTGTCATTAATTTCTCACCCTCATGTCGTTCCAAACCCGTAAGACCGTTCATTTTCAGAACACAAATGAAGATATTTTTTGATGGAATCTGAGAGCTCTCAGACCTTCATAGACAGCAAGGGTCCTTACACGATCAAGGTCCAGAAACGTAGCAAGGAGATTGGTAAAATAATCCATGTGACATCAGGAGTTCAACCGTAATTTTATGAAGCTACGAGAATAACGACTTTATTCAAAAAATTTAAAAATAAACGACTTTATTCAAATTAGTCTCCTCCGCGTCACCCTAGCGCCATTTTGGAGAATATCCACTGAACGAAAACAGCGTGTGCTGTATCAGCTGTGCCACACGCTGACACAAACCATTAACTACGACTTTTGTCTCAAACTCTTATTTTGCTGCTTATTAATAGTTAGAAAGGTAGTTGTTAAGTTTAGGTATTGGATAGGCATGAAGAATATGTGCTTTATAAGTACTAATAAATAGCCAATATGTTAATAATAGGCATGCTAATAAGCAAATAGTTAATAGTAGGGCTGCACGATAAATTGCATGCAGATGTCATGTCTATGGCTCTGTGTATTAAATGCCATTCTATCTGAATGCACGTGATGGTGATTTACTACTAATCACAGAACCGGCTTTACTGACAAGATGCGCATGATAATTGCATGCGATTTATCGTGCAGCCCAAAGAGAATTGGTCCCTGTACTAATGCATGGTCTTAATGCTTTGCTTTGTGCTTAATGCTTTAGTTCATATCTATAAATCTGAGGTGGAACACTAAGGTAAAATGCAAACTACTGGTAAAAATTGTGAGTTTTTGAATAGCAGTATCATCAGGCTACAGGCAATCACAGAAAAAAATGGGTGGGTCAGTCAGGCAATCAAACAGCCTCTCCTACATAACATACAGTTCATATTGCAAAAGAGGCTTGATGGCTGCTCTTCAATCTGAACAGTCTGGACCTACTCAGGAATTTCATGTTCCTATATAGAGATCTCTGAGTGACAGGTGAAGCCTCATATAGCAGTGACGTGTTTCTAAGGATGCATATGCTGGTCTGCAATCTTCTCAGTTCGTCTAGTGTATTGTTTCATCACAAAGACTTAGCAGTGTATTTGTGAAGTTTGCAATAGACGTCTATAAAAATTATACTGCAAAAACATAACAAAAACCTTACCAGCACAATTAAAATGCAGAGAACGCCTTAAAGCCTCTCACTGGCTAAACAATATCCCTTGATTTTTTTTATTTTTTTGCAATTTACAAAGACAAGTGCTGTCACAGAAACAGGTGTAATATCTCTATTGCAGTTACCTCTATCAGGTACCACATTTTCTGCATACTATTCCAGAAAAAATTATTACTTACAGCACCTTTAAACTTCTTGCATAAGTGAATCGTCTAACCTCAAGTCATGTTCAGCACACCACCATTGCAACAATATTCATCACTCAACCCAGAGAACAAGAGCACAGTATGGAAATGTATTACATATTTCGATTTGTTCCAGAGAGGGAGAGAGAAACACAAAGATGACTCAATCCAAACCAAACCAAACGTGTGGTCACCCTTCAAGGTCCTCAAATCTTTCTTACATCATAAACCTTGGAAAAGATGCCAGTGTGAAAAGGTGTAGACTGAAATACCACAGGTCTTAAAAATGCAAGCAAGATGAAGAGGTCTTGAGTGAATGTGGGGTGTTTATTTCTCTCTATGGCACCCTGAAGCCCTTTCATGCTCTTTAAAACACTGGTGAGTCAGATGTTTTTATTCTGGAGCCATCTTATATGCTCAACACCCTAGCAAAACTACTGCCTCGAAGCTGTACCAAAAGATTAGGTAAGGTAATTGTGCCATGCAAGTATTCAAATTTCAAAGTAGTACAAATTACAATTTTTCCACCTAGATGTGAAAATACTACATATTATTACATTATGTTATATATATAAAATCTGCAGTACATATATACATACAAGGAATAAATTCTTGAAATATATTTGATTTAGTTTACAGACAAACAAGGGGGAAAAACAGTATGACACATAACGTAACCTATACTGTATATGCTGAGTTTCAGTTAATTTTTGTGCTGGTATAAGGAAACAGTTGAAGTGATCGTGCTGGAATGCACACACACACACACACACACACACACACAAAACATATCAAGGGCTTGTTCTTCGTATATCGCTAACTCAGTTAGCTGGATTTGATTGTTGCCGATTTCACTTGATCTTGGATCATTTGGTTCTTCGAAGCTCATCCTGGACTTGCTGTCATAGCAACAGGTCCGTAAGCTTAAACCTGCTCGGGAGCAGGCTTATTTCATGTAAACAGGATTAGATTGCATCTTTTTAAATGGAATTAATACTTAAAATCTGTCCCTGTGCCAGCGTTACTTTATTAGAAGAGTACCCTACTGATCCAGGGACAATAATTTAAAATAATGATTAAAAAATTATTTTGAAAATAATCTAATAATGTTGTGTAGTCTATAATCATATAGACACAGCCAGTTTTACTCATTGATATATTTATTCATGATACAATAATAACTTTATAATTGTATTGGAGTCTTACACACATGCTATACAGTTAATCTGAGTCGTGCATTAATTTGAGCGGTGATGATTATGGCAGTGTCTTGATGAAGCACAGGAGATGCAGATAATTTGATCTTGACCCTTAAGAAAATTTAATTAATGCTGTCACGTAACAAATCTGCTTCAAAGATAAAATGAAATGAATAGCTAATTACAACATAAAAATAAAAAGGTAAAGCCTGTACAAATACTAGAAATTGGGAATATAAATAATTGGGAATCATGTAAAATGCACATTTCATTTATCTATTATAACATTTACTTTTGTTCGCTTGGCTGTTTCCTTATAAAGGTCCAGAAATTTAATTGTCAACTTTTTTCGTCAGGTGTCTTTTTTAATTATATGATGTCATTACGTTGCTGTCTTGCTGCCAGCCAATCGTTGCATTGCTGATCATGGTTTCGAGTATCAATATATCTGCCTTTTTTGAGGAACACGAGAACGCGCAGTAATCTAATACAACTTAATCCAGATATTTTAATCAAATCCGCAAATTTGTTTGAAGAACCAAATTAGCCAGAGATCAGTTATCAGGATTATAAAATCTGGAATCTTTCAAATCATCTCAGACCTATTAAGCGAGGTACGAAGAACGGACCCCAGTTCCAGCATTGCTAACTTGACAGCACACTTGGTACTTTATCAGAATAAAATACAGTGAACCAAACATCAGCGCACCCGCCTCTGTGTCCGCCTCTGTGTCAGCCTATAATTTACATAATAAATAATAGTTTAGCATTCAGATACGTTACATCGCAAATATGGAAATATTATGGAATATTTGGATTTGTGCCGAATGAGAGAGGTAGGATACACGAGCACAAAGCTCCATTTCGCAAACAGTTGAGTGCGCAAGCCTTTAAAGTATACTCCTTTGTCAGTCTATGTGAGAGAAGGTCACTGTCTGGGGGCTTTGTTTTCAATTGCGCAACTCATGGCATTCACTGTTCTTCTGCTGGCGGTTATCAAACAGCGTTGCATTACTGCGGGCGCCCCCTTCTGGATTGGGGGTGAATTGCCTGTATTCGTTGTAAGGCCTCATGCACCGAACCGAGATGTCCGTACCGTGACGGTTCGGTACGAATACATGTATCATTCCACCCCTACTATCCGTGTGGTGCGGCTGACACAGAACAGCATACACAGTTTGCGTCCAGCGGATACTCTCGAAAATGGCGCTACGGTGACGTGGAGGAGATGAATTGTTAAAAAAGTCGTTACTTTTGTTTTCTTTGCATAGAAAAAGTATTCTTGTAGCTTCATAGAGTTACGGTTCAACCACTGATGGCAGATGGACTATTTTGACGATGTCTTTCATACTTTTCTGGGCCTTGACAGTGGTATTTACTTGGCAGTCAATGGGACAGACACAAGCCTTCTGATTTTCATCCAAAATATCTTAAATTGTGTTCTGAAGACGAACAAAGCTTTTACGGGTTTGGAACGACATGGGGGTAATTAATGACAAAATTTTCATTTTGGGGTGGAGTAACCCTTTAATATAAAGTTCGTCCAAGTTGAAAATTATAAATTTTATGAATTAATTAATCTAAATTTTATAGAGCTATTGTTGAAACAATATAAAAAAGGAAAAATTAATTTTGGAAACATTTTAATAACAGAATACATTACAGATAGTTACTCAAAAGTGAAAATTGTCATTATTCACTCATCCTCATGTCGGTGCACATCTGTATGCTGTTATTCTTTTTCTCAATGGAACAAAAAAGGAGATTTTTTTTATAAAGCAATAGCTCACAGTGTCCAATGGAGCTTAAAAATAGTAAAAAAAGAAAAAAAAAAAAAAAAAAAATATATATATATATATATATATATATATATATATATATATATATATATATATATATATATATATATATATATATATATTAAATGACATGAATTTAAACTGATGAACTATTCTTTTAATTTTCTGTATACAACTTTATGTGGAGATTAGAGCAACAAAAAGCTTCAGCGGTGACACATAAATGTGCAACACCAGAGGTTTGTTAAAACCACCCACTCACTAAAGGCCAATGAGAACCTAAGCACAAAGTAAACAAGATGCTTTTAAGAAAATTAAAATCAGTGGATCATCGTTAAGCGTTGATGCAAACGCAGTTAAAAAGAAAGGATAACTGTCTCAAAGTGTAGAGGAAATGGGCTTTCTAGTGATGCAGAATGTCGCCAGCAGCAGATTGGAAAAGCAATAATGTTTCAGTGCAGCCTGAGGGATGCTTCAGCTCATCAGAATCACTACACAAAACAGAATAAATGCATATTAACTCAAGTTTATTCCAATGCACTGAATTAGTCTTTTTGCATTCGGTATTGATTCATATCCACCTACAAGCAATGCAACAACACAACCTCTCAGCTGGACAAAGAAAAGCTGGTGATAGGCAGAAAATGAATGACTGAGGGAGGCACATCTGTTGCTTTGTTAGAGAGAGTGACAAAATGTACCTCAGCATGTGTGTGCATATGTATGATTTTGAGTGTGACTGAAAATCAACTACTGAGGACTATTATTACTTCCCCTCCATCATCCTCTTTGCAAATGGTGAAATTGCATTTCACCTACCACAAAAGAATAAAACAATATTCAACCGCTCTAGTAATTTTCCATGAGTCATACGTGCTGATGACAAATTAATAACTTTGTCACTCTGCGAGGGTCCATTAGCAAAACAAGAGAAATCATTTGAAATCCATGCAATTTATCGGGGATTATAATTTCCATTTGGATTCAAATATAAATGATGTTAGAGACCTTTCATTACACACTCCACTGAGCATTTGTGTGGACATTTTGACCTCTGGGGCCAATGGAAAGTTGTGCTTTGCCAACAGAATGCTTTCCTTTCAATGCAATTATTGCTAAGTGTGTGGGCTGAAGCCAAAACCCACATCTTACTGCTTCCCCCCCAAATGCAAGCACAAACGTTTTGAGACTTTCTTTGCTTTGCATTGAGAAAGACACTATTTTAAAAGCAAAAAGAGCAATCCATGTCATATACATTCATTAACATACAAGATTTTCAACTGCAATTTTTAAGCTAATGACCTTGAGAAGCACTTGAAAGAAAGTTACGTTTCAAATAAAAACCAACAGTAAAGACTCCAAGTAAAGAGAAAATAAAGGCTATGTAAACAACTCTTTTAAACAAGATGATAAAGCTGTACATTTTGATGTTTCTCTCTACATCCAGATGTACTTTTCTCTCTGTACATCATTTCCATACTGGTTTTTCCACCCCAGCAGTTTGAAACATCCATATTAGAAAAAGCACTCCGTAATGCACAGAGCAATTACAGGTGAAATGTCCCCTGAAGAGACAGAGATAGCAGGCACTTTGCGAGATAACTATTCACTGAGGATGAATATAAGTACTCTCAGTTTGAGTGTCAGCTGAAGCAGACCAGAAATATACATTGCTGTTGCATGTTTACCGATTTAAAGGCTAAGGGTGGGTTGCACCAATAATGATTTACACCGCAAAGGGGTTTGTTTTTCCAGGTTTTATTTTAATTCAAGCCGTGTTGCACCACTTAAATTTAAACGTGGCTTAACAAATCAGTCATTAAACCTTCAACCTGTGATTAAATTTGATTGTCTGCCACGATAGATTCACCATAAATGGAAGTAAGGTTCCTTGTTACTTCCTTTTTTAGTGACATTAGAAACAACCTTTGCAAGAAGTACTAGTATGTAGTAAAGGGATTTTTAAAGAAAAAAATCCTACTGTTGCAACAGTTATCGAGATCAAAGACATGCAACTAAATTTCTAATTGAAATTCAGAGGTTATATTAATGAATGCACATAATTAAAGCTACCCTATAGGTTTAATGATGGTTGAAGTACAAACAAGTAATAAATGTACCATAAATCTTAGTCCTTATTAGTGCAACCCACTGTGAAATACTTGTTCGCTATGTTTAAACATGATGGTCACCAGCCAAAGTCAGCCTGGTGTCTTGCCTCACAATCTAAATCTGTAATAATTCTCAGACAGCACCGACTATTTCAAAGCAGGCTATTTTTACCTTTCATAATGACAGGATTTTACAACTGTAAACCAGGCAAAAACATACTCTCCCCCTCATTCAGACTGACTCTAATTGAATAAGATCTAGGCAAAACTCCTGTGCTGAAAGCCTATATATAGCTGTGATGTCTTCCTGTGTAACCGGAGAATGAGTGGCCTATTAACATCACAAAAATCTGAAGCCTGGCACATTCCACTGTCAGAAATAACCAGAGGGGTAGAGATGGTCCTTGAGGCCAAGAAGACAGGAGAGACATTGAAAGACAGAGAAGTGGGGAAAAAAGCGTAAGAAATGCAGAAATAAGAACAGAGAGAAAAAGTAGAGATACACAGAATGGCAATGGTCAGAATGACAAAGAAGTAAAACAAAACAATACAGACTCCAGAAAGATCGAAAGGAAAGAAAAGGGAGGATAACAATGGGTAGGAAAAGGCAGAAAAAAGACATTGTGAAAGAAAAGCAAAAGAGAAAGGCATATGGCATTTAGCTGAGTGACAAGACAGGTGTAAACACCACAAGTTGTCCAGAGGATTGACACATGCATCATGACTACAGACGTCATAGACACATACTCTAGATCAGTGGGTCTTAACTGGTTTTGCTTCAAGACCCAGGTTTATTTACAGGACATTAAAATGGTTTGGCATACAAAAATGTTAAGAAAAATGCACTAAAAATCTAATTTAAAAATATTAATATTACTATGAACAGCCTATAGTCAACCAAATAAATTTGCATTAAATAGGGTTATTATTAGGAATGTTACATGTGTTTTTTGTTGTATTTTGTAATTGTTTATGTTCTTCCTATTCTCTTTGTGTGTCTTTTAAGTTATTAGATCATCGCTGATTTGTCAGTTGTGGCGCCGCCTATCAGCGGCCATTGGGCGCTCAGCTGGCAGTCCTTTTAAAACGCCTCTTCCATCATCCAGAAGGAGCTGATGCGACTTGGGGCCGGTCGCCCTTGTTCCAGACTGTCCGTCAGCCGCCAGACCAAAGACCTGTTAGTATTTACTGAAGTTGTTTCATCCTTATTATGTGGTCAATGAAGGAGAGACCTGTCCTTTTGTTTGAAATTGTTCTGTTTTTGTTAAGAGTAGTTAGGTAATTTTTTTTGTATTTTTATTTTGTTTATTTATTTTGTTAGGTTAATTATATTGATTTATTTTCTAGATTGATTTTGTTTGTTGTTTTGGGCCTTGGGTCTCTCTGAAGCCAAGTACCACTCAGTACTGTTTTTCCTCATCTCTAAAATAAATTTAAGCCATCAATTTATGGTGTTTTCATTTGTTTCATTTTTGATCTGACGGCTTGATGAGTTTTAATGCATCTTACCCCTAGCGGACGTAATAGGAAAAAACATAAGTTCTGAATGCCTTTTACAAAATATCTTCTCCCCAGATCCTCCCGGAGTACACTCAGGGATCTCAGAGGGTCCAGGTTGAAAGTCCTGGCACTGCAAAAACTAAACTGGGTCCAGTGAGATATAACAAACCCTTAAAAAATCTGAAGCCCAAAAGATCATTAGATGTCAATCATTAACATGGAATGCAATAAACACCACACACCAATTTTGCATTTGAAGAGAATGCTGCGAGTACAGTAAAGGTGAAATTTGACCTGGCTATACAGAGCACCTACACTATTTCTGTTGATGGAGTGCAAATGAGAAACCCAAATCCAATGAGAGTCATGAAAGGTGCCTGTATTGTTGGCAGTTTGGCGATGAATGTTAGTGGCAACCATAACACTGTCAGAATGATGTGCTCTGACGTGGCCAGTTCAGCACTGTGACTGTGAAGGACAACAAGGAGACAAAGCCAATCTGAAGCTGGACGCCATCACCTCTCATCACAGCACTGATCCAAAACCAATGAATTATTCTGAACACCTAAAATAATATACCACATATTCCTTTCTGACAAAATTACAATTGAAGTATGAAGATAAAATTCACTATTATTTTCTAGGGTTAAGTGATTTACTGAAAATTCAAGATACATATACATATATTGCAACTGTTGTGCCTTTTACTTTTTTAAGTTTTTTTCACAATCCATCCTAGAGTGATTCTTGCATATTTATATGGCAATAATATTAATGAACTTTAAATTGAAGACAATATTACATTTACAACATGAGTCTTAACACTCCCAACCAGTGTTGCAATATTGTCCAAAAAACCCTTGTATATAAATCAAACTTCCCATTTTAAAGCAAAAACTTGCAACATTGTTGCAAGACTGAAAAATATAGCAATAACTTTCTTTAACTAAATTCCCAGCCCTATTGTTCACACATTCCTTGTAAAGACATAGCATTTCTCTGGGATTCTCTATACATTACTACTGAGACACATTTTAGACTGTAAAAGCAAACAATCTCCACTACATTTCTGCCCAAAGGTAATTGCAAAGAGCACATGAAACCTCCTCTTCATTCCCAGGTTAGTAAGAAGGCGAAGTGCTTATTTAAAACCTTCAGAGGAGAAGACGAAGCACCCTGACTTGGGGGGCGGTAATTTCACAGCTCTACTTTGGGACGGGTGAGCAGCGTGTCTCAGCCCATCAGCTGCCCCCATCATTCCACCCTCGGCCACCAAACAGGTCCTTGAGGTAACTGCCACAATGGAACCCCAACCAAACAAAGTGACTGAAGAAGGAGGGGTGGCTACTTCCCTTTATTTTCTGGAAATGGATTAGCCACCATTTTGTGAGACACATCAGAGAGATGTGTTACTCCTTTAGCAAATTATCACATCATGTTTTGGTGCACAAGAACGTCTGCCTTCCACCTTTTTCTCTGAAGCCTAAACTCGATAATTAGCTACATAAGCTTGATAATCGAGCACAATGTTCTTATGTTGGGGATCGTATGTTCCAGTCATTTCTACAAGGCTGTAGGTAGTCTTAGTTCTCAAAATGAAACATTAGTGTTACATTAACATAGCTACATTCATAGTTACCTTCACCCAAATCCAAAACGGCAAGGACAGCACTGCTTCTGGCCTCTCCAAGATGGTTGGTGGCGATGCAGGTATAGAGGCCAGCATCACTGGGTTTGCAGTCCCTGATCCACAAGCCTCCGTATTCCTGGTTATCCATGTTGAGCAGGTCATCATTGTGGTACCAGTAGAGGGTAGGTTGTGGGTCTCCAGCCACAGCCACTTTTAGACGGATATCACAGCCGGTACCTACCGCAGCGTTCCTCATCTTTCGGATGAACACTGGAGGAGTTGGGGTTGGGTAGACAGAAGCAGCAGGGTCTGGCACTACCTGATCTGAACTAACTTTTGCCCGTTTTGATGGTATCCTGGGACTTGGAGGAGCCATTGCTCCTGCTTCTTCATCAGCACCCTTCTTTAGGGTCATCTGAACCTCAGCTTTCCTCATGATCCAGTAGAGAGCTTCTTTATGGACTGCTACACGTTACTAAACTGATTGAAGCTTCAAATTACATCAAGTATCTCTAATGCACAAGAAATTGTCCAAAAATAAAATAGCTTTTCATAATTTGGAGTTTTGATATGGTAAACATATTCCAAACATTCAAGCAGACATCATCATGAAATGCAAGACTACACTCAAGGTTATTAACACCAAGGTTATTAACACCACTTAAATGCAATATAATATGACTTCTTAGAAAAGTGGAAATCTCTACCTGCATTAACCGAAGACCTTCTGAAAGGCCTTCAGGCATGTAGAACTGTCAAAAAAAAAAAAAAAAAAAGTTTGTAGAAATTTCCCACAGGTTTTCTGCAATATAAATGTTTTGGAATATGTTTCTCACATCCTTGAGATGTCCAATTAGAGAAGCTGAAAACAAAATGTTTAATCTTTCTCCAATTAGGCGAATGTAGCTTGCGCCTATACTCCTGTCTGGATGGTATTTTTAGAGCGAGTCCCTGAGGATCATATTGCATTAGCAGCTACCCCTGTTGCCTTTTGGAAGATTTGGCCTCAGCTTTTCACCCTCAGATTCAGGTCCCCCAGTTCTTCGGGATCTAAGGGAAAAAAGTGACCGCTGGATCCTTTAGGTGATTACTCAGATGCAGGATTTCCAATGGGTTTTCAACTCTGTGCCTGCGGTGCCCAGACTTTCGTCCCCTTGCCCTCCAAGTTAAGCGGTCTCACTCATGATAGCCCCCTCCCTCTACTCGCATGTCCCCCCGGGGAGGTGACAGACAAGTCCCACTAAGTCATCAAGGAACAGCTGTACCCTGATAGGTCAAATTTTTTGGACAGCCCGGATGCTTCGGCCCAGCCCCTCATCTTCTCCCCTGGCACTCACAGCCAATCACAAGCTTCAGAGAGTGTGACATGGGGGCCTAATGAGGGAGGGTTTCGGAATAAATCTCTGATTCATGTGTCAAAGATAGCTGCTGAGTAAGAATCAACATCGTCACTATCATCAGTTTCAGTCTTGGCAGTGGGATTTTTTTTTTAATTCTCTCAGAAAATAACATGATTCAGCACTCAAGCCTTGTAAGGATTAACATAATTTATCAAACAACCCACAGGACAAAATCTATTGATATTTGCTTATCTCATCAACGATGGAAATAGTTATGAGGAATAAAGAACTAAATACAATCAATGCAACAATATCTTGCAAATTCCAAAAGAAGACCATGAGAACCAAACAAAAACAACAGCTGCTATTCAACATAGATCGCCATCTGCTGGACACTATGTATCCACGCAAGCTGTTTTATGGCTCTAGATTATGAAGACAACATACAACATTCATTAACTGTAATGGTCTACTGCTTCAGTGGCAGTGTTATTAACAACATCTAGAGATGTAGAATAATGCTGAACTTTTATGTTATTTTATGTTACACACACACACACACACACACACACACACAAATAAAAACTTTATAAATGACTATTTTATATTTATATTACAACTATATTATATATTATGTACACAGTTGCTAGTGTTAAACACTCATTTATTCAAATATAAATCATAAATCATTCATATATAAAATTTCAGTATTATTCCATTCCATGTGTTTAAATAAGTAGCAAATTAATAATAATGTAAATTAATAATAAAATACATATTTAAACTCATTTCACATATTTATTTATTTTAAATACACTAAATAGAAAACCTAAAAAATGACCACTATCCACCAACAATGCTACCTGTAGGTTTTATAGAGAGAGAGAGAGAGAGAGAGAGAGAGAGAGAGATTTTTTTATATTTATTGAATTTTGTTCATTCAGCAGCAGTTAGCTGCCTATGCAATTAATTCAAAAAGGCCAAACACTGACTGATCAGTCAGCATGGATGATATATTATTCTATCACTAATTAATTAAATGTGTAAGTAAACATCAAGTTCATAACTCAAAAATATATTTTGTATCCAATGATACAATATAATGCATGTATGAGGGCTTTTTATAAAGATTTGTATAAAATGTATAATATGACAATTTCCACAGCTTCAAGAATGTTTTAGCTCTGATACGTTTAACACCAGCAGAGTGTTCACAAACCGCCAACCCTCTTGTACATTCAACAGATGACTGATGTTCATTCCCCTACTTTAAAATGAGATCAGAAACAAGTAAAAGGATTTCAGAGGGCTGAATTTCATGCTAAGCATGTGCCTTCTCCTTGGAACCCCCTTTGAAAGGAAAATCCTCTCTGCAGCTTGTCCTGCAGGACCCAGTTGTCATAGAAACAGCATCGCTCTCTGGACTGCTGAATTGAGAGCAAATGTGTGGATGGTGCACAGGTCTCTGAGTGAGTGGGAGGGAACAGGGGAGGCAGATACAACACTTTACTATTCTAACACAATAGGGGAGATAGCAGATGTTTCAGCTGGACACTGTTTTAGGGGCTGAAATGATTGGAAAAGGCATGGATGAATGGCAGGCATGGCGACACTGGTGACAAGAATGATGATGTTAATGGACAACAATGAATAGAAGAGTTACACTTACGTGTGGTCGAGTCTCACTTAAAGCTGGAAGGAGAGCGCTGTGATGCTGTGATGAGTGGAGCGTCTGGTGTGGGTGTAAAACATCGCCCCCTGCTGCTTGAAACCATACCCTCATAATTAGGGTGTTTCCTCAGTGATGTCACTAAGGATCGAAGTTGCAGACTGGTGATCACAGCTCTCATATTCAGCTCAAATAAACCAGCAATTAGATCTATCGATTCCCAAAACAAGTCAAACAATGACCAAATATAAGCCAACTTAATTTTAGGTAGAAGAACTCAAAAGTTCCCTAAAATGTGTGATGTGATGATAATATGGTCAGCAGTATCAGGATTCAAGACATCATATATGGTTATTATAGTTAACCTTTATAAATAAATAAATAAATCTGTTACTTGAAATCAAATAAACTATAACCAAAATCAAATATAATATAGAAAATCTTTTTATTTCATTTTATTTCAACATTTTATTTTCCATTTTAATTTAGTTGAACTTGGTGTTCCAAAATAATTAAAACTGAAAAACAACAAATAAATACTTTATAGACATATATAAAAATGATAAAAAAAATTGCTATAACACACAACAAAACTACTAAAACTTTAAAATTAAAATTAAAATAGAAAATTTAAAAATAAAAATATAACATATAGCAATATATATATATATATATATATATATATATATATATATATATATATATATATATAACAAAAAATAACAAAATATAAGCCCTTCTTTAACATTTTACAGATAAATATCAAATGTACTGAAAATATGATACTCACAATATGTTATAGTGTATATAAATCTTGCAGTTAGCTCTAAAATACTTCATTATCTAGACAGTTAGTCTCTATAAAATGACGATTTTTAAAAACTAATCACTCATTTTAACATTTTTATATATGATTTAGGGGGAGTTAAAAAAGTCCTGGAAGAATCCAAACAATTCTTTCACATTTAAATGGAAAGTTAAATCAAAAATAATAATCCTTTCATCATTTATTCACCCTCATTTTCTTCCAAAGCTGTATGACTTTCATTTTTCTGCGGAATACAAAAATAAAGAAAATTTGACAGATCACATCAGCGTACAGAAACATACAGAAACATTCCCATAATCTAGCAGCTTTATTGGTGGTCATCAAAAAAAATCGGATAGTATTTTTGAACTTCCCTTCAGAACAATAAAAATTATTTTATATTATTAAATTTGAAGTTAATCAACAACTAACATATTGTGCTAGGAGATCTTTCTCCAAAAAGAATTGTGATTTTTATCACATGCAAAATAAAGTCAAATTCCGGTAAAAACGTACTCTAACTCAAATAAAACTGTAATTCAAATAAAACTGTAACATCAGTTAAGACAGTTAAGAAGCAAAAATAATAGCTTTGACACATTTAATCAATACACAAATTTGTAAGATAAAATAAGCATTCATTATCAAATGCAACTATTTATTTAATTTTAAGACAGGCTATATAATCTGAGTGCACGGCTTGTGACTGATTTTCGTTTTGGTTGCATTAGCCTTATTGTCTATGTAAACTCTGCATTACTCATATTAGATGCTATGCATACAGTATCACCATCAAGGCCATTTAGGAGAGTGCAGGTTTATACCTTGAAAGTGTTTTCAAAGCAAAATAGCACTTCATGTTGAGCACATAATGAATGTAAAATGCCCTTATGACTAGAAAGATGTCTCATACAGGCGCACAGTAGTGTAACCATAAGCATATGTGCCAGTGTGTGTGTGTATGTGTGTGTGTGTGTGTGTGTGTGTGTGTGGCTGTGTAAAGATCACTATGAGACAGATGCACATCTAAACCCTGGCTTATAAAAAGCCATTCACAGATTCTTCAGTAAGCATTATAAATACCACTTGGATACAGGCAGTTAACAGCTATATGGAGTCCTGAATAAGGTAAACTGTACAATGTTACATGTTTAAAAATGCTAGTACACTTTTTAAATAAATATTATATTGTACAAAGCAATGAAATATTACCTTTTCAATTAATAGTCCGTATCTTTCATCCTGCTTGTATGACGGATATATATATTTTATTTTTTGACTACAGTTTTGTGCATTCATGCAAATTATGTACCCTAGCTAATTTACATTTAAACATTAGATCATTTTATCTGTAAAATTATCTTTATCTTTAAAGGTAAAATACCTTTACAAAATAAGTTTTGTATGACTTTAAAGCATCATTCGGTTTCTTCTAAGGTGATTTGCACCAAATTGCGTTTGTTTGATAGGACGCAAGGCCTTTGACTTGCGTTCTTTGACTCATACGTTAATTCCGGCGAATCGATTCGTTTTATTCGGTCTTCGCTCTCATATGTTGCGTTGGAAATTATGATTTATCTTGGTGAATCGGTTTCTCGTACTCGGTTCTCTTTTTCATGTAGCGCTGGGAAGTACGATTCATTCTAGAGAATCAATTTCTGCCGGTTCATGAAAATTAACAAATAAAAAAAAATGACTCAGAGATTTGAGTCCTAGAACGGCTTGTCCTAAACAACTTTTTTTTGTAGCAGACTATTTAATTAAGGCTGCTGTTAATAGCTTGGATGTATACTGCATTGTATTGTAATGCTTGTATTTATTGTAAATGTATACGTTCAAGTTTGATGCTGTCAGTCATTCTGATTGACAGTGTTTTGTGGCAGAAAAATACAAGAGATTAGATTAATATTTAGATATTAAAATAATTACTGAAAGTATTGGTAGCTGCTTTATGTAAGTATTTTTTTAAAGTTCACACGCCCTCACTGGAGGTAATAGGTGTGTTGGACTTGAAGCGGCGCTGCACAGAATGATCAGCACTGCGAGAGATATGCTTTCGAATAGCTCTCGCGGCACTGAATGTCATACACTGATCATTCTGCGCAGCGCCGCTTCAAGTCCAACACACCTATTGGGTGGTGGAGATAGACCCCTAGTCACACCCTAACCCTTACCGTATCACTAAACATAACTCCACAGAGGTGGAGCTGGACATCCAGAGAGGGGGAGCTGGAGGCCATTTCGCTCTGCAGTGAGCAGTACTTGGCTTTATTTGGTCAGTTTTTAATTTATGTTTAACTTTATTGAGCGCCAGTAGATGTCGCTGTTTTATCAAAATCATGCATGTTGCATGAGTTCACTGGTCAAAATAAATGGGTTTGCTATCATTTCTAACCAGAAAATGTATTAAAAATTAATAGAATTAATTAATTAATAGGTTAATACAGAAAGTATTTTACTCCACCTAGAAGTTAATATAAACTATATTAAACTATGCTAAAGCATTTTGATTAATTAAAAATCCTAAACATCAACATTTGACTGATCTTAGACATGGCATCATCTCTGAGAGTACTTGTCATCTCTTGGGCAAATACTATACGGGAAAACCTTCAACCTAAAACACAATTTGAGGAACTGAAGAATGAAACGGGGTGTCACAGTTTCTCATGACATCAGTGGAAATGAAGGCAGTGCCACAAACACACTGCTGCTGCGCACATCGCAGGCAGGTGAGAGATTGACGCCAGGTCGGATGGAGACGGCCGTACAATAAACCTGCTCCTTTGCTCTACTGGAATACATCGCTGTTTGAGGATTCTTCATAGAAAGTGAGCAAAAATCCAGGATGGTGATAAAATGATGGTTGGACGGAGAGAGCAGTCTGTTGAAGGCATCGTCCTCCTTCAACGCCAGACGGTGAAATAACATAAACTTCCACACAACAACCGGGTAAGTGAGACACACCGCTGCCTGTTTTATATTGAAACATTGTATAAGAAAAATAACGGATGATCACTTGTGTTTGTAACTACATGTATACATTGTGTTTGTGCACTATGCACTGTTAATACAGGCTAGGCGGTGTGCTATTCAGTTTCAGATAGGGACTACACCCTGTGAAGTTTATTATGATACATGTTGTTACCGTTTTTGAATGTTGACTGTACTTATTCTTCATTCCACAGCAC
Organism: Spinibarbus caldwelli; assembly: GCA_039654775.1. Taxonomy (NCBI): domain Eukaryota; kingdom Metazoa; phylum Chordata; class Actinopteri; order Cypriniformes; family Cyprinidae; genus Spinibarbus; species Spinibarbus caldwelli. The sequence continues at coordinate 8,826,006 of CM077233.1, forward strand.
AATGATCTTCACCTCTTAATTGTATTCCTAAGAATGTATTTTTTACTAATACTACCTGATATTCAACATTATATTAACTTGATGTGTAATTATTCTTAATTATTGTTAATCATGGGCAGCTACTGAATTGATTTTAAGGTCAGATTATTTGCTGACAAAAGGTGTGTTGCTTTCTCATATAACTTAGATTTAGAATCAGGTAAAATAACAATCTATTAGTCTAACTTGGAAAAACAAGAACTGTTTTGCTTCATTGGACATAGAGTGACTGGTGACTGTATAATGGACAAAAGTAAGCAATAAGGTACATAATATTAAACATTGAAATGTATCTGTATTCTGAACTATATAGACAGCAATATGCAAATTATAAGCATGGGTGAATAGAAAAATAAAGAGTTTTAACACATAAACAACAGTAGTGTGATTTATGGGCTTTGACATCACCAAGAAAAAATATGGGGAGTTTATTTTTCTATCCTTTTTATTTTTTGTTTTGTGATAATGTCCCATTATTCTGCAATGCAATGAACATTGCATTATGAACATTATGATCAGTAAAAGGTACCTAATCAGAACTGCAGGAAAATAACATCATGACAATGCTGACTGGCTGAGCAAGAATGTCTCAACCTCTGCAAGGTCACGTAATATTATGTGAACGACAGCAGACAAGGAAAAAAACATCCCATAAAACATAAAAATATGTACTGTAAAACTGGGAAATATTTACAATTAATATATTGCTAGCAAAAAAAAAAAAAAAGAATCAGAATTTTCAGTGTCAGTCAATGGAAAAGATGTTTTTTGGTTCTTCAAGGTAATGTTATGGGATTTACCAGCTAAATTCCCCAAAAAACAGCCAAATTTTGACCAAATGATTGCGCCCCAACATTTGAGAAAATCTAGTTAAAGCTACAATGTGAAGACATTATCCAATGTCCTTAACAGATATTTATGTCTATCTCACAGAAATGGCGAGTGATCGGGTGGCCATCCTTACGGATGATGAGGAGGACCAGAAAAGGAAATATGTTCTGTCTGAACCATTTAACACTCTGTCCCTGGGGCAGGTGGCAAACACTACACCATCCGGTCAAACAGCACCGCCTGCCCCCACTGACACACTCCCTTCTCAGCCCTCTCAGAATATGGACTGCACAGAGAGGTGCTGTGTGCGAATAGACAATCATCTCTTGATTTCCAAGGTCTTCTACTTCTTCTTTTACTCCGCATATGGCTCTTTACACCCCCTGCTTGCCGTGTACTACAAGCAACTGGGAATGACACCCAGCCAAAGTGGCCTGCTAGTCGGGATCCGTTATTTTATAGAGTTCTGCAGTGCGCCTTTCTGGGGAGTAGTGGCGGACCGCTTCAAGAAAGGGAAGGCAGTTTTGCTGTTTTCTGTACTCTGCTGGGTGGTCTTTAACTGCGGTATCGGCTTTGTTAAGCCAGCTGCTATGACCTGTGTCAGTAAAGACCCTACTGTTGTGACACCAAGCAATTTTACAAACTATACGCAAGCTGGTAACCGTACCAGACAAAGAAGATACTTGATTGAGGATATATACTCCGCTCCTCCGCTTTCTCAGCCAATATTAGCAGCATATAGACCTCACTCTAGATACATTCGAAGTGCAAATGTAAATACCACAAGCACTCCCTCTGAAAACTCCACTGAGAATCCTGTCGCCATTACTGTGCCGTCTAACTCGACAACGGCGTCGCCCCGTACCTCGACAGTTACGTCAAAATCTACCTCGACAATTGAAACACAAGCTACCACTGCCAAACTCAAAGAGTATTTCATAGTCTTTAATAAAGAACAAGTAGATACTATATTTCTCTTGATCCTCTTGGTCATTATCATTGGTGAGTTCTTCAGCGCCCCAGCTGTGACCATTGTGGACACCGTCACACTTCAGTACTTGGGACAACACAGAGATCGTTATGGACTCCAGAGGATGTGGGGATCTCTGGGATGGGGTATCGCTATGCTGTCAGTGGGCATTTGGATTGACCACACGCACATCAAAATCTTCATCCAGGGCTCGGGTTGTGTCCTGCCAATCTACAAGAACTACCAAATTGCGTTCATCGTTTTTGGAGTCCTGATGACCTCAGCGTTGATAGTGGCAACGCAGTTCCACTTTGACAACAGGGTTTATCGGTCAGATGAGGAAGAGGACAAGAAGGAGGATGTGGAAATACCTCAAGTCGTTCAGGAAGTCTCATCTCCAGAGTCCAGTACAGATGACGCACCCGTGTGCCCAGAAAGCAACCTGCAACCTTTTCCCTTCAAAGATCTCTTCCGGATCATTTGTGGGGTCCGCTATGGTACGGTTCTCTTTGTGGCCTGGTTCATGGGGTTTGGTTACGGTTTCGTGTTCACCTTCCTCTACTGGCATCTGGAGGACCTGAAGGGGACCACCACTCTCTTTGGCATCTGCTCGGTGCTCAGTCACGTGTCTGAGCTGGCCGCTTATTTCATCAGCCACAAACTCATTGAGCTTGTTGGACACATCAGGTGGGAACCTCTTTACGTGAAATATATGGCATATTTTATACTAAACTGCACTTGTATTAAAAGTTTTTCTATTTGGAAAGTAGGGGCTTGGATTATGAATATTAATTTAGGGACATAACTCGCATTTAGAAGTCCTATTTGATTTGTTTAAAGGTGGGTTTGCATGTGCTAGACAAAGTAGGATAACCACTTACCGCTTGTATGTCCGTTTAGCCCACTTCCAATGCAAGTGGTTGGCCGAGGCTTCTCCTGTTGTTTGGGACATTCACACTGAAAGCAATTTGTAGAAACCATGAGTCATTCAGTTTCAGTGAGAGTGGACAATTGAGCAATTAAGTAGACAATTGTGCACACTTCAGCTTGCATATGAGCAGTGGCAACTAATGGAAGTGCAGACCATGTTCTGCCACCTGATAGAGTTGGATACTAAGGTCAGGTGAGAGCCAGTTCACACAGAAAGCATTTTTGTGTTCTATTCTGCAGTTTTTAATTGTTTTTCTACATAAACATGCGTCTTTAACTGGTGCATCACGTCTTGCTACTTTTAGCCCCATGTTTTTACGTTGTTCTTAAGAATGCATCCTGTTTGAACCCATAAGACACCTATGTAGATTACGCTGTCATTGTGAACACCCTTGTATATTGCCAGTTATAGTTGTTTCTTTAAACCGTACCAAAGCAAAACATAGCTCAATTAAGTATTTTAATTGTTGTCCAAAAATTGGGAAGGATGAATGAACTGCTTGGTTGCAGTTTTACTAGAAAATATATTAATAAGGAAGTGTCAGTAAAAATCTATTGGTAGCCACAGCCATGAAGAAAACATCTTCTGAAGCAGTATTTTTTTAGTATTCATTATTTATAGTTATATAAATAATAGTGTTATTTATATTTGTAGTATTTATTAAAATTTGAAATTAGCATTTATTTTTAGAATTTTAAGTTTAGTTTAAAGTGCATGGAAAGGCATATTTTTCCTGATGTTGTCAATATATTCTGATTGCTTTAAAAGATTGCTTGGGTTTTACTAGATTTACTGATGAAATGATATTTAGTTGAACAATCTGCTATGCATTTGGTTTGTCATAGACAGGTGGCCTCTGATGTTCACGAAAGTTAAACACTCATATATGCTCAGGGTTTAGTGTTGAGCAAATCTTTGTATGGGCGGAGCCAACCATTTTATTTTAATATGGTAGTTTATGTATTTTGGACCTGTGCCCAAGCACCGCCTTCATCCAATGGTTACCATATCCTGGTTGCTCAATAATTTATGAGAATACGACCAAGAACATCTGGTCAAAAGTGATGTAAATTCACTTATTTCTTGTGCCATATCTGTGTTAACACATATAGACTGGCATATTTGTTGCATAGTGGTGTACATTAGGCTCACAGAGAAAGTCCAAAGGTTGTTTAATGTGTCTTAGTAAGTATTGTTGACTTTGGCTAAGCTCTAAATGGGCACTGCCTAGCCTGGGCACACAATGTACAAACAAGATGCAGGCCACCCTTTTCCAGGATGTTTACCATGTGTATGTGGGCACTGGTAAACAGGCACATGGAAAGGTCTGCTCACATCCTCAATCTGCTTTGTGGTATTTCTCAAGTGTGTGGTATTTCCCAGAGCACCGGCTCTTCAGACTGAACAAGATGAATCACCCTAAGGTAGCTCAAGTTGTACTGGTGGCTTGGTCTTTACATTTTTAATAACGTTAACTGGTATCATTTAGCAGATGCTTTGTGATACAGAATCCTCAAACAACCCAGTTTCAGTGAGCAATGAAACTGTTATTTTTGTTGACAGATGCTGTTTTGTGAAAAGCTGATTAGTTAGCAGCAAACTGCATCTGCAGGCATTGTAATTCTGCTGCGTAATAGAACTGCAGCTCTATATAAAATATATTCTCTGGCTTACCACACTGAGCATTTAAATTGAGAAGGTTACAACTTAATTTTTGTTCATCCATGTGATACCTTCAGTTTTGTCTCTGTAGTCTTTGTTAAGTGGCCTATTTTCAGTCATGACTGCGGAGAGGCCTGTAACTTTATCCTGCCATTAGCCCCATCACACATTGTCTAGGCTTTCCAGCATTGATCCACTGAGCTTGCTTCTTTTGTGGATCAATTCTAAAGCTTTCTAAAAGCAAAGGGTGTGGTGGAGCCAACATAGTGTACAGTGAAATGTTTTCTGTAGTTTGTAGAGTCAACATTTGCATGGCTATCTCCTAGAGCTGCTTTTTGCATGTAGTTGCATGAAAGTAGTTTAAAAGCTCCTGTTTAAACGTTTTTGTGTAGTTTTTTGGTGTTAGTGTGCTTAAAATGCACACTTATAAGTAAGTCATTCATAGGTTGATTCCCCCAAAATGTGTAAACACTGGAGCAAAACATTGCTGTTTGAGCTTTCTGACCAGCCTGACAACAGCAATGCAGACTTAACCAATGGCGTGAGATTGGGGCGTGGCTATGTGTTTGATTAAGCAAATGGTGGACAGGGAGATTTGTTTAGGAAACCTATTTGGAAACAAACATTATTTTAATTAAAATTTTGATGAAACGGAAGTAGCGTCAGATCGTTTCTTCTGTATTTTGATGTTCATTCCAGTTACACAGATTGTTGGTTATAATTATAAAACAGTTTGCTAGGTTTTCACTTTTTTATAGTTCATATAAATTAGTAGTAAATTCCGCACGTAAGTAAGTAAGCCGTTCATAGGTTGATTCCCTCAAAATGTGTAAACACTGTGGCGCAAAACATTAGTCTGTCGAGCTTCCTGACAAGCCCCGACAACAGCAAAACTGACTCAACCAATAGTGTGAGTTTGGGGTGGGGCTATGTATTTGTTCAACCAATGGCAGACAGGGAGAGTGTTTAGGAAACCTGTTTGGAAACAGAGAAAAAAGTTTGGAAAGTAGCAACAGACCATTCTTCTGTAATTTGACGTACATCCCAGTTAAACGGATTATTGGAAAAGAAAAAAATGTAGGACAGGGACTTTTTTTATTCAATATTTTTATTATCAATCTGAGCTTGCAGGCGATCATAAAAAAGGGGCGGGGTTTAAGCAAACTGAATGTTCGGAGATGTCACCTGTGTTATGATGTTTTAATTAAAAATTGATAGTTAAAAACATAAATATAAATGAATTAAATGGATGAATTGTTCACAATAACGTGCATTTAGAAAATATATGCAGACTATAATTTGTGCTTAGTGATGCCAGTAGCAGAGAAATGAGACGCTTCATTTTTAAAGCACCAGCGCTCGAATTAGATTGGTTTTCCAGGAAATGACATTCGAATTAAACTGGCATTAATGACATTAACGTTGTTTTTTCCTGTTGGAGATTCAGTGTTTGTAGATTAGCACTGGCGAGATATGTGCGCTCACGCTCACAGCCCGTACACTGGACAGAGTGAGTCAATCATTCGGGGCGTCAGAATAGAGACTGACATCACCAGCTAATCCAACACCCAGCCTTAACTACAATAGGCCCTATAAACCAAACGGGTTTAGCTACACCCAGTGTGACATTTTCATTGTACAGAAAAACATTGTTTCATGTGTATGAATGAAATATGACATTCAAGTATTACATGATTGCATTCTCTTTTTTTTTTTTTTTTTAGAGTCCTTTATATCGGACTGGCCTGTAACACCGCACGCTATCTGTATATCTCCTACCTGGAGAATGCATGGATAGTTTTACCCATGGAGGTGCTTCAAGGTGAGAAATCAGGGGGTTTTGTGTTGCCCGACTGGCCTTATCAAACAGAAAGAGGAGTTTGGCTTGGTAAGGCTGTGTTCTTGAGTGACCACAGATGATGTCAAGATCATCTAAGGACATGATTTAGCTGTTTTTGCAGTATATCTGACAGCTTATTTCACATCAGATACGCTGTTGCAATCACACAGTTACAGTTTAGAAATAAACAGACAGGTTTAGGCAGTGCTGTCTGTTTTAGAGCTGAAAGAAATGTTACTGATACTTAGGAGGCTAGATGGCACAATACATTGTTAACATCAGTTCTTAGAAGAGTAAACTCTTCTGTTTCTGTGTGAAGCACATTGAAATGTCAAGACCTTTGAAATTTTTTAAAGCAGGTTTAAAAGCCTGTTCAGCTGCTTCAGCCACTATTGTCTTGTGACTGTGTTGATTGTTGACACTGTACGGGATGACCCTGTTCCCACCTCACATGGGCGTAACGCCTGTTTGCTTTAACTACAACTGAGTAATATGACATTATACACTACCAGCCATAAGTTTTTGAACAGTAAGATTAATGTTTTTTTTTTTTTTTTAAATTCTCTTCTGCTCACCAAGCCTGCATTTATTTGAACCAAAATACAGCAAAAGCAGTAATATTGTGAAATATTTTTACTATTTAAAATTACTGTTTTCTATTTTAATATATTTTAAAATTTGATTTACTCCTGTGATCAAAGCTGAATTTTCAGCATCATTACTCCAGTCTTCAGTGTCACATGATCCTTCAGAAATCATTCTAATAGGCTGATTTGCTGTTCAAGAAACATTTTTTATTATTATTATCAAATAACCCTAACTGTTAAGTACATTTTTTCAGGATTCTTTGATGAATAGAAAGATCCAAAGATCAGCATTTATCTGAAATAAAAAGCTTTTGTAACATTATACGCTATACCATTCATTTTTGGGGGGAAATTAATTAATTAATTAATACTTTTATTTAGCAAGGATTTTTTAAATTGATCAAAAGTGATGATAATCTCATTTATAATGTTACAAAAGACTTCTAGTTCAGACAAATGCAGTTCTTCTGAACTTTTTATTCATCAAAGAAACCTGAAAAAAATCTACTTAGCTGCTTTCAGCATAATAATAATAAATGTTTTTTGAGCCGCAAATCAGAATATTAGATTGATTTTTGAAGGATCATGTGACTCGAGTAATGATGCTAAAATTCAGCTTTGAAATCACAGGAATAAATTACATTTTAAAATATATTCAAATAGAAAACAGTTATTTTAAATAGTAAAAATATTTCAAAATTTCACTGATTTTGCTGTACTTTAGATCAAATAAATACAGGCTTGGTGAGCAGAAGAGGATTCTTTAAAAAACATTAAAAATCTTACTGTTCAAAAATGGTACTGTATATCAGTGTTTAAGACTGCTTATTTATATAAGATCTAAAGAAAGATTAGAGGAATATGAAAATACAGTGTGAGATCAATCCAATATGACAAAAAACCTATTAAAGGAAGTTGTTAGGCTCAACATAGATCGAAGTTTAGTTGTTTATTTTTTAATGAATATTAATAAGTAATAAGAAGTTACCAAATAATCACATAAGATGAAGTACCTTTCATTTGTAAGGTAAATTCACTAAATTATACAAAACAGGTGTTACTATATACAGGTGCATCTCAATAAATTAGAATGTCGTGGAAAAGTTCATTTATTTCAGTAATTCAAGTAATTCACCTGTAGTTATTTAATATATAAGTATTTTTGTTGAATTTTTCACTTGTACTATTGTAACATAAAATAACATTCAGAGTTATACTGCTGACCCTTAGCTTTAATTATTAATATTTTGTGTTATTGTTTTTCGTTCCTATTTTGTTTTTGCATTTGGTTCCTGATTAACTTTTAATGATCCCGTGTAGCAGACTGAAGTCATATTACATAATATCTGTATAGTGCTGCTTTTCAACATTTTATTCATATTTGTTTGTTTATCAACTGCAAATGTTGTCTTATTTTTGTGGTCATATGTATTACAAAGAACTCATGAGTAGTCTGTTTATCCATTGAAGCAGATGCACTAGTGTTTATTTATATTGATGTGTCGTGCAGGTTTGACACATGCGTCAGTGTGGGCGGCATGCATCTCGTATTTGAGCGCTGCTGTTCCTCCAGCTCTGCGCACGTCGGCTCAGGGGATCCTGCAGGGGCTGCACCTGGGGCTGGGCAGAGGCTGTGGAGCCATGCTAGGAGGAGTTTTTGTGAACTTCTTCGGTATGACATCAACAAAGACCATGTGACGTTACAGACATTCCACACATGTGCCTCATGCATGCTTTGATGCTATTATATATTTAGACACAGTTATAAATAGTCAGACTCTTGTAGTTAAAGTGAATTCTACATCATACTGTATCCAAAAAGTCTGAGACCAAATTGAAAATATTGCATTTGATTTTGTTTGTTTGTTTGTTTTTAACTTAAATAATAAATTCTTAGATTTCATTTTTAAATGTCTAACTTAAAACATATTTGACAAAAAAATACAGTAAAAACTGTAAAATTGTAAAATATTACAATTTGAAATAATTTTTTTCTTAAATATATTTTATAATGTAATTTATTCCTGTGATGGCAAAGCTGAATTTTAGCGGCCATTACTCCAGTCTTCAGTGTCACATGATTCGTCAGAAATCATTCTAATATTCTGATTTGGTCCTCAAGAAACATTTCTTATTATCAGTGTTGATAATAGTTTTTTGCTGTTTAATATTCTTGTGGAAAACTTTGATCTTTAATCAAATGTCTTTGACGCCTATTAATTTGGGGGTAAGGGAAAATAAATTGGGAAAATAATTAATATTTTTATTCAGCAAGGATGCATTAAATTGATCAAAAGTGACGATGTTTTAAAAAAAAATCTAAATCTAAAAAAAAAATCTTTTTCAAATAAATTCTTTTCATTTTCATCCTGAATCCTGAACAAAATGTCACAGTTTCTACAAAAATAATAAGCAGCAAAAACGGCATAGAATGATTTCTGAAGGAGCAATGATTTTCTTAAGACTGGAGTAATGGTTAATGAAAATTCAGCTTTGCCATCACAGAAATAAATTACGTTTTAAAATATATTCAAAAAGAAGACAGTTATTATAAATTGTAATTATCTTTCACACTGCTACTGTTTATACAGAATCTTTGGCTGGCATATATATATATATATATATATATATATATATATATATATATATATATATATATATATATATATATATATATATATATATATATATATATATATATATATATATATAAAATATCTACATTGAATATTTTAATATTTATATATAAAATTGTATAGAATTCTCAGTTTTTTGGACCCCCCACTGAATATATATATCAAAAAGAAAACTTTCAGATTGTGCTTTTCAGTGTGAATGACTTTCATCTTATAGTTTCTGGCTTGTTTCCTCTCAAGCTTCATTTTTCATCTTGCAAATTTCCTGTTTAGGTGCTGCAGAAACCTTCAGAGGCCTCGGAATGGCCTCTCTGGTCACATTACTCATCTTCTCTCTGATACAGTGGCTGTTTGGTCAGAATGAGGATAAAAGTATGTTTCATCCTGCTGTTTTACAACAAAAAAGGTCATTTTGCTGCAGCAAAACCTGTGACAGCTTATTGATTACATCTTTGTGCTCTTTTACAGAGGGCTCGATGTTGGCTGAGAACATCCCAGTTCCCTCCAGCCCAGTGCCTATCGCCACTATTGACTTAGTCCAGAACCAATCCGCATCTCAGCCAAACCCCGAATCAAAGACGCCTCCTAAGAAAACCAGGCATCAGGAAGAGCAAGAAGATGCCAATAAACCGGCCTGGGTGGTCTCTGCTTCCCCCTGGGTCACCATCGCTTTCGCCCTCCATCAGATCAGAGATAGGGTGGCTTTGTCAAAGAACGACCCCTGTGGTGAAAGTCAAGCCCCGCAGGTAGGGTGGCACCCTTTGTGATTTGGGATGTGGACGTAAGGAGGTGGTGAAAGTTTCATTCTTGCTATTTAATAACATTTCATTACATTTTTCTTGTTAATTTCCTTATTTATATCTATTAATTTGTCATCTTGGCTTTTTGGTATGTAATTATTATACTGATGGCAAATTATATTTTATACCTTTTTACTGAATTGTTAACTCTTTCTCTTTGCATTCATGCTGTAATTTTCTCAGGGAAAAGGTGAGAAAAAATCTTTGCACTTTAACATTTGTACACAAAAATGCATGCAGTCCTGTCACAGTCTGTTATTGCATTTCCTCTCTCATTCTTAATGTATTCTCAGATAATTTCCGCAAGTCTTACTAACACCATTGTACAACCCACTTCTTACCAAAAATAAATGCTTTTCTGTTGTCAGTTTTGTTTGTCTTTTCTTAAAACACACTTCTGTGCTTCAGCTACTTTGTGTCCAAATTTCTCTTCTCTGCATGAGAATATTACATGTCAAGGCTTTAGCTAAAGCTCTTTATTGTAATGTCAACTGAAATATTTTAAGTTTTAAGCAAATGTATAAAATCAGGAAATGCTGTTATACGAGCACCTGTGTGTTTGTCACATTTGGCGCATTGTAGATGACTTAAATGACAAACCAGAACTAAACAGGAAAGTACACAATTTTTATAAGCAGTGACTCATATTTGAAGTCAAACAAATGCTTGGTTGGTGAGTCTCACGAAACATGTCAAGAACATGTCCGGGTCATATTTCACCCCAAAATATTATATTTTTGGTGATCTTTAAACCACTGGTTCTCAAAGTTTGATTAAAGATGTATTATTTAAATTATTAAGTATTAATGCATCATAGAAATAATTGATTGTACTGTTTTTATTTTTATTAAAAATTACAATATTTTTTACTTTAGCCTTTACCTCTATAAAAATAAATGAAAAATATATTAAATCTAGCTATAATGTAATGATAATAGAGAGGAAAAATGTTATTAAAATAAATTATTTTTTAGAACCATTTGGTTTTTGTTTTGTATTATCAGTTGATTTTTCTGACTTTTTGTGATTCTCAAATATTAATAAAAAATATATTATTTAAATTTTAGGATTTATGCTTTAAAAAGCTTTATGCTTTTGTTATAATGCCTTTATTTTTATTAAAATAAAGTGTCATTAATCATAACCCTATAGAGAATAGTTAAATATTATTTTTTTAAAAACATCTAGATGCATTAAGATGAGAAATGAGAGGGAAAATGTAAAAATATCAATATTAATTATGAATATTTTATTACAATGTAAAGCATCATAAAATTGTAAAAATAAAAAAAAAAAGGCTTAATTTTATTTAAATTTTGGGGTAAAATGTGACTCAAACATGTTTTAAAAAATCACTCTAGCACACCCTTTAACAAATAAAATGTACCTTACCGCAGTCATTTATTTTACTTGTAATCTTTGTCCTCCTCTTGTAGGAGACAAATGAGCAAACCTCAGCGACGCCACCTGCTGATGAATCCACATCGTCCCAACCCGATACATTAAGTGCAGCAGAATATCTCTCCCAAGGACCTACTACCAGTGCATTCATTCCTCAAAACACACATCCTGTCCGTCCTGTGGAAGAACCGTCTCCATCCGCAGGGAGAAACGAACCAGTAGAGAACTCAACACCATTGCCAGGACTCTCCAAACAGCAGCCTCCAATAGCACAACCACTATCCAAAATCAACTGAACTTCTTTGGGATATAGCCTTATTATTTAGAGACATGTTATGGGGTGTAAAAGGTAACAGCTGACTTTGGACCAAAAAAATATTACGTTGACCTACAGGTATTCTACATTAGCGAGGGATTTGTTTTCCGAGGCGATAAAATCAACATGCTCTGCACTGCCACAGTTCATGTCTTGCCTTAGTCGCAAAGGGCCTGCAAGTCTCTGCATAGAATGCTTGAAGGTCAGTGCCTATGAGGAGATCTGCACATTACTGAGTGTTTAATGCTTATAATCCAACAGCTGAGGTGCTTCAGCGTAACATGAGACTTGATATTGCAATAGAGAAGCATAGATGCTTTGCACTCTGTATGTTTATTTGCTAATTGTGCTTCCATATTTCTTGTGACCAAATTTAAATATAAAAACATCTACTCTGTATAAAATAAAATATGTAAAAGCCATGTTCTGTTAAATATATGCAGTTATGCATAAAACCAAGAGTATAGTAGCTATTACAAACCATCAGAAGGTATTGATTTGCACTATGCTGAAACCATCTGCCTTGCAGCTTTGTGTATAAGTGACCTCTGCTTGTTTATATATGATGAAACAATACAATATTCTGGTTGAGAATTTTGCCATTTGTCTTTAATTAAATTAGATGGCAATATAAAAGACTGTAAAACTTGAAATGTTTATAAAAACATACATTCTTCAGATAAAAGTTCAGAAAAAAAGGAAAGAATTTAAATGGCAGCATGTAGATATGTAAACCCACATTGATATCATCCCTCCAAGACTAGGATTGGACACCCCTGAACTAAAGATCATGGTGATTGAAAAAAAAAAAATCAAATGGGAGGGAAAAAAAATATTTTAGTGCTTTTGTGCTCCCAAAGAAACTTTGCATTCGTTCAAAAACGCAAAGTTCCAGGGAGGAATAGCCTACAAACATTTTGCCAATGAAAAGGGTTCTTGGCAGAACGCAAAAATTGTGCGTAAAAGCAGAAGCTTTTTAATCAAAATGTCCCTTGATGTTTCCTATAATTTTATCATTTGTGAGCTCCAAAAATGACAAAAAAAGGAGCATAAACTTAGTCATGTTGCCCTATATTCCATGTCTTCTAAAGCCACAAGGGGCAGTGGAATGGAAAAACTAAATTAAAAGCGGCAGTCTAGCGCAGGGCTCCTCAAATCTTTCCCTGGAGGGCCAATCTGCTGCAGTGTTTAGCTCCAACCCTGATCAAACTCACCTACCTGTGATTTTCTAATGATCTTGAAGACTCTGATTAGCATGCTCAGGTGTGTTTGATTAGGGTTAGAGCTAAACTCTGCAGGAGTGGGCCAGATTTGAGGATGCCTGGTCCAGCGCATGTTTATATAGAAAAGCAATGAAAAACGGCGCAAAAGCTCATTCTGCGTGAATGCCTCCACAAACATTTTAGAGCACTGTCTTCCGATAGGTGATAAAAAACAAAGGAGCGAAAAGTTAACTCAATGGTCAAACATGTCTAGCTAGCTCATATTTACATTAAAAAAAAAAAAGTAGCATAGAGGAATGCAAAAACGAGTTTTGTTTGAACAGCCACTAGGATAGCTGTGTGTGATAAATAGACCTAAATTTAAGTTGTTATTCAATAATACGTTCTGCTATACTTTGAACATAGCATTCTATCATATGAGGTCAGAAGACATGGAACAGAACGCGCAAGCCATGAAAATGCTTTGATTTCAGTTTTGGAGCTTTTGGAAACCGTATGTCCTTGTTTAGTTTCACTATATGATAATTTGTAGATTCTGCTAAACGTCTTCTACTAGTTACAAGGAGGTTTGGATTAAGATGAGGACGAATAAATAGACACAATTTGCACTTATAAGTGAACTGTTCCTTTAACCAACAGTAGAGGGCACTGTTTCCTTAAATTACATAAATGCTGTGGTACTGTATGTGTTGAGTCATTGTCTTGAGCATTTGAGGCAAATGTATTAGTGACTGCAATGATGTCCTGATGATCTGATATACCTGAGAGCAGCACAATCACTATCTATTAACATACAGTCTGTACAATACAGTGTTATTCCCAGCTCTGCAACACTTGGGTACGAGAATACAAATTCCTGCTAAAAAAATATAACAGCTCACGCCGCCTGAAAGAGATCATTTAAATGCAAATGAGAGCTAAAGATTATTTTTTACAATTCTTATGGACCTACTAATGTTCCTTAGAGTCATTCCTTCCTAAAAATATTTTGCAATTCAAAAAGTCTCTTTAAAATGAACATAAAATCACTCATCCTACAGACCGAAGGACAATTTTTAAAAGAAATCCTGGTCTTCTGGATCCATGGGTTTTGGCTGAGGGGTGTAGGTGACGGGGGGATACGGGCAGACAGGTGGAGTATATACAGCAGGACTGGGGACGTTGTTTTGGGTTGGAGGACTGTTTCTCTCCAGCTCGTCTTCGCTATTGTCCTCTGCTTCTCCTCTGTGCGACTGGGTGGAGCTGCTGGAGCTGCTGTTAAAGAGCATGTTTTCGTAGTACGCCCCGCCAAGCCCGTACTGAATCTCATGATTCTGAAGCTCCTCTTGGGTTATGTGGCTGCCACTGCGCAGAAACTCTGCATACCTGAAAGAGGCAGAAACAAGGTGAGGAACATCATTAAATAAAATGGGATATATACAGTACATGTGCCCTTTGATCGTGCTTATTTTAATGAATACAAAATTTGAATACCTATGTGGTGATCTGAGCCTTAACACAGTGTCCCATGCAGGAAAGCCAGGCCTGTTACAGAGCTCCCGTAATTCATCCAAAGAGGCTCTGGTGTGGCTCTCTCCCTGCTCTCTGTACTCCTCCTCAGTCAGTAGCCTGGCCTTGGGCCGTTTCTTCCTCCAGAACAAGCCCAGGAATGAGAAAAAGAGACTGAAGGCAGAAAGTCAAAGTTAATATACATGCAAATATTTATGATTACATATTTCCTCTGTTCAAAGGTTAATTTTAGCATAAGATTACGACATCAATATCTGTTAGGAAACATTGATTTTGTCTCTGGGAAAACTTTCTAATTTGGCTGACATTATGAATCCTTAAACCTCAATCACACTAGACTTTGAGCATAATGTGACATCACATTCTGCAGTCTTTTTTTAAAAAGAGAATTCAACGTTATACATCCAAAATGAAAAATTATGCAATCTACTCCACTGTACTGCAAAGCTGTCTCCTGTCTCCTGTATTCGCATTTATGTGAATGAAAGTCAATGGAACAAGAAGTGTGGTGTCACCAGCCCTCTTTAACCCCTTTCCTCCAACCTTCTGGCTTCATTTTGGTAAGTAACCATGATCAGTTTTTGAATGCAATTGGGTGGGGAAAATATAAAGCCCTGCCCAAAAAATGTATTTCTCGTTTCACAGTTTGTGGTGCTTTTCTTACCTGCAAATCCACATCAGAAGACTCCAGATCAAGTGCAGAAGGCTCCAGGCCAAGGGCAGAATCTTCCAGCACAACAGGAACATGATCAGTACATAGCAGGCAGGGGGGAATGTGATCCCATAGTACACCAAAACCATGCCCACTACTTGCATACACCAGGTCATAAAGTTGAGGGTGTGTTTGTTGGTGATGGGGCCATGTTTATAGCATACAGCAAAGCTAAATAAGCCGGATATGAGCACATAAACTGCAGAGAAAAGAGAAAATGTCAACATAATTTATTGACCTCCCTACACATGCATGCATACATACAGCACCTTACCATTTTATGTAGTAAGGTAACAATAAAAAAAGCACGCCCAATTTGTGTCATACAGAAGCTGCCTGCCTGAGCTTGCCTGTCATAAACAGCCCATAAAGCAACAGTAATAATACGTACACACAAAACTCAGATTGCAACAGTCACAACAGATCTAACAACCCAATGTTACATTGAATATTCATTTTTTGGTGAACCATTCCTTAAAGGCAAGCTTTCACTTGCTAAAATGCGCACTTTGTGACTGTGTAACATCAATATTAATTAGTGGATGTCATGTGGTATATTTGCCAAGCTTTCTACACTCACTGAATGCAAACATTATGGGCTATTGCTGCAACAAAGCAATGGATTGCTTAATACTCTATTATACAATCCAAAGAACAATAAAGAAAAATATTGGTTACATTAATTGACTGGGTCATTATTTATTCACTATTTATAGTTTATTCACTATAAAGTGATTCCTAATCGTTCTTGTGATTCTCCTAAAGTTCTCCTAATCTTCCCCTCTAGCTACAATCACTTTCATTGTAACGAAAATTTATTATATGAACAGATAGCTCTTAACTCTTAAAAACAAAAATCACCTTTTGACAGTAAGTCACAAAATGCTTTTTTGATTGAATATTTCCTTTAATGTTACAGTAGATCTGAGAAAACAAAGAAGAAAAAAACAAAGAGGAAATAAAAGGGCCAAAAAAGCAGACATTCACTGGGGCTGTAATCCTCCCAGAGCCTTTTTGTTTTAGGCATAGAAATCAATGTTCCAGCAGGACTGCGGCTTCTTTCCCTTAATCTTAATATGCCTGTGGTTCTCGCATTCAAACACCGATGCATTTACATACTGCGAGTGCTTGAAGAGGGAAATTGATTTGGCAGAGAATAGAGTATATTGAGCAGTCAAGAGGCAGTCATTTCAGCATTCAAAATACTTGGCCCTCATATTATAACACTAACGGAGCCAAGATATACGATACAAAAGGTGAATCTCAATCTGCTCTAGACTGTTACTATGCGATGCTGGCATGTACTAATGCGAGCGCTTCAGCTGATGAAACATGCAGCGAGAGTGTAGAAGGATAATCTGTCTAAATGACATGTACAGTAATTATTCTATTGTATAAAGAACACGTCAAGCAAATTAACAGACAACACGTGGCATTCGACTGAAACGCAAAACTGTACAAAAGGTACATTTGAAAGACCATTTATTAACATTAGCGAAGGCTTACTGTCTGATGTAATTAACTGATGAGATGATTGCAAAGGAAAACAGGGAAAGATGGGTCGTAACAGAAAAAGGTTGCCTAGTTACCCAGTAATTCCATCCAGTGCTCAGTCACAATGTCATCCCATTCATTTAACACCCTCTGGATCCCCATGTAGGACAGACCAGAGCCAGCGCCCAACAGCACCAGGAACAGCCCTCGCTGGGGGGGGAAGAACAGAGGCTTAGTGAATGTGTTTGACCTTGTGACCTGCCCCAAAACTGTGAGATGCCAATCATTCTGTAATTGATTGCACAGCCCTGTTTTTTTTTTGTTTGTTTTTTTGTTTTTTTTTAATAAATCCTCACAATGATGTACATGCCTGAGGATGTTTGTGTCGAGGAGTGAGTTTCCACCTCGCTTTATCTTTAATCTCATCGGCAGAGACAATGCCAGCATTGACAGGCTTAAACTAATACTACTCATCCAACATGTTTGATCAGTGTGAGGAAACATGTAATACTGTGTACCATGATCAAGGATGTGACAGAAGCATTACACACCGTTGGTACGAAGTTTCGGAGCACAAGCGTCAGGAAAACAAATGTGGCGATGACTCCTAGTATAACTCCAGTGGTGTAGAAGAACAGTGAGCTCCTAGAAAACAAGAAGAGTTGGTTAGAATAAGAAGTTTTAAGTTTCAACCACAAATGAATTAAATATCAATTTAAAGTGACCACAGCTGTCAAGCTTCAAAAAGGACAAAAAAAGCACTGTAAAAGCTACATAAAACTAGTTCATATGCCTTGTGCACCATATTCATATAATATTTTTTGCATTAGAAAAATCACTGAAATTTAGCTTGTTATTCAAGAAAAATCTTCCCTAGTTACAACACATGTGAAAACCATTGCCTTTTGTCATCAAATCATGTGTGGAATGCACTTTTTTTTTCAATGTTAATGCAGGTGGTACTTCAGAGCATTAGTAGACAGACAGATTTTCAGTAAACAATTATTAAATTTAACTGCAAGGCCCCCCACTGTTCAAGAGCATATTCAAAGCCCCCCATGCGAGCTAATATACTTCAGCTGACAAAGCTGCTAGTTTCACTTTTTAACTATTTACAAAAACTAGAAGTGTCAATATATTGAAACAGTACAGAATATTAATAAAAATTAAATAAACTATAATTCCAGGCATTTCAAGCACTAAAAGTATTTCACACTTTATGAATAATGCAATTACATGGTGCTTCCAGATCTTCATGATTATGGGATAAGGTTTTGCATTATTTCAATCATATAAAGCTATTTCTGCCTATTTTATACATTTACATTTAGTCATTTAGCAGACACTTTTATCCAAAGTGACTTACAAATGAGGACAATAGAAGCAATCAAAACCAGCAAAAGAGCAACAACATGCAAGCGATATGACAAGTCTCGGTTAGCCTAACGCAGTACACGTAGCAAGGTTTTTTTTGTTTTTTTTTTAAACAAGTAGATAGAATATAGAAAAGAAAGCTAGTGTTTTAGTTTTTTAAGAAAAGCTAGCAGTTACAGAATAAATATGCAATTGATAGAGGGTCAAGTGTGTGTGTGTTTTGTTTTGTTTTTTTAATAAAAAGAAAGGAGATAGATAAAATAAAATTAGAAAAGAGAATGCTAGAGTTAGAGGGTCAAATAAAGATGGAAGAGATGGGTTTTTAGCCGTTTCTTGAAAACGAAAGTTTTTTATAGCTTTACATAAATTTAAAAAAAAAAAAAAAAAAAAAAAAATCACATGAATTACAGAAATTTCCATTACATTTCTAGGTCTGTAAAATCACACTATTTTACACCGCAAAAAATAAATAAATAAAATAAAATAAAAAAATTAATTAAAATGAAATGGTCATGAATTAAAATAATATTGACCCTATTTTTAGTTGTTTAATTGTTTAGCTGTTTAGTTAGTTGAAAGCTTGTTTTTTTTTTTTATCATTTTAAGCCATCTTGCAGCCCTCTTTGTCTGGTTGAGAACCATTTTAAAAAAGGCTTTATAAATTTTAAATCATGTACTGAACTGAATATCCCTTATCCAGACAGCACAAGCAGGCATTAACTGACACCCAAAATATGACTCCATAAGACTAGAATGTACTACAAAAGACGCACTGACCAATTTTACCATGCTTTTACAGTCTTTTTTTTTTCTTATTGACAGATAGTCTCTATAAAAAAGGCAGTACAAAGATTCTTCAATAAAACAGCTCCATTTTTAGGTTAACAATTCTTTAAAATGTAGTGTAATTTTTATATTAAACTACTTTATCTTATCCCAGGTTAAGGTGGTGTAATTAGTTTGCAAAAAAAAATCCTTTGATCAGAATTAAATCTGACACTCTCCTGCAGATTATCTCTAGATGAGAACATCTAAACTACAGCTAAATTGCCACTAACCTGCATATGTTTCCCGCTCTGAAAAACAGCACCAGCCCACACACAAAAAACAGGAAGCACATTCTATTTAACCCTGTAAAAGAACATAAACGATCATGATTCATTGCCAAACTACTCTTTGTAAGAATAAAGTGTGAGTGATTTTCTGGTTCACTTTTGTTGGAGACGTGTAGTGTATACTCAGTATTGCTTCTAGGCGATTTGGTCATGAAGCAGACATCTTCGTCAACCAGAGGAATGTCCAAAGACTTCTCCCTTTGGATAGTGGATGGCCAGTAGTGTTCAACAAAGCAGTTAATAACTGTCAGAAGATCATCCGGATGGTGGCAATTTCCAGTCTCCATCGGGAACACGACAAAGACCTCGTCATAACTTGTCACGTTTACCTGTGAACAACATGTTGTGTCTTGTCAGCATTCAATTTAAAGGGAGTTAACCCAAATTATTATTTTTTTGTCTTTATTTACTCACCCTATGTTGTTCCAATTAAAAAAAAAAAACACTACATTAAGAGTAAATAATATTACAGCAGGATGCAATATTACCTTGAAGGTGGACCAGATGTCCTTCCATTTGATTACTGTACCAGGGCTGTAACAGAAGCACCGACTCCCAGAATACTCGTGGGCACTGTCTCCTTTCACATAGGTGCAATCTGTCAGAATCAGGAAAGGATCAGAGTTACTCCTCTGCTTTGATTTAACAATCCCCATCATCCGTTTTCTTCTTCACTATGTCTACAACAGCACAAAAGCGTCCCAGAAAAGACCAACTGGCTCCAGAAGAGCTTCTGCCCACAGACTAAATTCATCCTAATCACTGTACTAATACACAACTGCAGCATCCTCACTTTCTAAAAACTATCTAACTGTTCTATCCAACAGTATTACTCACACAATTTATGTTGTTCATTTATAAACAGATGTATCACTTACGGCAGGGTTTCCCAAACTGGGGTTCATAAGTGAACTTTTACTGCAGGAGATTTGTAAGTTGATGGTAAGCTAATAATTAAATAAATCATAAAAATGTACAAATAATTTGAAAAGCATACAAAATAAAACACTAAAATTAAAAATGGATCAAATATTTTATTTGTTCTATCTAATTTCAATGCCATGGCCTTTGTGTAGATAAAGATGGCCATCTTAAAGCATGACTGTTTGGATTTATATGAAATGGTAACACTTTACCAATAAGAGTCTATTTGTAAGAGCAAAGAAGCACTGTTCATTGTTTCAACATTTATTATAACATTTAAATATTTTAAAGTTCTATCTGTTATCATTAGTTAATGCACTGTGAACTAACATGAATGATCAAGGTATAAGACTAATTAAATATTTAAAAAGTACTGTACATTTTTATGGTTCACGGTTTTTATTTTTGTAATAAATTTCAGCACTTTTTTTTACTTGGAGAGTTATGTTTGTTTTCATTCAGTATTCATTGTAAAAAGCATCAATTGATTAACTGGTTATCAGCCAGTGCAATCCAACTTAGTTATTGTTATCGGTAAAATCCAGTATCGGTTGACCTCTAGTTTTATAATACATTAATCTAACTCGTCAAGTCTGCTTATTTGGAATGACTCAACTGTCCGATATTGTTCTTAATACAATCTAAAAAAAAAAAAAAAAGATTTAAATTGTTGTGCTAACAACACATTCATTTAATGCATAAACACTTTCCACACTGTTTTCATCATGACTTAAACTGGGACTACAGAGCCTAAAATAAGGCCTCATAAGTCATAACTAAAAAATATGGAACTGATATGAAGAACCTGAAACAGCAAATGAATGAATGTGAATGAATGAGTCTTTACAGCTGCTCAGTCAGAAATTATCATCAGAGAAATTGCAGAACCTCTTAAGGTAAGATAAGAACAGGTTAGAAGGACTATGATAAGATTACACACACATGCACACAAACCAGTTATGTTTGGTTATTGTTGTTTGGATGCTAAACTGTAATCCATATTGCTTTTTCTAAAATAAAAAAGACAGGAAAACCAAATACTACGTTATATTTCCTTATAGTCTTTTTTTTAAAAAGTTATGTAACACTGTTCTTATATAACTATTTCTTACAGAACAATCTACTTTTCTTCAAAACTTAAAAAATACAAAATATGAACTTTATAAATGGATAAAATTATAATAACAAAGTCCCTATCTAGAAAGCATTACGGGTATAAAAAGTAAGTTAAGTATAAGTAGAGAGGGTTTTAACATACATTGTGTCCAGCTCACATTACTCACAACACAAATAAAGAATAGTTTAACTGCACTCGGTGATTTTATCACATTCAAAATCCCATAGATAAAGGTATGTCGAATAACATCTATACACAGTGTAACTGGTTTGTAATGTTAGTTATGTTTGTTTATGCTGCAGTCTGTTTAGCATATGACTCAAATCATTTACCTGTGTATGAATAGCCTCGGTTTCCTTCTGCACTTTGCCAGGAAGTAGACAAAAGAGTTAAAACGGGTATAAAAGCAGCTAACTTCGCCATGTTTTGTGGCTTATTGTGTTAAATGGATGGATTTGACAAACACAGCAAGTTAATAAGTGGTCTGCTAAGCTAACATAAGCTAAGCTAATGTTTTCGGTTTCAAACTCGGTGGGCTTCGTGTAACCCAGACCAGACTAACAGTTTCAGAGTGCACGATGGATCCCGGTATTTAATTTACTCATTTATCGATTAGAATTCAGCATGTAGAACACTAAATGACAAAAAAAGTCGTTAAATACACAAAAAAAAAAAAACACATTAAAAGCTATTTTAAAGTTAAGTTATAGACTTAATGGTCTATTGGGGAGTTTAGTGTTCGATTAATCCGGTCTTAATCTGCAGTCAAAGGTTTAAAAGTAAACAACAGTAGGCTTTTTTTTAGATAGATTTATGTACTATTGTAGTTTTTAATAGTATTTTCAGCTGGATTCTGTTTTTTTTTTTTATATATATATATTTAGTCTTTATTTTAAATTTAGCATGAGTTTTAGTAATTTTGTTATGTGCTTTTGTCTTTTTTATTACTTTTTGTTCGTTTTAAATTTTGCTATTTATGTTTAATTTATTTTTATATCAGTCTTCATTTATTCCCTAGTAATTTTAGTGCTTTAACTTTTCAGTTAACTTTTCAACATTTCAAATTTTTCTGAGATTTTATTTTATTTCAGCATTAGGCCTACTTAAATCAACAAAAATGTTTTAATAGTTTTAGCTTTAGTTGGCAAGTTCAGAATACAATAGATTCGTACCGCTTACTCCAAAGTATACACTATTGCATGCTGCATGCATTAATATGTTTTTAAATATATTTATATTTAAATTTTGTGAAAAAAATGCAAGAAGAATCTATTCTAATAATAATAGCATTTTGATATTACATCCATTTGTTCACAACACCGGAACTGGAAGAAGGCTGAGCATATTGTCTGTCTGTTAAAATCTTAAAAATCATGAAAATCTCTATATTAAATAGCCTATACATTTTACTAGTTATGCTCAGGTCTAATGCATTCAACTGGCTCTTTGTGAGTGCAGTCTCTGTGATATAATTTAAAAATCAAAATATAAGAGCTCTTTAATTCCCAAATATAATAATTTGTTACTATCTAGTCAAATTTATAAAAACACTTGTCTATCGGCAATTTTAAATGTCTAGTCCTGCAAAAGCAGTCTTGAAGCAAACGCAAAGATAAGCTGTGGGAAGAAAAACGTTAAACCAAAATCTAGAGGAGACCAGATGAAAATGTCATCTCTGTGCAGTCTTCGCCCTTTGAAATGGAAGGGGGATTTTTGTGGTGGGCGTAGACACAGCAGGCGGCTGCTTTCTCATTTCTCTAGGATGCAGAGACAACAGCGGCTTTTCCTGACAGGCACACCCACGCCAGGCTGAGACCCACTGTCACTTACACTTGCATGGAGTCAGCAAGCATCTGACTAATGCAGATGCTGTCATTTTGGTTTCTAGGAAGAATTCTAACCTCGTTGCTCCAGAAAGAGAGCATTTCTTTTCTCAGTCAACCTGTTAAATGACTAAATTTCACTCATTTTGCTGTTTGCACTCAACAATAACGTTTAGCTCTAATGAGGCTTATATCTTCAGTTGCTGTAGCAGACTGTCACAAGGTTATGTCCCACAGGGGAAAGTATTAAGAAAAAAGTGTTGGTTAGAGGAAGGCTTTGTGGTTTTTGTTAAGGTACAAAAAGTCCCTTTTTTGACGCAGAGTGAGTTAAAGGCCTTTTAACAAAATAACTCATCTGGTTTCATGACCATTGTATGACGCTGGTTCAGAATATTAAGAGATAATGGTAAATAAGATGCAAAAATAGGTAATTTTAGCATAATCAACATTTATGATACCAATGTGGATTTTTGTTTTAATTTTCATTTTTACTGATTTGAAATGATAGCCTTTTTACAACACATTAACTGGAAATATGCATTAATAGAAACCAAATTAATGTAAATTAACTGTTAATATGCAATAAAAGTATAGTTCAGATAAAAATAAAATACGCTGAAAATTTACTCACCCTGAGGCCATCCAAGATGAAGATGAGTTTGTTTCTTCCTCAGAACAGATTTGGAGAAATAGCATTGCATCACTTGCTCAGCAATGGATCCTCTGCAGTGAATGGGTGCCGTCAGAATGAGAGTCCAAACAGCTGTTGTGTGGATTACGTATGTATTATTGTTTTTATCAGCTATTGGAACTCATTATGACGGTGTAAAGAGATGCAAATTCATCTACATCTTGGAGTAAATTTTCAGCAACTTTTAAGTTTTGGGTGAACTATTCCTTTAATTGTAAACAAGAATAAACACTAAGGGTTTAAATTTCCACTTTGTTTTGCTCTTGTTTCTTAATTCTCCTTATTTTATGTCACCGAATGAGACACAAGTTTCTAAATGAGACCCAAGTTTCATCATAACAACTGCGGTCGACTTCAAAAAGAGGTTTTGGCAAAGAGTGCATTCCATGGACGAACGCCTCTCCAAAACAGAGAAGGACTTCTGAGCTTGTGATTAGTGGGCTAAAATCTGACACCCACAGAGCTGGGCCTTATGTTGGTGCACTTAAGCCCGTCCTACACCCAGAATGGCTGGAGGACTTTGAAGGCATGGCCTCAAAGCTTTCACAAGACTTTCTGTCCCATGAAAGTGCTCTTGTTGGTGACCTTTTTTCTTGATCTTTCTGTTCCTTTGTTGTTGTGAACATTCAAGAGGTGCAGGTCACATGTTCCGCAGTTGCATTTTTATAATAGTGACATATTTGTGATGTTGTGATCTGTGTTTTTTGCGAGTTGGAAGATTGGCAGTTTCTTCTTCGTGTTTTTTTTCTTACACTTGCTTATGTTTTTTCCGTTCTGTTTGCTAAAGGAGGATAGGGTTGTAGGCTGCTGCTAGGCTGCAGAGAGCAAGAACGGTGATTGACATGAGCAGAGAGCTGAAAAAAATCAGTCGAGGCTGAGTCTTTCTGTAGGTAGGCGGATGAGTGGGGCGAACCAATCCTCAGCAGAGCTTGTTTTTAATTGCCGTCTGGTAAACATCAAACGTGAAAAAAACAGACGATTCCATCTTAAAATACAGGGTGTTTTGGAAAATATGTTACGCTGTGTGATTTCATCTATTGCTTTATGCTGAACATATTGCGAGTTATTCCTGAGATGCTCACTGTCTCGGGTCATTAAAAACTCTTGTTTGCTTTGTTGTCAGAATTGTAAGTAGTGCAGATGCTGAGGAGGAGTTTTTACTTGAGGGAACGCTTGAATGTTTTAATGCTCTTCTTTGTGGTAAATGTTGTTTATTTTAATTAAAGTTCACCCAAAAATGAAAATTCTGTCATAATTTTCTCATTCTCATGTTGTTCCAAGGTGTGCGCTGTTACTGGTTCCATGGAGCACAAAAGGAGATTTTTTGAAGAATGTTCATGCAGCTTGACAGTTTAAAGTGACAATGAATGTAAAATAAAAACGTTTCATTATAGTAGTCCATACTTTTGGTCATGCTCTTTTTTTGCACACACAAATCTATTGCATGGCTTCAGAAGACTTTTTTATATAATGCATAACTCATATGTATCATATCAAATCATATGTAACTATATTAATTGTGTGGTTTGATGTTTTGGTGGTTTTGTTGAACCATTACAAAGATAATTTTTAATGATCACATTTTGCCCATAAATTGATAATAAACTGAACTAATTGTAAACTAAACTAAATTACAAATAATGAGTAAATGATGGCAGAATTTACTTTTTGGGGTGAATTATATTACAGTTAAGAAATTTGGGGTAGGTAATTTTTTATGTTTTTGAAAAAAGTCTCTAATGTTTACCAGGGCTGCATTTATGTGATTAAAATACAGTAAAAAGAGTAATATTGTGAAATATTCAAAATAACTGTTTTCTACTTTAATATAATGCTATAATGCTATATTTTAATATATATTAAAATACCTTAACTTATAGATGGATTTGGAGCTCAAGAAACATTTCTTATTTATATATATATATATATATATATATATATATATATATATATATATATAAATATATATGATTGATTTTATTAATTTATTTTGCTATGGAAACCATGGTACTGTTTTCCCTCAAAAAAATTGAAATATAATTCTTTTATAACATTATAAATGTCTCTCCTGACACTTTTGATCAATTTAATGCTTCCTTCATGAAGAATATCTTTCAAAACAATATTCCTTGAACATTAGACCTTCTTTTCATCCCTTTTGCATCTGTATTTCTGTTTTGG
The DNA here is from genome assembly GCA_039654775.1 of Spinibarbus caldwelli. Taxonomy (NCBI): domain Eukaryota; kingdom Metazoa; phylum Chordata; class Actinopteri; order Cypriniformes; family Cyprinidae; genus Spinibarbus; species Spinibarbus caldwelli. The sequence goes on from CM077233.1 coordinate 8,852,182, forward strand.
GGATTGTGACCCATGTAACCAGGCATTTTTCTTATATAACACATGTCTAAAACCACTGTTTTTCACCTCCCATCACATAATGATCCAAACAACTAGGTTGGAGAGATGTCAGAACCGCATGACCCTCGATTAATCCTTTTATATTCATTTCTCTATTTAAGGTTGCACATTGATTGGTTGGATCATTCCTCATTAGCCATGCTGTGCAGAAAATGGATGGAAGGGTGGGCGGCAATCAGACTCTGCTAGTGGTAGAAGCCCCACCCACACAGCCAGGTCCACCAGGGGCCCAGAGATGTGATTACAGTTCATTAACGTGGTGTGTGTACAGGGGGTGGGAAGGACACTGGTCATTATTGTGTTCAAATGTAGGTGGTGCCCTGAAACACACAGGAAGACGTGGGCAGCACACACACCCATGCTGCAGCCCTTAAGTCCTTTGTGAGGAATATTGGATGCAGAGTTTGACTCTAGGGAGTTGGCAGTGCATAATTACTTGGACGTGGAGAAAGAAATTTGTGTTTGGTTGCAGTGGCACTTTGCATTGACAGGGCTATTTGGAGGACTAGCTCATATTCTAAATTCAGCCAGCGGTATTTAAGCACCTACAAATTAACCACAGGTGTAATTCACTAGGCTTCGAGTATACGTTCCTGCATGATGGGATTTGTTTATAGTACATCTGATTCCTCGAGCACATATAAACATATTTACTGTAAAATGAAACCATTAATGCATTTGGTCATGTAAAAAGCAGAAGTGTGTTAATGACAGACCCTTAAACATTACAGAAGGGGAGGAATCTCATAAAACCTGTCAAAACTGTATGGTTATATATCATTCCCATATTAAAAGAAATAATAAATTACATTTGAATAAAGAAAATTAAGCTTTAACATTTACCATTTGACATTAATTTCATGAAAGTTAACCTTTGCATTTCTTTAAGATGCTTAAAAAAAAATCAAAAGCAATTTGTCTTAATTAAGAAAATGTATCCCTCAAATTCTCATTCAAATATGGACATTGTTATTGTTATTATTTTATTATTATTCCCATTATTCTCAATTGCAATTCTCATTAGCATCTCATTACTGTAAAAATACTGTAGCACAATGATTTAAAAAAAAAATCAAATAAGCATTCATCGATGAAAGAAATGTATTTGCTGCAAATGTCATTACCACAATCCAAACAATAAATAAGTAAAACAATAAATGTTAAAAAAATAATAATAATGATTAAACTGTTATTTAAATATTATTTATTATACTATTTTTTAAATTGTAATGTATTTAATGAGAATCACTGCAAATTTGGGAATTAAAAATAAGTTTTTAAAAAAATCAGTGTTATTTTAGTATTATTAACATACTATTATGTTTTTTATTAACTGAATCAGGTTTTACAGTAGTTTTTCATTTTCCATTTTCATTTTAATTTTAGTTAAAGTTATAGTCATTTTGTTCTGTTTTTGTCATTTATAGTAGTTTTTTGTCTTTTACACGTATATACAGCTTTAATTTGTTTTTATTTCAGTTTTAGTTTAGTTATTTTAGTACATCAAGTTACACTTAAAATGGCAAACATTGCCTTGGAAACTAGCTGCAATAAAATGTTATATTTAAATTTATTTCAGTTAACGTTTATTTTATTTCAAGTAATAAAAATGTTTTGTTATTTTTAGAATTTTTTATTTTATTTTCAAATTTAGTTTTAGTTAACCCTGCAAAAGAAAAAAAACATACATTTTATATTACGGTAATGAGAATTTGGGGGTGAAAACGTGCATAATTGTCACTTTCAAAAAAAATAATGTTGCATTGCAAAAATGTATAATATATTTCCTATAGAAATTTCTTCTTTTAGTGAATTTTTTCTTGTAAGCTGACAGCGTAAGTAGGTTTATCTACTCCACGCTCTGATGTAGTGAACATAGCATCGTAAAAGCAAAGCTACCTTGATGTGTGACAAGAGTTCCCTGGGGCAAAGCACTCTGGGAGCCATCTGTGTTCAAACTGCAGGGATTACATTGCTCAATCCCCGTAGCAAATAAGGGAATTAGGGTGAAATTTAATCATATACCGAATTATAGTCACTGACACGATATTACAGCCCCCCATGAGCTCTGTGTGAATGCAGCTCAGACTGATTGACTTAATCTCATTCCTCAACCTGATTTCACGATCATGGTATCTCCCTTGCTTGGTATTCAGTCTCATTTCCGCTGGATTTCCCTTTGAGCATTTCACATTCAGATTCTTGAGTGCTAACAGTCCTTTCATTGGGACTGTCCGGATGTCACTTGCTTCATTTATTCATTAAGATATGCTTGTAATGCTTTCATTTGATTCCCTGTCTTGATCATAGTGAGGATTCAAGAGCGCTCTTGAACCGGTTTGATGTGAGTTATTGATCTTACATAGATTTTTGTGACCAGTCATTTCGATATTCTCAGTTCTTTTTTTCAGATACTGTATTTCTCATTGCAAAAGCCATATCATGTTCAGTATTTATTCTCAAAGTCATATTGAATTAAATGTGTTGGCACATGTTTTTGTCTTATTTGTTGTCTGTTGGCAGGTTTCCCTATTCCTCCAAAGATATTAAGTTATTTTCAAATGGCACTCTGCCGAAGCCCAGCCACTTCTGAAACATTTGGTTTTTGGAAACATACTGCTAAATGTAATTTGTTTTATCATTGTATTAAAAATAGATACTGTATCACTGGACGACCATGTACCAGTGTGTGATGACAAATAGTCACACTGTTTCCACTTTGAGAGCTACAGGAGATAACCAAATAGGTACCACCCCATTGATAGCTTTTGTACCTTTTTTTTTTTCTCTGAGAGTGTATGGGAATGCTCAAAGGCAGATCCTAAGAAAAATGTATCTACTGATATTGCAAAACTGTTAAAAACCAGCTGAACTTCTGAAATGATTTAGCAAGTACTTTACTTGTTGAGGCACTTGAAGGGTTGATACCAGACATCCGTTCACAGTCCCTCTTCCTCTTTGCTCTTCATACAGGTCAATGATTCTCCAGCGTATATACAACTGTGTATGTGAGTGTGTGGCTCTGGGGTCACAGCACTCCACTCCATGTCCCACGCCAAGCTTGTTTTTTTAGAATTCTCCTTTCAGTTCCCTTCTCACACACACACACATACACAGTATATATATATATATATATATATATATATATATATATATATATATATATACACGCCCATTCATGAACAAACACACACAATAAACATTTACTCTCTTACACAGGAAGTTTGTGCTCTATTTAAACTGTCATCGGTCAGGAGGGGACATGCTTAAAAAATCCACAAAATGTTTCAGGATATCTGGGTGAACTTTAACTCAAATCTCAGATCCTCTGTTCAGTCATTTTCAGGTTTGACTCTCCAATTAGCACATGATCATTGTAAGTCCACTGCTCAATACTATGTCTACAATGTCAAAACGAACAAGAATTCCAGAATGCATTTGGCCTAAAAAAAGAAAAAGAAAAAAAAAACCTTAAAAGTTAAATCAGCACAAACACTTGTTTAAGTTAAGACAACAATTATTTTACAGTGAAATTTTCATTTATTTAGTAAAATCGGTAACATTGTGAAAAATTATTACAATTTAAAATAATTCTTCTACTTAAATATATTTTAAAATGTAATTTGTTCTTGAGATGGCAAAACTGAATTTTCAGCATCATTACTCCAATCTTCAGTGTCACATGATCCTTCAAAAATCAGTCTGATATGCTGATTTTGTGCTCAGAAAAAAAAAAAAACATTTTAAGGATTCTTTGACGAATAGAAATTCTTTTGTAACATTATAAACGTCTTTATTGTCACTTGTGATCAATTTAATTGACCCTTTCTGAAAAAAACATTAATTTCTTCTTATTGATCCCAAACTTTGGAATGGTATTTTATTGACGTTTTTATGAAATAATCAGTTCTCTAGTAATATTAATAATAATAAAATAAAACAAATTCTGATTACAAAATCTACACACATTTTCTGCTAATTTCCTCTGTGTTTTCTATACAGCTAGTCATGTAAAAACAAAACAAACTGATTGGCCACTTTTCACGTCAGTCAAACAGGCCTTTCTCGTCTAAATAAGTGCTTCTTGCCTAGAATAAGTTACAAAGTGGAGCAGACTATTCAGACAGTCAATAAAGCCTGGCTACAACTGACTAACAGGAATTATACGACTGAATTTGAATCTTTATTTTTTAATTACATAAGAAATGTCTACGGCAGCAGAGGGTTCAGTCAAGCGTCAGAAGTCTATCTTCGGAAAATAATTTTCACCAAAGTGAGCGATGACCTCTGACTCCACACTGGAGCCATGGGAAAGTTTGCTGGGAAAGCTTGGACAGACACAGCCAGACGGTTCCAAGTCCCAGTCCCTATCTTTGGATGCCAGATACCCCCCACCCACACCAAAACACACCCAAGCGCTAGAAATCAGCCCACGCTCGCGCACACATACTCTCTCGCAGATACATTCACACACAAAAACACAGATGTGCACAGCTCACCCACCCACTCGCACTCCCAAACACTCGAACGCATAAATACCTGCCCACACTCGCACACGTTTGCGAAGATATGCGAAGACACAAAGTTAGTTCGAATGAATTTCCACGTTCAGCTACTTCTCTGCATGCATGAGTCTAATCCTCGCTTCGCCCTCTCACACATGCATGCACAAATTCACACACTGTCTCCCTCACACACATACTTCAAAAAAATTGTGAGATCTTGGTTGTTTTTGTTTGTGTCCCCCTCTGTGGACACTCTCTCTCCCTCTCGCTCTTCCTCTTCTCAAATGCACCCTAACGAGTGCAGAATTCAGTGTTTATGTGTGTGTGTGTGTGTGTGTGTGTGTGAGCGTGGGCGTCATGGTGTGGAGGGGGAAGTCTTAGATGCTGAATAACAGTAGTGTGTTTCTGGCAGCTGTGTGTGAGTGCGACCGAGTGCAGAGCAGTGTAGGCGTCCTCAGCACGGCGGCCATGCAGAGACTGTCGGGCTCAGACCGGGCCTTGTGGCTTGTAGCCACCACACTAATTGGGTAGAGTTGAAGTATATGTTCTCCACAGCCTGAAATACATCGGCAGTAAAAGTCCGAAGTGCCCACAATGCTCGGTTCACACAGAGTCTTGTGTTACAGGAGATCTGAAGTTTTATCCAACTTATTTTGCATTGTGGAAGTAAGCCATTTATGATGACTTCTGATTCAAAGAAGTGAATGGTAAAACTATTTACGCTAGAAATCAGTGCGTTTATGAAATTAAATTAAAACAAAATGATAACAAATTACCCAGCTAACAGGGAACGTTTTAAAACTTGGCTAACGTTCTGGCAAAGGTTCTTTCAAACTTATGAATAAACGTTCTTCCAGTAATATTCATAGAACATTCGTTCAAAGTTGTCTGGTCTTTAATAGCCTACCTGATCTCATGACGAAAACGTGGGAATTTTTTTGCAAGATGCAAAATATGTACCAATAAGTACAACCCGAATTCCGGAAATGTTGGGACATTTTTAAAATTTGAATAAAATAAAAACTAAAAGACTTTCAAATCCCATGAGCCAATATTTTATTCACAATAGAACATAGATAACATAACAAATGTTAAAACTGAGAAACTGTACAATTTTATGCACAAAATGAGCTCATTTCAAATTTGATGCCTGCTACACGTCTCAAAATAGTTGGGACAGGGGCATGTTTACCATGGTGTAGCATGTCCTCTTCTTTTCAAAACAGTTTAAAGTCGTCTGGGCATCGAGGTTATGAGTTTCTGGAGTTTTGGTGTTGGAATTTGGTCCCATTCTTGCCTGATATAGGTTTCCAGCTACTGAAGAGTTTGTGGTCGTCTTTGACGTATTTTTCGTTTAATGATGTGCCAAATGTTCTCTATAAGTGAAAGATCTGGACTGCAGGCAGACCAATTCAGCACCTGGACTCTTCTACTACGAAGCCATGCTGTTGTAATAGCTGCGGTATGTGGTTTTGCATTGTCCTGCTGAAATACACGTCATCTGGAGGGGAGCATATGTAGCTCTAAAACCTTTATATACCTTTCAGCATTCATAGTGCCTTCAAAAACATGCAAGCTGCCCATACTGTATGCACTTATGCACCCCATACCATCAGAGATGCTGGCTTTTGAACTGAACGCTGATGACACGCTGGAAGGTCTCCCTCCTCTTTAGCCCAGAGGACACGGCGTCCATGATTTCCAACAAGAATGTCAAATTTGGACTCGTCTGACCACAAAACACTTTTCCACTTTGAAACAGTCCATTTTAAATGAGCCTTGGCCCACAGGACACGACAGCGCTTCTGGACCATGTTCACATATGGCTTCCTTTTTGCATGATAGAGCTTTAGTTGGCATCTGCAGATGGCACGGGCAGATTGTGTTTATGGACAGTGGTTTCTGGAAGTATTCCTGGGCCCATTTAGTAATGTCAATGACAGAATCATCCAACAAAGGTCTTCGGCCTTGTCCCTTACGCACAGAGATTTCTCCAGTTTCTCTGAATCTTTTGATGATGTTATGCACTGTAGATGATGAGATTTGCAAAGCCTTTAGATTGGAGAGCCTCTGCCCATCTTTACTTCTGAGAGACTCTGCCTCTCTAAGACATCCCTTTACTAGATGTTCTCCCAGCTGAATCTTTTCAAAATTTCTTGCTTTTTCAGCCCTTTGTTGCCCCCGTGCCAACTTTTTTGAGACCTGTAGCAGGCATCAAATTTGAAATGAGCTCATTTAGTTGATAAAAGTGTAAAATTTCTCCGTTTAAACATTTGTTATGTTATCGATGATCTATTGTGAATAAAATATTGGCTCATGTGATTTGAAAGTCTTTTAGTTTTCATTTTATTCAAATTTAAAAAACATCCCAACATTTCTGGAATTCGGGTTGTACATATCACTGCAGTTTCCAACAGAAATTAACACTTGAGGTGGTAAAACAGCGAGAACTTGTAATCGTTTTCATACACAGTTATGATTACAGCTCCATATGTTTCACTTTCTGGATGTAACAAGCTTGCTCGGTAGCTCAGCCGGCATGGAATTGGACTCAGAATGCTGAATCCTTGGGTACAAATCCCGTGAAAAACATGACTCATGATGAAAGAGCTGAAAGATGAGAGCTTGCGATTGCGTTTTTACGTCACATTCGCTTTCCTTCATTCTATCGGGTAGGTTTGGTCTAGAGCAGATGGTACGTTATTTTAAAACGTCACGGAGCATTAGCCAATCAACAGATATTTCAAGTCAGAACTGCGGTGACATGTACAAAACCAACCATACCATATGTACGTTCATCTGTTCCATGGAAAAAAACAAAAACTCTCCACTCAGTGGACATTTCACATTGCTATGTATTTCGTGTCTTGTGAACAAATTAACCACAAGTACGTTTACGTCATGAGATCAGGTTGCTACTAGCCTAATGTTCTAAAAACATTAAAAAATGTTATTTATTTATCATTCATGGAAGGTTTTTCTGAAACATTTCAGTTGAAACATTTTTTAAATGTTACTACTTGTTTCAAAAGGTTCAGAGAACATTCAAAAGTAACTCTCCCATAATTTTTGGGAAATTACTTATTTTGGTCCACTTTTGACATTCTACTAATTATAAGTAACTGTGCAACTACATGTCTACTAATTAAGTAGACAGTCTACTAATACTCTAATGACTGGTAGTTGACATGTAGTTGCATAGTTACATTCAATTTCTAAAGACTATCAAAATAAAGTAATTGAATGTTTCCTTTGTTCGTATAACCAAGAAAAAAAATGTTTTTAAAACATTTTTAAAAAAACTGGACGTTTTGAGCATTCAGCAAACATGCAGAAATAATGTAACTTTTTTTGTTAGATGGAACCAGTTTGCAATATAAAGCAGCATAACAGGCTGTTTTTTTACAGGTAAAATAACTGGAAGTGTATGACACCAGAAGCTTTGCACATTCAAGTTACAAATGGCCGCTCTTACTATAAAAATAAGGTGGATGGAATGCATTTTGATGTGAATTTGGCCTTACAGGTACAACAAAATTTGATTTCAATATTTTGAAACTCCTCAGTGGAATGATTTGATGCATATTTCAATCTCACAACAAGATTTCTCCTATGATTGAATCAGATTATAGCTATGTCGCAGTCATAAACAGATAAAAAGATTTGAATGAGAATGAAGCAATAAGCCATGAGAGGCCGTGAGGGATGTTCTTGGGCACGACATGAAGCAGTGCAGTGTTAGCAAAACTAGAGAAATATGAAGACAAAAATACATGTTCAATAGTCTAGTTGCATTTAATGATGATAATCGGAATAAATAATTTGTACACAAGCCAACAAAGTTCAAAACAAGAGCTTAAACCAGCCGATCTGGTCTGTTAGTTGGTTGCTAAAAGCTTTAATCAAAGTTCCTTTTTTAAATAGAGTACTGCAGTGATGATGGATGTTTGTGTAAAAAAAAAAAGTGGACTATAGTGAGTTTACCTATTTGGCGTGATGATGTTTAATGTCCTCGACAACCTCTGTTATCCCATTTAGCCAACTGTTAGCCACAAGCTATGTGAAATCTTGAGCTTGTGTTAACTGCAGACCATATTTTAGGCTTTTATGCAAAAACCTGTATACCTACTCCCGCATCAAAACTCAGTACAAGAAACCACTTCAGATGTTTTGCTTGAATTGCATTGAATGTTGCTGGATACAATACTAGACTGGATTAATCCAAACAAAAGTCTATGCATTCCACGCAGATCTGTGTGAAAGGGGAAGGCTAATGAGGCCGAGGGTTTCAAGCTCCAACAAGAACAAACGTATCACAAAAGTTGTCCATATGACTCGTGTACTATGACATCTGCCGTAGGTCTCATTGGCATGCTAATGTTTAATTAGTGAACAAATTGATTCTTCTCAGTGAATCAGTTGATACCATGCACAAAAATGTGATTGTAGCTTGTCTTCGTTCAACATGACGTTACTCTGCATCTTTGTGCATATGCTCCGAAAGAAGTAGATGCTTGACATGTTTATTCTTCGAAGATTCATTACACTTGCTGCTTGTACTTCATTTATTTGCTAAATGTGTATAATATGAACCTTGCATTATGATTTTCTGGCATCTCTGTTTTTATTAGCAGCAGAAAAATATAGACTAATGTATGCAGTCTGGTATACCTCATGAAATGCAAGTTCAATGCATACATAGATAAAAGAAAAGAAGAGAAGAGAATGTATTTCTGTGTATACAGCAACCACTCATTCTTTTAAGGAAAAGGTCTGTGTGGTTTAATTGGCTGAATCTCCTACAGACCCTTTGCTCTTGTGTACATTGGCCTCACAGGACAAAAGGATCTTTTATCTGATCACTGGCTGGAGAACTAATGGAGCAGCTGTCAGATCTGTGTGCCCAGACCGTAATGACATCGGCTTCAGCAGAACAGAACAGGTAGCCCACTCGCTCTCAACACCCACGGCCTGTGGCTCATTTCCCCTGGGCTTTGAACTGCCCTCACTTTGACCTCTCTTTATTTCCCTGTGTTCCCTCTCTCTCTGCTTTTCTGAACGTATGCTGGGCATTGTGCTTTCTCACATTTCTCCTTTTGCTTTCTGTATATCACTAGAGGATGAGCAATTGGTTTATCATCCTGTCTGAATCACTGAATCAATCTTCCCATTGCTTTTTAAAACAGATTGTTTCCACTCTGAATTCTGGTTGGATGAGCATTGAAAAATGCAGATTTTATGTCAAATTGCTTGGAATCCATTACTTGCTTTTAGTGGGGCTTCACACAATTTTCCGTTGGTAGAGCATGGTGCTTGCAACACTGAAGTCATGGGTTTGAATCCCACAGATTGCATGTACTGAAAAAAATATGTAGCTTAGTTAATGCGTTAAAAGTCACTTACACTGGTTTTCAGTGGTTATGTTAAATATCTGTTTCTTATCAATCTGTTAACCTATAAAAACAGATTTTTTTTATCATTGATTTATATTTAAACATTGAGATTTCTAAATCAGAATATTTAATTGTAGAATTTAGATTATGTTCTGTTGCAATGCAGAGTAAACAAACAAAAAAATCATTAAAAAAATAAAATATAAAAGATTTTTTTAGGATATAATATACATTTTTAGGATATATGATATACAAATACATGGAAGCTTGTTTTCGCCATGGGATAAAAAATAAAAAAGGTAAGAGCAACTTTTTATCTCACAGTTTTGACTTTTTCAGAATTGTGAGATACAGTGTAAACTCACAATTGCAGGAAAAAGTCAGAATTTTTAGATAAAAAGTCCCAGTTATTTACTTATTTTTTATTTCATGGTGGAAACAGGGGTGGACTTAGTGATTTGGGGGCCCTAAGCAAATTTCAGATATGGGGCCCCAATACAATAACTATGTGCTCTTTTATGCCTATCCCTTATTTTGCTCGTTCTCTCTCTCTCTCTCATAGGTTATGGGTATAGTTTATTTACCCCTTCACAACTTAAGTAAATAATTAGTCAACCTGATGCTGTTCTAAAGCCCTATTAGGCTACCTTCTTTTTTTTTTTCGGATCACAAAAGAAGACATTATAAAAAAAAAATGCTTGAACTTGTCCATTTAATGAATTGTAAACTTCTTCAATCGTTTTACAAAAAGGATTCAAATGTCATAAAATTATCCCATGCAACTCGTTCCATATCCCAAGTGTTCTTAAGGCATACGGTAGGGTTTGCCAAGAAACAAATCGAAAATGGAATCTATTATTAAGAGAAAATCATTGCATTCGTGCATTAGAAAAAGCGCACAAGAGTAATTTTGAAACATCAAAACAAATAAATTCATGACACAAAACACAATTCTTCCTTCTCTGAGGTTAATATAGCCTATCCGTTCTGAGACAGTCAGACAGTTTATATACAGAGAGTGTGCAAAGAGCGCTACCTCTATAATCACAAAAGCTGTCATTCCAGGTCATTCACTTCAGTTCATCGCAATCTCACGATGTTCCGTTAATCACCGAAGTTGTCTGCACTGCACAATGAATATCTTACTTACATCGTATCTACACGTTATAATGAGAGGATTCACGTGCTTGCAGAACTCAGCACCTGACAAAACTCTGCATTTTGAGTGGTGAGTGAACATTTTACGCTCTCCATAGCACAAATACACACTGGACCATTTGCCAAATATGTTTTGCCAATATCAGATGAGGCCCCCTGATTCCCCAGGGCCCTAAGCAACTGCTTACCTCGCTTATTGGTTAAGTCCGCCTTTAGCTGACGCTGATAGGTCAGTTAAGGTTATGAATGACGTATTTGTGATTTCAGGGATTAATGTTTTTATTTTCGTGTTTTCATGACTTCACAATATAAATGTGTAATTCTGTGTATGTGTGCCAATTTTGTAATTCTGATGATGTTGTGTTTATTTTCGTTGTACTCCCGGTTTGACTAAAATGAATGTCACGTGACCCTTCCTGATTAATTTAACCTGGAAGTATTGGCACAAACTGAATGGCGAGACATGAATCCAGATACACATGTCAGTGCTCGTGAATATTCTACTGCTGGTTACCAGGCAAACACGGTAAAAGTGTTAATGTTTTGTATATTCCTTTATTTGCGTTAATGTCCTTTGAATTGTTGTGTGTAAAACTATGTTTTCTTTGTTTCTGTTTGTATGTAGTTTTCACGGGGTTCCATATCAGAAAAATCAAACTTATGGACATCAGTATTTAGGAAGCGTGGACTGTTTAATGACCAGCAAGTAGTTACACCGTCACTGGGTGGAAACAGAGAAACAGAACTGAGAGGTGTAAACTCAGAATTCTGAAAAAAGTCAGACTTGCAAGACTCAGAATTGCAAGAAAGAACATTAGAATTCTGAGTTTAGATCTCACTATATAAACTCACAATTATGAGGATATATCTCAATTATTATTATTATTTTTTTTTCAGAATTGCGAGGAAATTAAGTCCAAATTGTGATACATAAAATGAAAAAACTCTGACTTGCAAGATAAAAAGTCACGATTACATTTTTAATTTTTTTTCTGTAGCAGAAACAGGCTTCCATACAAATTAGATGATAGAATCGCTATCAACTCGTTGCTATTTTTGTGGTTGGATTGTGCAGCTGCTCCTTGGAAACAAAACGAGTGTAATCTGATCAAATCAAATGTTTCTGTTGCTTCTATATATGAGGTGAAGCAATTATAAGACCCTTTGTGCAGGGAGTAAATTATATTAATTGAGACTGCAGCTGAGGGGAAACACTTGACAGTACCCACTCACCTGCTTCTGAATGTAATTTACCTTGTTGGAGCCCTTTCTGACATACCCTGTTTCGACAAGTGTCATTCACTTTAATTTCAGTGTAATGCTGACACCCAGAACTATTATTTAAGCACTGCATGTGTACCAATTCATTTTCACTAGCCGAGATCACAGAAAAGCAGAGAAATCATGTTGATCATCCAGCTATCATGAGAGAGGATGGGACATTTGTACACTACCATTCAAAAGTGTACATTCCTGAAAAACCATTTTACCATTTTAATCCTTAAAAAATATATTATGGTTTCCAAAATATATTCAGCAGCACAGCTGTTTTCAACATTGATAATAGTGTATTAGATAAATATAAATGATGACTAGAGTAATGGATGCTGAAAATTCAGCTTTTCCATCACAGGAATAAATTACGTTTTATAATATATTAAAATAAAAACAATTATTTTAAATTGTACTAATATTTCACAATAGTACTGTTTTTACTGTATTTTTTTATTAAAAAATGCAGCCTTAATAAGCACTAGAGGCTTATTTCAAATTTGAAAAGTAATATATATATGCAAGTATTTTCTTCAACATACACAATTGATATGTTATTAAAAAAATTAACATAAAATATTCTGTAAAAATCATGTTATGATAAAAAAATCTGTTAGTTGTTGTTGTCTGTATAATTAACTGACAGAACAATAATTTACTACCCTGCTTTAACTTGAACCAGACCTTAAAATACGTAATTTTAAAAATGTTATACAGTATTTTACAATAAAATTACATGCATTTGCTATTAAATCAAACAGAATTTGTCACCATATACGGAAAGCTTACCTACTTAATACACTGCATCACTCATCAGTATGATTCTGTCATTGACATTACTAAATGGGCCCAGGAATACTTCCAGAAACCATTGTCGGTAAACACAATCCGCCGTGCCATCTGCAGATGCCAACTAAAGCTCTATCATGCAAAAAGGAAGCCATTTGTGAACATGGTCCAGAAGCACCGTCTTGTCCTGTGGGCCAAGGCTCATTTAAAATGGACTGTTTCAGAGTGGAAAAGTGTTCTATGGTCAGACGAGTCCAAATTTGACATTCTTGTTGGAAATCATGGACGCCGTCTCCTCCGGGCTAAACATGCCCCCGTCCCAACTATTTTGAGATCTGTAGCAGGCATCAAATTTGAAATGAGCTCATTTTGTGCATAAAATTGTAAAATTTCTCAGTTTAAACATTTCTTATGTTATCTGCGTTCTATTATGAATAAAATATTGACTCATGTGATTTGAAGTTCTTTTAGTTTTCATTTTATTCAAATTTAAAAAAAACGTCCCAACATTTCCAGAATTCGGGTTGTAGGTAGAAACTAATAGGTTTCTCTTGTAAACAGAATTCTAGTTTTATTTTAAAGCTAAAATAAAAAACGATAAAAAAAAATGTTTTGTTTTGTTTTGTTTTTCAGTGAAAGTATTGTCTCACTCATCATTTTGAATCGGTTGTATTCCCTTTGGTGTGATTTCAAGCTAAACTCATTGTCAACTGCACAGTTGTCATTTTTAGAATCAATGTGGTAGCCATCTGTCAATCAGCTGTCAAAACAGAAATGTCTCATATATTCCCTGGCATCTTTCGTTCGAATTTTGGCACAGTATTGTAACATTTATCAGTTCCCAAAATCATCTCAGTTCATCTCTATCTGTCAGAGAAAAAAAGAAGGGAAAAAAATATAATCAAGCATGCATGGCACCTTCGCCAGGCTGCTAGCTGTTGCTGGCCTACTTCCTAAAAATAGCATCTAATACCAAGGCAGATTCGAAGACTTTTACTGTACTGCTCTCTCTCTTTCTTTTTTCTCTTTCTCTCTCACCCTTTCTGGCACCCCCCACCCAACCCAACCTCCACTTACTCTCTTTGTCTCCCCTTCTTTCTGATATCTCTCTCTCCTCACACCCTCCTTTATTAGTGGGCACATTGAAAGTGTTGTTTTGCTATTTATATCAACTGTGACATATAAGTCTATTAAAGAAATTCTGTAGAGTATTCACATATGTATTATTGTGTGAATTTAAATATGTTTCTGATGACATGCATACGCATTTATTAAATAATAAAATGTGAAAAATGCAGTTTAAAACACATTTCAAGGAATTATTCTATTATAGCACATTGTTTACAGTTTGACTCACATGCTGTATACTGCTTTCACACAAATAATTAAACCTTTCACTTACAGCATTATATGCTCATTAATGCTTATTAAATCTCTCTTTCTCTCACACCACAGGGCTGAAGAAATTAATATGGAAGTAGTGTCACGGAAATAAACGGTAAAACTCTCCTTCTTCCTATAGTCTCTGCCTCAGACAGCACATCCATGGACCACCCACTGTCCGTTCACTGACCGTCTGATGCATATTGCACACAAAACTGGAATGCACTTTCTTGATCTAGTAAATCTTATCTGATTGACTGACTTGGCTGTAGTTTTCAAGAACAGAGCAACAGTTGGTTTCCGGAAGTAAAAATAACATTCATTTTCTCCATATAGGGGAATTAATCCACATTATTTCAATTTTTTTTTTAAATAGTCATGTTTAACAGTAGAATTCTTCATGAAAACTACAGGAAAACTACACGAAAATGCTGGGTTAAATAAAACCCAGTGCTGGGTAAATATTGAACAGAACACATGCTGGGTTGTTTTCAACCAACAGCTGGGTTAAATGTTTAACCCAACCTTCTGGGCAGTAACCCAACCGCTGGGTCTAAACAACCCAATCGCTGGGTTCGTCCATATTTTACCCAGCGCTGGGTTGTATTTAACCCAGCATTTTTTGGAGTGTACATAACCCATGATTCTGAAAAAAAAAAAAAACACCAGAGAATCAGAATGAACAAATTGTAGCAAAAGAAACTTGCCCAGTTCCATGAAGCACTGTGAATAATGTATGTCAGTATTTTTATTTTTTATTTTTTATTTCTCTATAATTTGATTGTCACTTGCATTGTACACAGTCTTGTACTTTTCTCTTTTTGTATGATTTTCAAATACATTTTTGCTTCAAATCAAAGTTTGATATGTTGTGATTCACCATGTAGGTGATTGGTTTGGTTCATGACTTATAACTCTTTAAGACTTTTTAAAAATCCTTGTGGGGAAATACTTCTGGAATCAAGGTTGCTAAGTTTTTTTTTTTTTTAATCAGTCTGCTTGGAAACAATATTGTGCTTATAAGGTACCAAGCTGTTGCAACAACCACTTAAGAAGAACTAATCAAACTGCCATTGATTTTTCTTTGAGGCACTTATTAGAAGTAAACTAGCAAAGGTTTGACTCATCTTAACCTAAATTGGCTGATTTCAGAATAGACTACTCTTACTATTTCTGCCATCTTTATGTGCCAAAAATAAGAGTGGTATGCTATTCTGAGTCATATTTACTTCCTGTTGGGGTCTTGATTAACAACATTTTCAAGAGATGTGAGTCATTCCAAAGGAATCTATGGTGACAAAAATGTACTTGATATCTTTCGCTATTCCAGAAATGAAAACGTCATTTGATGTTTGTTTGCTGTTATTAACATAGAACAATTGTCTGACCTTGTGTTTGGAGGACAGAAGAATTGCATGTCATGTCAGCTGCCCACATACAACCAGATACGAAATACTCAAAATTCTCAAATTGTTTTGTCAGCCAGCTTGCTCCTCGGTTTATCTAAAGCACATGCTTTTTACATGAAGAAGGAGAATCTCTGCTGTAGTCTTTTGGCCATGGGTGTCTTATGCAGCCTAATCCAGCGGCTGTTTTTGTGTGTGTGTGCGTGTGTGTGTGTGTGTGTGTGTGTCTATGTGTGTGTGTGAGGAGAGGATTAGAGCCAGCTGAATCACTGTGTGTGGGAGTGTAAATATCCTGAAAGAGGAGTGAGTAGTGGCTGCATACAGGACCACAGCCCCTCCCAGCATCTCCCTTTTCACTCCTCTTCCTGCTGCAGACCCCCAAAACATGTCTGTGAGCACATCTCTCAATGAATCTCCACATCTGACGCTGAGGAGCAGTAAGAGAGATGTGCTGATGGGAGAGGTTTGTTTTGGTTGAGTCACTGTAACAATGAAAGTCTCTCAGTCACAAACCCCTTAGAAGGGTATAGTTCCCAGCGTGTATTCACTACTCGTGGACCACACTCAAAGAAAGCACAAACATCTGTGCATGTTCAAAAGTAAGAATGACTGTATTGATAATCCTTTAACATTCTGCTTTTGGTTTGTTCTCATTCCCCACCCTAAGTATTAAAAAGCAAGCAATTAATTTAGCATAAACTGCTAGATAATTTTAGCCTTGTGTGTTTTATCCAAAAATTTTATTACAGTTTTACCGTTTGAAAATCTCCTTATGACTAATAGAATGTGCTGCAGCATCACTGTAACATTTGCATACTGAACTGTGATTGATCTTCTTATTCTTTCTATTTGCATATTGATTTTTAATTGATCTTCCCTTCCTGCATAGAGAAACCCTCTATTTTGACAATATTTTACAACCAATACGCTTGAGAACTGTTTTAACTGATTCAGTCCGATTGATTACAAAAATGTTTAAAAATCATGCAGATCAGACTTAAAAGAATGATACGTTCATGAATCAGACATCGCTGCCATATTAGACCGCCTTGATTTAACCTCACTGACTGTGTTTACATTTGCTCTGATTATGGTAAATACCCTGATGTGTCATATAAATGCCTTTTTTTCTTATTTGGTTAAAGGTCATACACTCTTAAGCAAAATCTGCATACATAGATCAGAATGTGAAAACTTGTTTTGTTATAATGCATTTGTATTGTAAATATGCATGGTTTAGTTATATCTATATATCTATATCTTTATATAGAATAAATAGATATTATATATATATATATATATATATATATATATATATATATATATATACACTCTCTCACTCTCTCTCTCTCTTTGTTTCTGTTTGTTTTAAGTATATTCGGAAACACCGATTTTGTTGCCAGTTGTTGAATTTTCTTCTAGGTCAGGCAAAAATGGCAATTTATGATACCAGGAAGATAAAGATTGAACAAAATTTAAGTAGTAATTTACAAGTTGTGTTTTTTTAATCTTGTGAAATCTAGAATTTTGATTGATTTCCGGTATTATAAGGCTATGGGAGATCTTATGCTTTTTAAAATGATTTGGTGTTATAAAAGGGCTCTGTGTGAAGTTATTGATCAGGATTTAGAGTTTGCAATTTTTTAATCTTTGTGTGTTGTTAATTTTGTTTTGGTTTTTGTATTTTGAGTTTTGTGTGATGTAGGGGTTGATTATGTAATGTGTTTGATAACTGTAATAAAGGTGTGTTGAAATTCAAATTCTCTCTCTCTCTCTCTCTCTATATATAACCTAGTAATAAATAGAATATATAGATATTTACTGTTGTGCTTCTTTGTGGTATTTCCTTCAGGAAATGCAAATCTAGGTTTACGTAGTTTTGTACTTTGTGCAAGTTTTTCTTCTTTTGTATTCTCTTTAATTACAAACTGAAGATCCAGCATTGCCGAAGCTTTCACTAGTTAATTAACTCATCTCCAGAAAGTGCGTTTTTAAAAGGAATGGTAATTCTGTTGTTTATGAGATTGCCTGCAGGTCTTGTTATTGGCCATCAGCGCAGAACTCTATAAATGGAACAGGTAGAACTAATAAGATGTGAAACGGGGCCCACTGGAATGCACAAGGACTCGGTATGTGACAGGCTGTAGGCAGCAGGTGAATTTGCACCGGAGGAGGAGGGGGCAAGAATAGCACCGGTGTGGGCGTACAGGCGGCCACCGAACCGTTATGCTGTATGCTGGCGTATTTTCAGTAAGGTCAACAAACATGATAAATGTCCATGTATATATATATGAGGCGGTGCATGCGGCTGATATGAGGTTTGGTATTCCATGCAGCAGCCTCCCACGCGCCGCTACCGCCCACGCCAGGATCTGCGTCACGCAGGCGCGTGGGAGTGAGAGAGCAATGTAGCAAGCGCGGAATATCCCAATTCTGGCAGTAGGGGAGAGAGCGGAAACCAACTAGTTTGAGAGTCCCTCCGTAGTTCAAACTACAGAGTGCGTGAGAGTTAATTCAATAACAGAGAGCCGAAGCACGCGTCGCTTACCCGCAGAACGCGCGGCACCTCACTGGACTTCAGGTGAAGCGTCGCGTAACTCAACGGAGCGTCACATTTCAAAACTTTAATAATCATACAACCAGACGGCGCTTTTGGAAGAGTTTTGGTGGAAAAAGACAAAGAAAGAAAACCAAGAGGTACGTTTTTGTCAGTACTTTCGTGCAGTCTCGCTTGCAAATGCAGTGGAGCGCTGAATTCATGCGTTGTGTGCAACTTTCCTGCGTGTTTTTGTGACCCATGTGCGCGCCGTGCAGACCGGACAGCTCTCGGTACCGAGTGTGAACGGAACGCGCTCCCGTGGGCGTCTGGTCGTCGGCAGCTGTGTGTGTACAGCATCCTTAGCGTTTCTTCACTTCCAGTCAGAGTTTTCCCAGTGCTCTCCAGAGTGCAATGGCTTTTGTATGAGTGAATTTCATACGCTGATATTTTTTCCCAAGGAATTTCAAGAGCTAGCTATAGGATATTATATGAAATATTCAATAATCTATATTTATAGCTATTGATTTGTTTCTATGTAGATAAGAAAAGTAATGTATGATAATAATGATGAACATTAATATAGTTGCATGCAGATATTACAGGGCCAACAATCCAGAAGCTCAGATTTTTATATAGACTATTGTAATTGTTATTATATGTTACAGTATTGTAAAACTAATATTGAATATAGCATTCCCGGTGAAGAAAAAAATATTGTCTTGTAGCTAATACAACTGCTTATTTTTGAGCAACAACTGGCACTGTCCAAAATTTGTTGTGATTGTTGTGACAACTGGTTTGGTCAAAAAAAATGGTATAAAGATGATGGTGAAAATTTGATGAATGGTGTAGGAAAAGTACAATTTCCATGAAATTTTAAAATGGTGGGTAAACAATGTGACTGATCATGACAAAACAAACATTAAGGTAAAAAACTTTTTTTTTTTTTTTCTTGAAAAATATTTTTTTACGGTTAAGAAGATGATGCAGATTTCACCTTTATTATGCTGAATTGTTAGTCAAATACAGCATTTTATGTTTAATATTAAAATAACCGATGCATAATGTACGGCTGAGATAGACAAATATCGTATCTTTCAATTCTAAAGACTTTAAATGATTTTAAACCATATTATTTATAGTTATAAGCAATGATATCATATTCATATATCATGGATGGCTCCAAACTTTTTATTTTATTTCTACAGCCCAAATTTAACAAATTTCCTTCTAGCAGTCCTGCCATAGTCTGCAATGACAGAATATTAACAATATGTTAAGTGTCTATAATAAAACTACCTTTAATGCTTGCCTCTTAATAATAATATAATGCTGTTCTGCCAGAGATGGTTTATTATTGTTCCCATAAACATTAGTAATAGCTAGTGATGCCTCATATTTGGTTTATCATTTGAATAATAAATTGGAATGAGGTAATGGGAATTTTTGTTTTGAAATGTTGTCTATGTCCTGTGAATTTATGACTCATTGTTTACCACCTCATTGGACACACTGGGCCCCCGATATACCGACTCAGATGTTACTAATATTAAATGCAAAGTGGTGAACTTTTATCATGTCTATTCTCCTTCTCTACTTTCCTCACCAATATTTTCCCCTGTTATTTTCGAAAGACCCTGTGACGAATCGTACAGTTTTTGGGTTAAAGGTACTGCCACCTAAATGAGTGTCTTTGCACCCATCTTTTGAAGTGCTTTGAGAAGTTAGTTGAACTTGAGATGATGGTCCCCATAAAGAAGCAGTTGAAAGGTGATGGTGAGGACATTTATCTATGAGACAGTGCATTGTTGCAAGTTATTTTACATTTTGTAATATTTGTAATTAATCATACCAATTTTTATTAACAGAATAGTTGAATCAAAAAATTTAAATGTTCATCCATTTCTTTCGATTTTCTCTCTTCTATGGAGCAGAAAAGAAGTGTACAGGGTATGAGAATGTTGCTGCTGTTTTCTATAAAGTGAAAGTGAGTGGTGACCAATATACTATTCCGAATCATCTGAACTCATATAATAGCAGAACAGACCAAAATTGAAGTTGTGTGGATAAAACTTTGTGGATAAAAGCAGCATGAACATTCTTCTAAACATCTCTTTTGGTGTTCCACGGTAGAAAGTAAGTCATACAGGTTTGAAACAACATGAGGGTGAGTAAATGATGACAGAATTTTCTTTTTTGCATGAACTAGTCCTTTAAGAGATACCCTTATGTACACACACAAATGATTCCTTTCCTTGTGTAGTCATCCACTTATGAAGTGAATCGATTGTGTTTCTCTTGTAGTACCTTATGTTCCTTTCACAAAAACAGCCCTTGTAGCTTTTATATGGAGAGCAGCTGTTCCACAAACATTTAGTCTGATGCACAGGACTGATAGGTTACCTTTCAAGAGAAGCTCCTTTTCGATAGCTTCATTGCACTATTTAGGACAGGTCTCGATGTGAATCCATTATTCATTTAGATTGATAAGAGGCCGCTGTTGGGCAACACGAGTACGTGCTGTGAGTGCTCTCAGCGTGTTTCGTGAAGCCCTGGCCTTAGATCTCCAGCATTAGGAAGCCAGCATGCTGCGGGGAGAGAGAGCTTTGGATAAATTGCTACCCAAGTGCCATCCATGCTGATACTGAATTGGTTTCAACAAGGCACCCTTCACTTGGGTCTAGGCCTCAGTCATCCATTAGAGTGGCGGATCACTCTGCTGTGCAGTGGGGTGTCCTCATTAGACTCCATACACTCGCTCACTCAGTACTCACTATCAGCCTCGCTGTGTTACTGTTCTTACTCACCTGTAGTGCACTAACAGTAATGATGATTTAGCAGCATCTGTCATCTTTTACCGCTACTGAAAGAACAATAATTGAGGTCTGGCATTCACATTGGCATTGTTCTTCATTTTATTTTATTTATTTATTTTTATATATATTTTTAACTTTATAATTTTTAAATTGTTCATTTTATTTATTTAATCCTAAAGTATATGAGTGTAGTATAGAAATGCCATAAAAGTTCTGCAACTTTTGGACTTTTTTTTTTTTTTTTTTTGCTGTTATAGGTTTGTTATTGTAGTGTCTCCGAAAGCTGTCTTTATACTTCGTAGCAGGTAGAGAAAAGTGCAAATGCAGATGTGTGTCAGTGCAAGTTTGTTTTGAAATTTAGGGTAACAGGAAAATATTTTATAGGCAGATTCATTTCTAAAAACAAAACCGGTAGTTGGTATGTAAAATACTGTTTTCTGATGATTTGAAACAGTATAAGTTTCTTGACATCTCTAGGGGTCAGAATAGTCTCAAAGAATATATTCGCAAAATATTATTCACAAATGAGTAACCTAATTCTTATTCACAAAATATGATTCACCACTTTAAAAATTAAAAGGCTTGTTTGGAGATCCTCAGACTGCCACGCTGGAGGAACCCTCTGGAGAACCTCTAGGCATAATTTTGAACGTGCCTCAATTATCATGTTGTGTACTCAATGAAGTTCAATATATAATTTAAGTGTCTCTCAATGCCTTTCCCCTGTGATGGGGGAAGGAACCATTGACAGTCTTTGGAGTTCTTGTAGGAACTTATTAGATCCTTTTGTAAGTTTCACAGGTTCCTTGAGGTTCTCCACAGTGTTCTGCCAGTGATCTGAGGAACCTTTAATTTCTGCCTTGACCTTTTCATTTTTACTGTAACAAATGAATAGCCAAATTCACAAACTATGACAAATCTGTAATCTATTTGACATTCACATAATATCATTCAAAGATGCAAAATATCATTCATAAGTACACAGTTGTGCTTTGAATGATTGAATGATTATTCATGTGCATAGTATATGCATTTGTAAATCATCACTATAAATATGCACTGATCCACAAATGAGTGGCGATTTGCAAATGCAGATTCAAAATATATACATTTCCCCACCAAATCTCAGATATTTCTTGTCATGTTTTGCATATAATTTCTAAAACGCATCTAAAATAAGCAAATGAGCTCGGTTACCACATTGGTATGCATTACAGTCTCTGAGAAAGTTTGCAGTGTGTGCATGTGTACGTTTGTCGTGCATTCATAATCCCTGGATCCTTCTAAGGAAGAAGTGGGTGAATTAAATTAAAATGCGGAGCGCTATCTTCTTAGCACGCACACCTACCGTCCCACTCCCACACAGCTTCATTACCCCACCTCCCTCCCCTGCAGCCAATCTCGCTTTTATCTGTGCTGCTGTGGATCCAGATCCTGACAGTGGCAGCTGTAGAAGCCAGATCCCAGCAGAAACAAATGAGGCCTGTGCTGAGAGAGCCCACCTACGCGTGTTGCAGAGGTGGAGTGTGGTATGTGACTCTCCCAGCAGCCCAGGAGCCTGACAGGCGCTCTCTTATAGTCACCACTCTTGGATCCAGCCATACATTTCTCTTCCTCCCCCTGCTGTGGCAACCAGTGTCCTCTCCTTCAAGCGCTTTTCCTTTGTTTCCTGTAATTGCTTACTTTGTTCCTTCCTTTGTTCAGGTATGGCAGCGACTTTACCCAGAACCCTTGGGGAGTTGCAGCTCTACCGCATCCTTCAGAGGGCCAACCTGCTGTGCTACTACGACGCCTTCATCCAACAGGGCGGCGACGATGTTCAGCAGCTCTGCGAGGCTGGCGAGGACGAGTTTCTCGAGATCATGGCGCTCGTAGGCATGGCCAGCAAGCCGCTGCACGTCAGACGCCTACAGAAAGCTCTGCGCGATTGGGTCACAAACCCCGCCCTGTTCAATCAGCCCCTCACGTCCCTTCCCGTCTGCAGCATTCCCGTCTACAAGCTGCCCGAAGGGTCGCCCACATTGTTGCCTGGGAATGGTGCCCGTGGAGACACCCAAGTCAAAGTGCCCAAGTGTTTGGCAGCTGCTTGCGTGGATCCCGGAAAAGGAGAATCGGGCAACGGGAACTCTTCTGCCACTGTTTCACCCCTCCAGAGTGGCAGTGAGCCACGTTTTTGGGCTGGTCACGGCACGGAGAGCGAGCACAGCTTGTCCCCGGCAGAACTGGGCTCTCCGTCTTCCCCTCGGGACGGCCTGGAGGCACTAGACGCGGCTGCTGTTCAGTCTGTAGCAGAGTGCGTGGAAAGAATCTCTCAGACTTTGCCCAAGAGTGACCCCGGAGAGGTTAAAGAACTGTTGAAGGGAAATAAGAAGCTTGCCAAGATGATCAGCCACATCCTCGAAATGAGCAACGAGGATCCACACAGGGAAGAGGAAATCCGCAAGTATAGCGCCATATATGGGAGATTCGACTCAAAACGGAAGGATGGAAAGCATCTGACTCTGCACGAGGTGCATTTTACGGGGCTTTTGCATCTTTGGGTGCTTTAAATATATCATGCACTTCCAAGCATACCCTGTTGAAAAAAATCAGCAAATGCTGGTTAGGTATGTTTTGAAGCATGGCAGCTGGTTTGAGCTGGTTTAAGCTGGTCCTTAGTTAGTCATGATCTGGTTTAAGCTGGTTCTGAGCAGGAACTAGTTGCTTAGGACCATCTTAGGACCAGCACAGGATGACCAGCTTATGACCAGCTCAGGACCAGCTTAAACCAGCTCAAACCAGCTTCCATGCTTCAAAACATCCCTAACCAGCATATACTGTTTTTTTTTTTGTTTTTTTTTTTGTTTTTTTCAACAGGGTAGCTGTACTTCCAGTAAGAAATGATTCAAGAAGTATTTCATTGGTTAATTGGCTGCACCAGAAATATCATGCAGGGGTGTTGCTTGCTTGTGGGACTGGTTTAATTCTTAGCACATAACATGTATTATTTATTATCAAATGAATGATAAAAATCTTTGTTTCTACATAGCTGACGGTGAATGAGGCTGCGGCACAGCTTTGTATGAAGGAGGTGGCATTGTTGACTCGAAGAGATGAGCTTTTCGGACTGGCCCGACAGGTCTCCCGAGAGGTCACCTACAAATACACCTACAGAACCAGCAAGTAAGAACTCTGAGGTCATTTCCCGAACATGAAACACCATGGTTGACTATTTTTGGACCTTTGGTTAAAACTGAAACTTGCAATTTTTCAGTTTTAAAATAATTTCTCATATCCCAGTTCATTATGCACAGACATATTTCCCTAAAAAGTGTTAATACTGTGTCTCTGTAACACTGTAAAAACATTGCTGTTTGAGTAGTTCAAGTAACCAACAGCATGAGTTTGGGGCAGGATTGTCAGTTTGTCAGACCATTTCCACAGATGTAGGCCCTCAATATGAGTGTCAATATCTCTGTAAAAAACATTTTACCATTGTTTTAATCATAAAATTCCGAAGATTTCCCCCCTAAATCAGTGCATAAATTCCTGATAAACACAAAACATCCTGCAGATTCCACCTCATTAGTATGAAGAACGCACAATGTAGAGGAGTTGTTTGTTTGCTTTAATGGATTTAAATTCTCTGCATGCATCAATTTTTACACCCTGTAAGTGACTAGAGTAATCATTCATGATGTTTAGCCTTTAAGCCAAGAAAGAGATAGCTCATGATAATGCATTGTGAGCAGCTCAGGATCTGCTCTCTGGTAGTCTGCGCAGAGCCGAGCCAAGATATCAAAGTCGGCTTTGTGCGTGGCATTTGTGTTGAGGTGTGAAGTGCTGCACTGAGGTCTACGGAGAAATGAGAACACTCCCACTCCTTTGCATCTGAAGGCACACAGGCCTTATCAGACGCTCAAAACCTGCCATCCAAAGAGACCGTGCAGGTGTTTCCTGGATTGCCAGGCTTGCGTGTCAGTGGATGGAAAATTCCTTTTGGCGTTACATAATTGCAGTCACTCATTCAAAACTTGAAAGATTGCATCACAGTCGTGGACTGGGTATTGCGAAAGTTATCTAGGCCAAGTTTTCTTACAATGCTTCTTACGTCATAATGAAATTTGCCAAGGGCACTCCTAAATTGGGTTGCAGGTGAAAAGCTAGTATTACTAAAGCAAATAATAGTACTTTAAGGCCAGGTTTTTCAAGCAGGGGTCTATGAAACTGTTGAAGGGGGTCCATGGATAAGATGATAAAACATTTCCAACTATTTAAATAAGCATAATTAATTATTGGGGGGGGTCATAAGTCTCTTATGCTCACCAAGGCTGAATTTATTTGAATCAAAAATATAGCAAAACAGATCAGTGTGAAATATTATTTCAATTTAAAATGACTCTTTTCTATTTTAATTCTGTGATATCAAAGCTGAATTTTCAGCAGCCATTACTCCAGTCTTCAGTGATTCTTCAGAAATTATTTTAATATGCTGATTTGATTCTCTTAATATAATAAATGTTGAAAACAGCTGTGCTGCTTAATATTTTAGTGGAAACCATGATACTTTTTTTTCAGGTTTATTTGATGAATGGAAACTTCAAAATAACAGCATTTATTTGCAATAGAAAACTATCATTAAATCATAGAAAACAAATGATTATAAATATTTGCACTTTTTGTCTATTTAAAGGAAAATTATTAATTTCTTAAAAAAAAAAAAAAAAAAATCTTACCGACCCCAACTTTTGAAAGCTTGACGAATTAATAAATAATTATTTGTTAAGTATGTGGTCAGAACGCTTTTTTTTTTTTTTTTTTTTTTTTGTAAAAGAATGTATAATTGCTAGTGGTTTTACCCAGCTTATTCAGGGCTGAACATTTAATTTTCTTTCCTACAGATCTCGATGCGGTGACAGAGATGAGCCGTCCCCCAAGAGAATTAAAACTGAGGTGAGTAAAATTGCTTCATGATTTCTCCAAATAATCTATCTGTAGCTTTGAACACGATTTCTCAAGTCATTTTGTTATAGATGTGCGTTGCGGCACTAACACGATATGTGAGGAAACTGTTGTAGGAGGCAGGATTGACACTGGGTGGGTCCAGTGGCTTTTTTTTTTGCATAGCTGCCTGTCAGCATACTGAACTGTGTGGGAGGGCTTTGCAGGAGCATGCGGGGTAGCTCCATCAGGATTGCATGTCATGGTGTAGGGGAAAGCTCAAAGTTCAGCCTGGAGAAGTTACAAAGGACTAATGTTTACAAGCCCACTCCCTCAATCACACCTTAAATCCATATTTAGCCGGACCATGGTCATTAATTTTCCATAACCTACATATCCGTGATCAGTCTGCCCTATGCTTAACTGCACACATAGTGATCTTATTGATGTGGTTTGCTGAAGAGGCCTTTGTGCTCTATGGCAGATGTCCATTCATGGCTCTCTAGTGACACATTTGATCATTGTCCAGTCGTTAGATCTACTGGAAACTTCTAACATCCCACATCAATGCTTATGGGCTGGGCTGGTGTCTGAAGAAGAGCAGGTGTTTGCCCGCTTAACCTCTGCCCTGGTTTCACTCCGCGTACGGGCACAGACATGTGACCACTTCGGAAAATCAGTGGTTTCTACCCACTCTACATATAAGGAGAAATGAGTCCTTTATCATTATCAGACAGCAGCAAATTACCAAGTGCCTTCCTTTTCCCCCTAATTTGCATTGTTACTCACTTAATAATCATATTTTACCTCACTTTTACGTCATGTTCCCACACTAGTCATATGAATAAACACCAGCACCAGAGAAGCTACTTCAAAACTGTAGCTTGTACACCACCGTTCATAAGTTTGGGGTCAGTCAGATTTTTTTTTTTTTTTTTTATGTTTTTGAAAGTCTTTTTCAACTCTGTTTTTATTAATTTTATTATAGAACCCCCCCCTGAACAATACAGAATATAAAACTTTATACCGTTACAGAATACAATTTTCCAACCCCAACATTTCTCATTAAAAAAACACTAAATAAGCTATTAAAGTACATATAATATAATAATATTAAAGAAATAAATTATGAAATAAATAAATACATAAATACAAAATGTTTATATATGTATACAGGCTGAATGAAGTATGATAACATACCCTTAAAAATAAAAATAAAATAAAATTAATATATTTTCACGTCTAAATTCAATTTAAAGTCATCACAACTTTATCTACCTATTAACAACATTAAACAGTTGTGATTCTTAATAATTTTGTGGAAACTGTGATACATTTTTTTTCCCGGATTCTTTGATGCATAGAAAGTAAAAAAAAAACAAAAAACAACTGACCCCAAACAGTAGTGTAGTTACTCTAGTCAATGACACAACAAGCTAATAAAAAAGTATGGTTTTTGTAATCAAAGCCAAATTTATCTAACACAAAAACAATGAAGATCTCAGTTTGGGTTACAGCATTAAACTTATTTTTGCACTAAATACAACAAAAGAAAATATAGAAAACACCCTAATTTGTAGTTAAAACAAGCAATGACAGGCAATATTTAAAAAAAAAATTGCACTATAAAAAAATTTATAAAGGATGTTAACTTTCTTGAACAGAAACTGCATCTGTGGCACGTAAGTGGTGCATATTTATTTTGGCAGCCATATTTAGTGTACGGCACGAGCACTGCACTCAGCAGAAATCATGT
Organism: Spinibarbus caldwelli; assembly: GCA_039654775.1. Classification (NCBI taxonomy): domain Eukaryota; kingdom Metazoa; phylum Chordata; class Actinopteri; order Cypriniformes; family Cyprinidae; genus Spinibarbus; species Spinibarbus caldwelli. The sequence continues at coordinate 8,880,179 of CM077233.1, forward strand.
TGAGAATGTACTAAAAGCATATTTATCATCAGTCTTTTGCAATAGACATTTTATGTGAAGCAACATACAATAATGGAGTGAATTACTCACCCATTATTTGAAAAAAAGACATCTGCAAGTTCAACAAGCAGTGACAGGCACCCAAACAGCACTTTCTATTCAGCAAATCCAGATCATTTAAGCAGGTTCTAGCTACAGTTTTTTTTTTTTTTTTGTTCCATGTAAATTAATTCTGTTTGGGTATAAATGTGATGCCTCATGTCATGCTGATTAAAGTTGCCATAATTCTAAATGGCACATTCATGTTAACCATATTATAATTTATGAAACAAATTATTGGAATTTAGTAATGTAGAAATCACTTTATTTTCTTTATAGAGCCACATGTTAGTCACACATCCAACCCACCCGCAAACATAACTGAACAAACTGATTCACTGAACTGAATCTATCTTTCCTTCTACGTTTAAGAGAGAGAATGTATGTTTTGTAACATTTTTAAACAATATACCACTTTTTCAAACTAATGACACTGGTAAATCCTTTTTTTTGATTTAAACAAACTAAACTGATTCTACTTTCCCTGCTTTGTTAACTTTTGTCACATTTTTTTAGCAGTGTGTTGAATCAACGAATCAATGTGGTGAACTGGTGAATCAATTTTACATTTATATAAACAAACAGATTTGCTAAACTGAATCTGACTTTCTCTGCTCTTTTAATATTTTGTTGCAATTTTGAACAATGTACTATTTGGTCAAGCCACTTAGATCAGTGAATCATTTTTTGAACTAACAAACTGATTCACTAAACTGAATCTGAATTTCCTGCTACGTTTAAGAAAGAAAAAGTATATTTTGTCACATTTTTTAGCAACATACCATTTGGTCAAACTACTTGAATCTGTGAATAATTTTTTAATGAACAAACTGATTCACTAAACTGAATCTGACTTTCTCTGCTTTGTAAAGAGAGAAAGGTTATATCTTGTCACATACCGTTTGGTCAAACCACTCAAATCATTGAAGTTTTTTTTTTTTTTTTTTTTTTTAACTGATTCACTAAACTGAATCTGACTTTCCTGCTATGCTTAAGAAAGAGAGGGTATATTTTGTCACATTCTTTTAGCAATTTAACAATTGGTAAAGCTACCCCACCACTTTTCTTGCAAAAATAACTTGTTTGTGCACAAAGCAAGCTGAATTTTTGTCTATACCACTGAAAATTCTAGTCAAGTTAGTGTTTTGCTGTTTCATGCTTATTACATTGTTTTTGCATTTTTGATGCAGTTAACTTGTACCCAACTCACTCTAGAATGGATTTTCCATGTTTAACCATTTCAAAGCGTGTGACAGTTAATAGCATGTGTGTCTGAACTGCAGAAAAAAAAGCACAAACTTCCCCTCCCCCTCTCGCTGTCCATGTCTGGCCTCGACTCTGCCCACATTACACTCCCATCCACACCAGTGAGAATAAGCCGCCCGCCCACATGCACCCAGACAAGGTCCAAATGAGATCAGTTGCGCGCCCACCCGTATTCTTGAGGTAGAAGTGACATCATTACGTGGGCGCACTCGGAATCACCCACACCCATGCATTTGCGCAGATACCACAAAGTGAAAAAGGGCCGAGTCTGAAGACACATGCGTATACATGCAGGCATACGCGCACACCTTTGTCTGTGCGCTCTAGAAGACCAGCCTCCGTGTCAAGAAAGAGAAAAGCCATAACTTACAGGAGTGGCTCGAAGATATCGTTGTTACTGCGTGAGTGTTTGCGTCAGAGCTGTTATTAGCAGTTACCTCTCTGCCTCAAACACCCAACTAGTAGTGAAAAGACAGGAATGTCTGTGGTAGTTTGCACCCATGGCAACCCAAGCAAACATTTGAAGTTTTCAAGCTCATCCTTCGTGTTGTAATTTAGCGGTACGGCGGACAAAATGTTCTGTTTGTTCATCCGCCCGTCAGATTGAAACTCACCCTGAGGGGATTCTTAAGTGGGATGACATTTTATTAAGTATCTGACCTTTTCGCTCAAGAGGAATGAAGCTTTAGTTAGTGAAAAATTATTAATTAATTATTAGTGTGAAGTGGTTGAGATTAACAACTTGTCCTGGAATTGTTCAGGTCTTCTTCAAATGTCACACTAACCCCATGGACCTCCAGTAAAAAGTTCATATTGCAATCTTTTAGGTTTTCAGTTCTATGTCCATTGCTGTCATAAGCCAGGTTTCTATCCAAAGTTGCGAATTTAACTTATGCGCAAAATTGAAATATCACATAAAACATTTGCTAATAAGCACGAGCCAAAGAGAACAAAATTGTCACTTCCTGGTAAACTGGCACTATATATCACTAAGAAGAAGGAGGAGAAGCCACTGAATATAATAATTTTCATATATAATAAATTACTTGCGCCTCAGAGCGAGCAGACGAAACAAAATAAATTGCTTTTGGAGGTGGATGCCTGCCGTTTGGAAATGCAGTCGTTTAACAGTTCTGGGATGCAATTATACAGAAATAATTTGATGACAGACTTTGCTCTGGCATTTCAAAATGACCATAACAACATTTCTGATGCTGTGGAACAATATCGGTCTGCTGGTTAGTCAGGTTTTGCCGTCCCATAGCGCAAAGTCACATCATTTTTTTGATGCGCATGGAGGAATTTTCTCGGCAAATGTGTTTCCATCTCTCATTATTCGCATTAACCCTTTTTCGCATTTCAAGCGAGCGTAAAACTTTTTTTGCGAATTAAGGGATTTTTATTCGAAATTTAGCGTTTCCATCTCTCGTTTCTGATGTAATGCTTCAAAATGCACATAAAATGCACAGTGATGGAAACATAGCTATAGTTTGTGGACTTACTGGAGGTATATTGTCATATATCGTCTTGTGATATGACGTGTCATTTTTTTGGTGTTACTTTGCAAAAAAGGCCTGCACACAATAAAGCTGCATTAAGACAAGTGAGAAAAGCAAGTGTGAAATAAAAAAACCCACAGCTTTAATAGGGGAACGGCAAATGTTTCAGTCACAACATGATCATCTTCAAGGCCTCAAGACTTGCCTTTCACCTTCACAATGTGTGGGGCTTTTTTGCAAATTGTCGCCTGTTTGGATAATTGCAGCTTAGTGTTTGTGGAGTTTTTGGTGATTGCTTCATTTTTGTGGTGTTAAATACTCGCTTGCCAGCTTAACATGTGGATGAAACTATGAGTCAGTGGGTTGATTCTTCAAAAAAGTCTGCAATAAGATTATTCTGTTTATTTGAGCAACATTTAATGGCATAAATTTGGGCAGGACTGTCTGTTTGTCCTGCTGAAACAAGGCACAGATGGAGGGGAAACCAGTTTGAAACTCATTATTTTTGCAGAAATGGCATAGTTCATTTTGAAATTGACTGCCTCTGGAAGGGAATATCAAATGAATGTGTATTGATCTGCAGGAGGGCTGTTTTGACCTCCAGGAGGCGCTGCAGGCCATTCACATGCGCCAGGAGACCCTTAAGGAGCAGCTAGCCCACGCCAGATCTAAAGGAGAGGAGACGGTTGGGCGGAACATCCAGGTGACTGACTGCGTTATGACAGTGTGTTTATTTGTGTGTGGGAGAGGAATGCTCTCAGGCGCCTCACTGACTCCGTCTTCATGTCTGTCTACCACCACACGTCTCGCTCTGGTATCCTATCATGCAGGTTTTTGGGTCAGTAGCTGCAAGAGCTTCATCTGTCCTCCTGACCATGACCTACTTTTTGGTCAACTGGTCTAATGTAGGAACAATTAATGGTTGGATATTTGTGTAAGAGATGTGCTGATGAACTGATGAAACTGATGAAAAAGACTTCTGTAAGGAAGTGCTGTTATTCTCAGTGCTTTTGCTGATTGTTGTTCTATAGAAAAAATGACAAATATCTTAAATATCTCAGTTTAGTTTCTCAGTTTTTTGTGAGTCCAAGTCAGCTCTTTGTCCAAGCCAATATTCTAGACCCTTAAAATAACCCTAAAAATACAATATAAAATGATCTATTATTTATTTAAATAAATTATATAAATTAAAATATATTTGTATATAAATTATAATACTATAAATGTAAAATATACTCTATAACAATTTAATAGCTAATGTTTTAACTTTTTTCAGCCTTTGAATCGTGATTACGTTAATATAATAACATTTTGTTGAGGCCCCCTAGTGGGCCCCGGCCTCTGGTTGAGAACCAGTGACATGAAATGGAGAATGAATGGAAACTTTCAAATCTCAAGATTCTCAGATTTTTCTTAAAATGTGCTCAGATTTGTCAACGTGCAATTAATGATTTAAGATTCTAACCTAAAATATGCAATATTATTCAAAGATAAAATCATGCAAATATGTTTAGCTCTTCAAACGTTAGCCCCGTTATGACAGTACTTGACCTTAGAGTGAAAAATGACTGTAAAAGACCGTTTATGCTAATATCTGCTGTAGCGCCTCTAGTGGGAACACTGACAGTGCACTGCATATTTGTATTGCATTATGAATTGATTTTTTTACACACTTTAGCATGCAATGATGCTTACATTGCTAGAAGTGTTCGTTTTCATCAACTTTCCTTACTTTTTATCAACAGTCATCTCATTTGTGTCTTTTTATGTCTTTCATATCTAAGACAAAGTTGATACTTCTCTCCATTATGTCTCTTAAAGGGGTCATATTTGTATATTTGGTGTAATGCAATGTGTTTATGCAGTTTAAGGTTAAAAAAAACACATTATTTTCCACATACTGTATATTATTGTTGCTCCTCTAAGCCCCACCTTTCTGAAACGCGCCGATTTTTACAAATCTCATCGTTCTGAGAAGCGAGGCGTACTCTGATTGGCCAGCTATCCAGTGCGTTGTGATTGGCCGAATACCTCAAGCGTGATACTGAAATGTTACGCCTCTTACTGCATTGTGATGCCGTGTCCCAGCGTGACAACACAAAAACAATAAAACCCATTATAAACGAGGCATTTGTTGCATTCAGTGAGGACATAATTACTGATTATAATGACTCATTCGGTCTTTTTACGCATTGTGCCGTGCTGGGTAAACATTACCATGTCTGCATTTGTGATCGTAGAAACGCCAAACAAGCACTACTCTACGCTGCTCAAAACTCACGTTTGAATAGTCAGTGGCAAATTCTTTAAATATGAAAACATACTTACAGGCTGTGAGTCAGGAGCGCCAGACTGTCCCTGCAAAGTTGGAATTGCCCCACTTTATAGAAACAGTCTTTGAGTACAGCTGGCAGGCTACTCCCAGGTTCAGGAAATAGTCCTCCGTAAAATGCGATGCACACACTTAAATATTTGGGTTGAACTGTTCTGGAACAGTGTTGTAAATGCAACTTAAACACTGATTTCTAGTTGTGTGCTCTTTTGGAAGCCAAAACAAAGTAGTTTTGCTTTCGCAATGAAACACAGCATCTCCAGGACATGGCGGCGGCAGCAACAACACTACAGCGAGAATAAAAGTCCCTCCCTCTTTCTTTGCGTATACATTTGGGCGGTGTTTTGCAAATCTCCCCACACCGTGACATAGACATGTAGGGGCGTGTTTGAATGAGCCGTTTTAGGGGGGCGTGGTCGAGTCTTAACTTTTATGAAGAATATCTCTTTGGTTTTGAGACTTTAGTCTTTGCAACTTTAGGGATCTTATCCATGCACAAACAGCTTGTAACACTCCAAAGAGAAAGGAAAACTTGAAATCGCATCATATGACACCTTTAAGCTGTTAGAGCAACCTCTGAGCATTTAAAACCTATTCTGGGCTGTCTTTTCTCTTTAATTGTTCTGTTTTTGTAATAGATAGATTGACAATGCATTCTCTCAGAAACATCAGTTAATTATGCTGCTTTTGTGTTGTGAAGTGGAAACGTGTCATTTTGTAACTGTGAATAGCATCTTCCTGTGTTTAAAAAAAAAAAAAAAAATTGCAGTAAGAGTTTTTGTTTGGCTCTATTTAGGTAGGATGCCGTTGCACATGTAGGAGGGGTGCTATTGGCATCAATCAAGCTCCACACGTAGTGTAGTTTTAATAATAATCAGAGAAATGTACAGAGAAAACATTAATACAATCATAACTAAATATTTACAGTAATTGTAAACCCTGTTTCATATTCAGCAGATACTTGAACTGTAGGAGTTTGTTTATGGTTAGTTTTGTTTTGTATCACTACACTTGCGGTATGTTGTGAATGATGAATATTGGAAATCATTTCTGTCACACTACGTATGATGCTGTACACATCCGCTTGTCTGACTCCCTGCTGTCTGTGCATATTATAGGTTCAGCTGGAGCGTCTGTTGGCCAAGCAGATGGAGATACTGCATGACGCCGCGGCGCAGGATAGACTGCAGGCTCTAGAGTGGAGGGTTCCACCAGGGCCCTACAAACACAGCACAGACAGGCAGAACAGCAATGGGCTCTCCGCCAACAAAAACACTGACCAGCAGGGTGAGTTTGTGCATTATAACATTTGAGATGATGGGTTCTTTGTCATGTGATGGATGCCTGTTATCCAAACCAATGTGCTGTGCAGCAATTGCAAGAACAATATTTTTTTTATCTTGTATACGAAATCAGGGGATTTTAAACTGAGGTCCAAATAGGGTGTTCACAAACAACATAAAAAAAGAAAAAAATATTTTTGGGGCTGTCAGAATTAATGTGTGGACTTAAGATCAAGGTAATATGTTTAACTTGTTTTTTTTTTTTTACATTGACATTCAACAAATTTGATATTATAACCATTTCATTTTCTTGTCTAGAGACTGGTCAGATAATTGCAGTAGAGCACTAGATTTTAATTGTAAGAAAAAAAAAAAAGTATGCATATATTTATAAAGAATAAAAAAAAATGTTAATCTCAGATTTCAACTTAATAAATAGTAATATTATCAAACATCAAATTATGATATTTATAATAATATTTATATAATATAATTTATTATTTACATTATTATTCTTTATTATTATTATTATTATTATTATTGTATATATAATAAACTTATTAAATTTATATATGTTGCAAGTGTGTGTACAGTAATATTAATAATAATATTAGCAAATAGTTTTGCACAATTAGAATATAAAAGTAAATTATTTCATTTTGGAAAGAATTACTTAATTTTATTGTCTTTTCAGTATCATAAAAATATTTTTATACATTTTTTTTATATTAATATAATAAATATATAATATTTTATATTACATCATTTTATAGTAATATAGTTTTGGAAGTCCTTTTACATCAAGAAATTTGAAAATCCTTAGGCAAAACCAGTTGAGAACAACACTGCACATTTCATTATGTAGAAGTCAAGAAAATCATTTTCACGATCCCAGACCAAAAAAGCGAGCAAAACAACTATTATTAATACTATCAGAAAAGTATAAAAACTGTCTTTTACTCTTGATTGACCATCCAGATTATTTTTGTACACATTAGACTACCGAAAACCAGTGAAGTGTTTCAGTTGTTGTTTCTCAGATAATTCAGTAGCTTGCATCACCTGTTCCAGACTCTTTTTTTTCTTGTTTCTTGTTGGCACTCTCATTTCTGGGGCTCATCTGGCAGCTGCAGGCGGAGGCGGGGTGGTGGGTGTCAGAGAGAGGAGGGGGATGTCGGGTGGAAATATGAACACAGCTCTGCGTTCTGCTACTAATCTTGTGCCTTAGAATGCCACCCGTCTGGAGTGCATTTTGACCCTTATGTTGGTACATGACGATAATTACTGCGCATACACCGAATCTGAGCACTGATTATCTGCATCACAGCACAAGCACAAATGTTTACACGTTTACAAGGGATTTTGCATTGCAAAGTAGTGCCCTACCACCATAGGTTTTTTAATACTCAAGCTTTTTAGGTAATATAATTAGATAAGATGAACAAAAACTTGATTTAAATAAGATTATTTTACATATTTTATGCATATATAAGTGCAAGGCTTTCTATATTGTTATACATTTACAAATATTTATTTTTATATTTATTTTTTAATTTTTGAAATAAATATGAAGCTGAAACATTAAAATTATGCATTATCCACATACTAAGCTGTTACAAGTGGCAGACCGCTTCTGTTAATTGCTTAATGATGCTCAAAATGACCAAATATTAGCCAATAAGTGTTTTTGGTATTCACTTTTGGTCACATATTTCCTTCTTTTATGCACCAACCAGGCAGCTACCATTGAGATGAATGGGGATGCTAACAGATTGCTTTCTTTAGCTATTATAGACCTCCTTGGAAATAATTAGCTTTAATTTCTCATCTGCTGTAATGTGAAACTCTGTTCATTATTTATGATAATTATTTGTGGTTGTTTCACACTGCGCTGAACACAACAGGACTCTCTCCCTCCCCAGCTCTGAGAATAACTCCTTCATGAACTCTCTGAGTACATGATCCCTCTCAGCTTCCTAATATCCCATGTGTTCTCAGAACTCCAGAGTGGGCGTATGAGATCTGCGGAGAGAGAAGCAGAGACAGAAAGTGAGAATTAGATGAGAACTAAATTTGTCCTCCTTTAACCTTGACTGTCCCTCTGCAGGTAGGGCTTTAATGAAATGAATCAGTGCTGTTGGGGTTGCAAGTAATAGCATTTCAACCACAGCAGCAATTTCATTCTAGAATTTGATTGTAAATATGGTTTGACAATAAAGAGTGTAAATATACACACACTGCTGGTCAAAAGTTGGGAGTCGGTAAGATTTTTAAAATGAAAAGAAGTCTTTTGAAGGAAGTATCTTTGCTCACCAAGGCTAATTTATCTCACTAATTTATCAGAAATACAGTAAAAAATATTAATATTATGAAATATCACAATTAAAAAAAAAATGTGATTCTTCAGAAATCATTCTGATATGGTGATTTGGTATTCAAGTAACATTTCTTATTATCAGTGTTGAAAACAGTTGTGCTGCTTAATGTTTTTGTGGAAACCATGATACATTTTTTTTTTTCAGGATTCTTTGATGAATATAAAGTTCGAAAGAACAGCATTTATTTAAAATAAAAATCTTTTGTAATATAAATATCTTTTCTGTGCCTTTTGATTAATCCTTGCTATAAATAAATGTACTATTTTAAATAAATAATATAATATAATAACCCAAACCTTGAAATGGAAGTTTCCTAAATACATGTATGAATGTAAGGAATTATAATTTGAATGTAACAAAGTAGAATTGACTGAAATTAAAAAAAAAAAAAAAAATTAAAAGGTAATTTTTATGGATGGATGGATGGATGGATAGATATTTTGGAGGATGGATGGATACAAAAATACAAAAAATAAACTTGAAAGTAAACAATATAAATTAAATTACATTTTTCAGATACAATAAGTTCATTTAACATGTACTATGAAATGCTACATAAATTTAATAATCAAAAGTAAAAATAAAACACTACATAGTCTTGACTGTAAGAATTGCATATAAATTGATTTTTATTAAAGAAACGAATGTTTGATGAAAGGTTTTTTTTTTTTTTTTTTTTTTTTTAACCAGGGTGGGCAAACACAGTTTCCAAAATTTATTCGCTGTATTGATTTCCTTTCATTTGTAGTTTAGTGAATTCCTCATCCTGTCATTCCAATGCAACTTCCTGTAGGACTTGACTGATTCAAATTCACTCTGAATTTTGGTCAACCTTGAAATCCAGTGGTCGTTGCCTTCTATGGTTTAAAATGAGGCATTGTGAGGAGTGGGTGGCGGAGATGTGTCTCCTCAACTGCTGCTGGTAATTAAAGGGCATTGTGTTAAGTTAAAAATGACAGACATTAGTCATGATGCTGCACTGATGCTGTCAATAGACACAAATGAGATCAGCCAGCCAGGGACAGAGGAGGTTAATGTGCTGTGTGAAGGAGGTGTATGCGCTCAATGCAACTCAAAATCACCGTGCTTCAAACCGCATTCACTGTCCTCAGGCTATTACGGCGTGTGCGTTGGCTGGCTGTAGTCGAAGAAAAAGGTGCATTCGTATCAAATGAAGCTCAGTTGCGTGCGCGAGTGAGTATTGTGCTGAGTGTTTCTGGTAGGCGGAATGCTTGTCTCGTAGCATTAGTTTGGACTCGATAATGGACATAATGAGGCAGCCTTGTGTTTAGTTAAACGCCGATCGTGAATACAGTTGCGAGGTGAAAAGAGAACAAGTTAAACTGAAAGCTTTGTTTTATTTTGTCTCTACAGGAGAGAGACCGCTGAATCTGAGGGTGACCAGCCAGAGGATGAGCGCATCAGATGGAGACACGCCTCTCGGAAAGCAGCTGGCCAATGAGTTGAAGAGGCATCATCACGCTAATGCCGAGAGCAAGACGTCAGCAGCCACAGGTGTGTGTTGAAAGGGATATGCACATATGTCACACACACAAAGACTAAACCTACTGAGCTGCCTACATAGTCAACATTTAAGGCATCATAAGCACCCTAAGGCTAATACACCCAAGAAAGTCAGCACCATATGTGTCCTTGACAAAGGAAGCATCACATAATGCATTACAATGAGCTCAGTGAAAAACATTCTTCCTAGATAGTGAATAAAACAAGAAAAAAGTCCATGTATGTATATATTTATTTATTCAAAACTGAAAAATATAAAGTAGTTCAAAATGATAAAAGTTGACTTTTTAAGAAATGTCCATCATTAATATACTTATTCAAAACTGAAAAATATTATTTAAAAATTGTCAAAAATAATACAAATGGACTGTTTCAGAAATAGCCATTATGAATATATTTATTCATTCGAAACTGAAAAATAGGCTATTATACTCAATATTTGGGTGTGCTATGTATGTTTGTGATCTTTAGAAATATCAAATTGTTAACTTAGAAACATTATAATGGGTAAACTGTTAAAAACACTGCCTTTGTAGAGCATCTCATATCCATAATAAATGAATTTTCATTTCAGTTAAGATACCACCTTACTAGTAGCAAAGCAGTAACCATGGAACAGAGCCACACACACTGTGTCTTCCAGTAGATGCTTTTATTGCACATTATCTTACACACTTACAGCCTAGGACAATAAACACTTTAGTGCTCCATGGCTGACTTGGATAAATGTGTTTTTCATACAGGGGTCATTCCTGCAATACCTTTTGAGCTCTGTTTTTTTTTTGTTTTTGTTTTTTTTCAACTGAATATGCTTGTGTTTATAATGTGAAGAAGAGTTTCTATAAAAGGGTATATCAGACATTCAGATATATGCTCAGATCAAAACACTTAAAATGTTAATTATAATTTGAATATTTACTAACTTATCTAAATTTAACAAGTAGGAATTAAAGAGCTAAAATGCTCATAATTGAGAGTTCACATACACAATTTTATTTTTTAATGTTATTTTTTGCTTTAAACGTTTTAATTACAGAAAGTAAAAAGTGACGAAATGCCTGTAATAATAATGAATAAATTAATTATTATTATTATTATTATTATTATTATTTAATGTATTTTATTTTTAATAAATTGTCAGTTTTTCCATTTTAGAAACTTATGGAGACATGGCAAAATGACAACATCTGATCATTAAATTCAAAAAGTAATAAAATTTAATTTCACCATATGTTCTATCTTCACTTAATTGGGAAATTCTAACTAACATGATTTGATCTTTAACATTGTGAGGTATTTTTAACCATTATATTTAGAAATAAATTATCGAGCATAACAGGAATGATCCATATAATATTTGTAATTGCCAAATTAACATTTACATTTATTAATTTAGCAGATGCTTTTATCCAAAACAACTTGCAAATGAGGAACCTTGCAAGCAATTTATCATAAATGGCATAAATGGTTTCAGTAATCTTTTTCTTTTTCTTTTTTTTCCAGAAAACGGAGGAGACGCATCTTCACGTGCCCTCAACCTCTCTGAGAAGAAGACCATCAAATCCGAGCCGGAGGATTCCAGATAGCAGCCCCGAATGCTTGCGTTTCAAACCTACAACAATACACGTCGTCTGTCAGTGAATACTAAACAAGCACAACTACAGTAGAGCCTTAACAACCAATGTTGCCTCAAAATAGAGTTTATTTTCGTTTCTCGCCATTTTTGTTTTTGCCAAAGCACCTAGAGCCCTTATTTCCATTCTCCTGAGTAGATTCACACTGTTTGTGCTGTCACTGACTGTACTCGTTTAATTCTCACTAGCTCTCATCACTTGTTTTTATGCTCTCCTATCGGTGTGGACCATAAAGTCCACTATTTGTACATACATAGAAAATGTCTGTTTGAAAACGGTTAAATGTTATTTAAATACAGTATGTGTTGTATGTATATATGAATGCATGTAAAATATCACTGAAACGGAGGGACGCAGTGTTTTTAAAGTTGTTAGTAAGCAGCTGTTGTTGTCGCCTATTTAAATGAGCCTCCTGGATTGCGTTTCTCTTTAAAGACCCCATGCAATCACTTTCATTTCCTGTATTGACTATTTCCTATTATCAACTGACATAGTTTGCCCTCTTTTTTTAAAGAGCCAGTAGGCTTTATTTACACCATAAACAGTGATTTGCTACTTGCTATTGCTATTTGATAGCTGGTGGTATTGTTAGCAGGAGCAATAATATTAAACAAAAATATTAGGGCTGCACGATGTATCAAAATATTAGATATCGCGACATGACTAAATGCATCAAATCAACAAGTTTCAGAGTGAAGCTTGGCACTGTTCATTTGCACAAGTAAATGTAAATTTAGGCAAAAATGAAGAAATTAAGAAGTGAATATTAGTATTGTAATTCTACAGTATTTTTATTTTAATTAAATACTCTATTTTAAAGTACATTAGTATTATCGCAACATTTCTTATTTTATGATTTTTATTTAATAATAATCACAATAAAAATCATATGATTTAATAGTTATATTAAATGAGTCAAAAACAGTGGGTTGAATTTTTTCTTTATTTATTTATTTATTTATTTTTTAGCAAACTCCGCTCACTTTATGATTACTGAAAGATATTTCAGTTTGTTCTTGTAAAGTCTACCCAAGTGCAAACTAATTTTTCAAGTTTTTCACAAGTTGTTCAACATAAAATCAAAATATCGCAATGTCAGTTTTTTTCCCAATATTGTGCAGCCGTAATCTTCTGTATACCCAGAAGAGAAAGAAATTTGTGGTGTTTAAGTGCGTGAAAGTGAATTTTGTCACTAGTACACTATCATAGAGATGACACGTAGGGAGTAAAAACTCTAATTTTGATCTCATGGGGTCTTTAAGGAAGTCGTCTTCTCCTCTGTCAGGGTTTCTGATAGCAGTGCTAACGAATCTGAATTATAAAGTCTCTACTATGGTGCTATGGCTGAATTTACTTGCGTAACAGAGGGAAAGCTGCAGTACACGTTGCTATTTAAACACTGAAATCTCGGAGCCAGACGTTTGGCCTCGTCATCTTGAACGAATAGTAATGCTTGATTTATTCCGATACTAAGCACAATTAATATATTTAATCGTACTCTTTACATACCGACAAAATGCTAATACAGACAAGCATGTCTCCCCTCCTGACCAATAGTCATGTAAATAGTTTAAAGACATTCGCAACTGACTGGACTTGAAAACAGGGCGTCATTACTGCACCATTCCAGTCTTTATCATAATCCTGTATCGTATTTGTATTTCTGAATATTTAGTCGTAGAGCAATACCGGGTAGCTGTTGTCACTTATCTCAGTGAACGTGTCTAGGTGTCTCAACCTCAGAGGACATTCACTGTACAGTATTTCTACTCTGTTTCGTAGTGTAGACATGGTCTTAGATTCAGCTAACGTGCAAATGTATGTGAAACTGATATGTACTAGTGTTTGATTCTCGAATTTGCATCCTACTGCTCAACATTTCTCGTGTTTCTCAATGGTGATACATGTTTTTGTAGGACTTGTACCCGTGAAATCATCTTTATGTAGTTTTAGAGTATCACGTGAGGTGAAGTAGGCTCAAAATAATCAGGTTTTCCACAGTTACATGTCTGTAATGTACCGGTCAAGCTGTTATATAATCTGTATTTGTGTCAAAGACAAATACCTCTCTATATCGGTACAAAGAGACCGATTTTTAACGTCCTGATCATACACTTCAGTATTTCGAGGGAATATGTGGAAATATTGTGTGCTTTTATTTTTTTAGGATTATTTTCAGAGATCTCGAGTATGCAAAATCTTAATTTAAGTGCCATTTTAAACACATATTTTATGTTTAATGAGAGCGTACGATAAGTCGTTGAGTTACAAGACGTCCCGTGTGATAAAGATGAGCGTTATGTGAATATTTATCTGCATTTTCAACTTTTTGCCTTCGTTTAAAGCATTCCACGTTGCGATTCTTCGCCGGTGGTAGTTTATTTTGGATGTTCGTTTTCGGTGGAATGGGAAATTAGATTTGAGAAGTTGTATGAACATCTGAGACTTAAAGCCTTGGCAATATCAAGCTCTCTAAGAGCACTGGAACAAAATTTGCTTTGGAAAAAACAGTTTGATGAAGAAAAAATCTGATTGGACCTTACTGATTACATCGTTACCAATGACCTATATAGCAAGACATATCTAGACGCCTACCTTTGTTCCTTGCTTGTTACTGTCTTTAACCACTCACAGAAATGATCAGTCTTTCTCTAATCTTTGTACTTGCTTTGTATAATAGACTTATGCATCTTGGACTGTGGGATGAAACTGTGTTGTCAGTAGAACTTGTTCTCATCACTTATGAGTAGAGAGTACATTAGGATATGCATACGGTAGTCCTGCACATATTGTTTTGTAAACACTAATATATTTAATTTGTTATACAGCACATGAACATTAAACTCTATTTTTTTGACATCTGATTGTGAAGTACTTTTCATTTCTCATGCTTTGTTTCAGGAACCAGATTTTATACTGGACATCAAGTGATTTAACATATAAACACTGAAATTTCAGAGCCAGATTTTGGCCTCCTTGTCATCTTGAAGAATATAATTCCTGATTTATTCTGATAATTAATAATATTCTATACATACAAACAAAATGCTAATATAGACAAGCATGTCTCCCCTCCTGACCAAAGTCATGTATATAGTTTAAAAACATTTGCAAATGACTGTACTTGAAAACAGGGCTTCACTATTTCAGTCTTTATCTTAATCACGTAATGTAGGCCTATGTATTTTAAACATATAAAATATGTTATAATATATATGTTTAACATATAAAAGTAAACATAAAATATCCTTAAAATCAGAGGTTTTTATTGAATTTCCTTTAATCTACACGACTAGAGAAAACATAAAAGGGCTGTGGCAGGAAACTTCAACACCCACAATGCACTGCCCTCGAACAGACTACATGTGAGCGGGAAATACAAAAATGCGGAAGTGCGATTTGTAGTTTTCACAAAAGTCCTGGCGGTTAAAAACGTAAAACGCTTTATCCGGCGGACTTTTGCTGAAGGGAAAATTCGGGTGCAGGTAAAACGGAAAAATAATAAACATTTTTTACTTAATTACATTACCAACAATGTAAAGCTGAAAATGAGTGAATTTTCCAGTTTTAATTAATGTAATATTAAGATTATTATTAAGAATTATAAATTTCAGACGATTATAATTTGATTGAAATTTAAGTTTGAATCGATTTATTGTCTTGAATTTGTTTGTTTTTATTAATATTTCCTGAAACCCGTGACTCATTGAACAGATGTCAGATGTTAATGGACAAAGGTTTTTATTTCAAAGTAAATTACCGTAGCTAGAAAACCTCAGTTTCAGTCTGATTCAGCAAGTGTCTGACTACAGCTGTAGTGGTCTGAATAATTGTGCTTCAATTATATATAGTGAACAATTCCTGGCCTTCGTGATTATGATTATCTAGGCCTATTTAAAGAAAAAAAACAAAACAAAGGCGTTTAAGATAGTTACACTACAAAGCAATTTTTATTATGACAATTCATAACATTAACTATTAAGATTTAATGTTAAATGTTAAGAATATAGTCATCAAACTATGCCACAAATGAAATGGAGGTAGTCTATGGGGATTATACAATGATCAAAAAAAAAAAAAGGTTAAATACATCAAACCATCTTACATATCTTCTTTTACACTTTAATTTTCATCCCAACTTCTTGGATGCTTTTGAAAAAGTTCTGAATCAGTTCACATAAGTGTTATTTTGTATGTTAGTATTAATATGTTGAATTAGTTTACAGTTTTAATTTTAGTAATTTTGGTATGTGCTATTGTCTTTTTTTTTTTCGTTAGTAAACACAAATTGTGTGTACTTTTGGATGGCGAGTAAAGGAAACATTAGCAAAAAAAAAAAAAAAGCTGAAAATATATGCGTACTAAAAATAACGGTGTACAAATGAGTAAACTTAATGTACTAAACGACTATTTTACTTTTTTTAATGAGTTGTGGTGATGTTCCTTATCTTCTTTGAAGTAGGCCTATCTGCCTTTGATGACATGCGTACAGACCGATGACAGTAAGGGCAGCGTGTGGGTCGATGTGTCTTCACCTCTCTATTCATTTGCATCTACATCATATTAACACATTTTGAAAGTGCAGAATGACTCACAAACACTCACTGTTGTGCTTCCACCCTTTGTTGTGCGTACGCAAGCAATGTCTGTGTGCGTGTATGAACCCAGTGCTGATAACCACCCCACTGCCGCCCACAGTCAGCCCAGAATGAGGCCTCTCTGGCGTCTCGGCCGATAAGGCGTCATTCAGGTCATTGTGGTTTTATTGTGAACCATTCAAGGAAAAATAAACATTTTGCCTTCATGTAGCCTATAATACTTTACATTACTGTATAATACTGTAATGTCTTGCACCTAATGAAACTGCAAACAATTTGTCTATACTGCATCCCCTACAGAGATAAATATGGAGACTGAAATTATCAAAATTCTGGTGAATTATCAAAAAAGTTCAAAGTAAAGCTGAATTGTTTTCTTGTATGGAGTCCAAGTAGAAAATCACCCCTAGTGCACATACAACAATAAAGTGCTCATTGAGAAATAGTGTCATTTGTATAGGATTTGTACTTCATTTATTTGGACTTTAAAATGCAATAAAAATGTCAGTTATATATGCTTAATATTTTATGAAACTATTTTTTTCAGGATTCTTTTATCAAAAGAACAGCATTATTTGAAAATTAATATGCAATAAAATGAATATGCAATTTAATGCATATTTTCTTAATAAAAGCATTAATTTTTATTAACCCTCTAATAAATGTTTCTTGAGCAGCAAATCAGCGTATTAGAATGAAATCTGAAGGATCATGTCACACTAATTATGCTGAAAATTCAGCTTTTCATCAAAGGAATAAATTACATTTTAAAATATATATTCAAATAGGAAACAGATATTTTAACTTGTAACACTATTTCACAATATTAGTGTTTTACTGTATTTTTGAGCACATAGTGAGCCTTGGTGAGCAGAAGAGACTTCATTTAAACATTTAAAAATCATGTTTTCAAACTTTTGACATGTACTGGATATCATTTCATTTTTCAATTGTATGTGGGCTTCATAAGTGCCATTTACTAATTTAGTATGTTTAGTGTATTCTGGGCTTAATCTGCATACAGTTCACAATACACTATATACACATTCTCCACAAGATGGCAGCATCACACTATACATGTGTCTTTATGCATTCCTTTATTTTAAGTGAAATTGTGTACTTACCACTCTGTGACAGTAAGGGGGAGACACTACATTTTCTTCTGGTTTAGGCCTTTTTTCAAGTTTAGAAGTTTCTAGAATGAGTAGGCCTCAATGATGACTCATATCTCTTTTTTTTCTCCTCAAGGGCAACAGCATGCGGTCTAAAAAGAATTCCCATACAGAAAATAAAATTGTTCTGACACTGAACAAAATGGCTTTTTTGGATAGTCAAGAGACTGATAAAATTTTGTGCAGGATTGTATGCCAGGACTGTTGTAAAGCAAAACAGTGACATCCACTTTTTCAGTGGCCATGGATCAAGAAGTAGCTTTCCCATTCTCAAGAAGAAGAAAAAATCTGAAATTAAGATTTATGAACCATGAGCCAAACCCAACCAACTCTGAGATGTTTGAGACTGACTCAATAACGTCATTTGTAATGCTTCATGGAAGTAGATGTAGTCATTTTGCAGTGCTTCATGAAAGTGTTACTTCTAAAGGCCTACTGTTGCACTATTGTGGCACAAAAGTAAGCTATTTTTATCTTTTGTGACTCCCTCCTAATGTTTACCAACATAAAGATTGCTTAACAGCTCCTTGAAGTGTCATTGAGTGGATGCACAACCCCATTCCCACACCTGGACGGATCAGCATGCCTGAATCCAGTCTTTGCATTTTACATATGGGAACATGAAAGTATGCAGTGAGAGTTTTCTCTTGAGTTACATGCAGACCTGAGCTCCTTTTTTTTTTTTTTTTTTTACAGCCGTTAGAGATAAGCAGCTTTCTCTAAAACATGCCACAATGCAGTTTTGTTATTAGCAAGCTTCTCGCCTGGTTCTTGTATTAACATTTCCTGGCGTCAGTTTAAAAAGCTAATTATGATATTATTGCATCATTAAGCACCATGTATTTATTTATTTTTAAGAATTATGACAGATTTAACGTCTAATTGAATTGCACTTGGTATTATATGTCTTTTTTCCAAAAGGACAGTATTGCATCCATGACTCTTCAGTTTAATGGCATAAATTTTTCCATTGAGATCACCAGCATGAAAGGTATATGAGATGTTGCATGAGAGAATAAGGAGCATAAATGACTTCTATGCTTAGATTACCATTTATAAATGTCATGCAATGAATAAAAACATCATGTAAAAGTATTAGGTTGCACTGTGCTAAGCTAATTCAGAATATTAATAAATACTCTAATTAACACTGGAGTGTTAAAAAGTTGTAAGAAGTTATGTTAGAATTAATTAGCGTTAGTGTTCGGAAAAAAATGCACAAATACTTACATGACAACAATAAACATTCACACACTTGTCCTTATACTGAAATAAACGACATACAAATTCAGTGAAAATCATACAATGCGGGTCATACAGTGACTCACTGCAGGATGTGATGCATGGCATTCAAAAATGAAACATGTTTGAGCCAATGATGTGAGAGTATATTCGCATATATTATCAGATCGTCCAATAGCTCGTTAGGTGGGCGTGTCTCGACTGAAAAGCTCCTCTATCAGTAGGTGCGCAAAGTGTGGGAATTGACTGTGCCGTAGCTTCTAGAACTACAAGTTGTCTTCTAGTATTATTAAAATAAAGACATTAAACTGAATTAGCTCGACAGGATTGAGATGTTACAGTTTAGGGCTTCAATTGTGCTGAAGGAGTTGATTCAAACCAGCCCAAAGCGTTCGTTTTCTGACATTATAAGGCATAGGAAGACTTTACCAAACGCGTACATCTACAGCGCTGTTTATCAGGATGGCAGAATATCCAAATTAAAGACTGTCTGTAATGCGAGACCTTTAATTCTGCCTTTAGCTGGGAGAAGACTCCTGTGTACAAAGACCGAAGGAGCGATTGACCCCACAGAACCGGGGAAGAAAGATGAGTCCGTCCAGGAAGCGACGGCAGATAAGTACGAAATCTATTTATTTGCTCATGATGCATGAGATATTCAATGTTATTGATTGGAAGTATGTAGCATGTGTTCAGCACACGCGCCAAAATATCCCTGAATGGCTGACAACGTGGCGCTGTGTATACACTTTTACAGCAAGTGGGTGGAGAACATGTGTAGTAGTTACTGTACTTCATGTTAGAATAAAATGTTATCAGTTTGATAGGTTTTGGTCAGGTATATAGTGTTTATTTCTGGTAATGGACACACCCCAATACTGTGAAGGACAGTAGTTCATCGTCTAGATATGACATTGTGGTCTTTTCAGATGAGTGAATCCGTCTCCTTCATTTCTATGCACTGACTCGTATTTTCCGTTCACTCAAGTGTTCTGTTTTTGAAGCGCGTGACTCCTGTTCTGTCATCAAAAACTAACTATACATCACGAGCCAATAGTATTCGAGTGTTGGCTGTTAAGGAGCATCTCATTGGTTGAGCGTACTGAACAGATACGCCCACTTCGCGAGTTTTGATTCTAATGGAAACAGCTGGAATCTGGCGTCTCTTTTTGAACAAAAGTAATGAACTAAGTATATCGTTCGTGAGTGAAATAATCGAACGAAGTATCTCGGTTCTGAATTTCGTCAACCAAGTAATTAACTGGAGCATTTTATATGTCAAAGAAAATTAATAAATTGGAACAACTCGTTCATGATCCATATTAAAACTGATTTTTAGTTCGTAAATGAACGGATGGGGCATCTGAAATAATCTGTTATCTAATTTATGAATGTTCATCATATGGGTTAAAGCCTGTTCACACTGAAAAATAATAGTTCTAAATCTGTGAGAACAGGGAAATCCACATATCAGCTATAATATACCACTTTCAGAATGTTATTTTTTCAGCTAAGGAATCATAAAAACATTTACAGGCAACCAGAATCTAACTGATTTCAAAGAACTCAAGCGTACGATTCGCATAGCTCTTATTCGATTATAACTTTATATTGATTCGTTTGGATATATCCAAACATACCTTCATTAATGTTCATTTAATGCTATAACTAGTAGTAAAGAGGAAAAGATGATGGTTCATTCATGCACGCTCTTGAACTGAGGCAGCTACAGCGACCGTCCACCACATTAAAGAGCATCAAAATGACATTGTTTGATAAAGTTGGCAGAATTTAAAAGTTTAGACTTTTTAATTTCTCAAATGTTAGAAAGCGCAATGCATATTGTGTTTATTGCATGGGAGGCGTGCTACAAATAATCAAGGTTTGTTCAGGCATTAACAGAAAGCTGTAAAGACAAAAAATGGAATTTAAGAATATTGATTCATCAAAATGAAGATTTAAAATGATTAATCAGTATTATCAACCCGGCCCTAGTTATTGTTCTTAGTGTGAATGGGCCTTTAGTTTCCAGAATATGGGCGTAACAATTATGAATGTGTTCCATACGTTATTGAATGTCTTAATTTATGTAGGCTACTTCTGTTTTTATAGCTTGGTGAAAGTCATACTGAGGTGAGGTTATAATGATTGAATATTCTTTCTGGAATCTTTGTAGTTATGTAGATAAAAAACATATTGATTTATGCATAATAAGACTTGTTTTGGGCGTGAACGCCTCAGTGTTTTTAACAATTGGTTGAGTGACTCACTCAAGATTCAGTGAAGTTTTTTATTGAACATAAAAGTTTCTGAGTCACTGAGATGAATCAAAATGAAACGACTATTATTGTTTACTTTGTGGATGTTGGAGATGGGAGTGGTGGCGGCAACGGCTCTTATCAGCTGCTAGATTATGACACCATTCATACGGCAGCTGTGGAATGTTAATAATGTGCTTCCGCAAACAGGCAGTGGGTACATAGGGAGATCATTAAAACTGTTTTCAGTGCAGCAGTTATCTCCATATTTATAGATGTATATATGAAAGCTTTCAAAAAAATCCTTGCTGGTAGTATAATCGATCTTTTCCTCACGCTCTTGTTTGTTCACGGTTCACACGGTGTGCGTGACTCATCGCTCGTCTGTCCATATGGATTATTTATAAGATGACGCAGAAGGCTCGTGCTGTCCCTGCAGAGAGACTTTAATCGAGAGCTTGATCATCCTCTCCTGAATGCCATTCTGTCTCACGATGGGCAATATGATGGCCATTTTTCAGAGAAAATGTCAAATGAAGAGTAATTTTCTGCAAGATTTGTGAGAATTTCTGCCCTCCTCCTTACATACTGAGTTTTACTTTCTGTTAATGAAAAGCTGGGCATTTGTTCAGCTGGCATAAATAAGTTAATGACGCATTATCCTGTTTAGTGACGTGTTGGACCAGCAGATTACACAATTAAAAATGCTGTAAAGTCGTAATGGAGTGAGTTTTTTGAATGGCTGATAATGATATCTAGAGAGAAGAATGGTCATTTGAGAATGTGATCATGATATAATACCTCCATATGAACAGACTGTTTTAATTTAGCATGTCATGGCCTTGCAGTGTTTATTCTTCTCATTAAATGGCCTTATACATGCAGTGAGAAGCTGTCATCTGACACGTCCAGTTTGAAGCAATCAATTCTGCATTCCTATGGAAATTAGATATCGATTGTTGTGTTGTCATCATGGGGATATTCTGATCAAAGAAGGTGAGGAGAGGTGAATGATCAGCTGCTGATTTTATGGGTGAGAGTGAGGCCACAGGCTGCAGGTTTGGTTGTGAAGCTGATTACAGACACATGCTGTCACAGACTCTCTCTGAGCATCACACTAGTGCTGTTTCCTTGACAACTAGACTAACAGGTTATAATGAAAGTGTGAGAGCGATGTTTGTTGAGGAATTGCTCCGATATAGACTCACCAATGTAGTGTTTTTATTTAATGGCTAGAACTGACTTAAAATGATCAAAAGATGAAGTTCCTTTCATTTGTAAAGTATTTAGCTCATTGTATTATGCAGAAATATCCATTACCACATGGTTATTTAATATGAAAACTACATTGTGGTGTAGAATATACGATTAGAGATGATTTTCTTCATACTGCACATCACTATTTTCAGCAAGGCCATTCTGAAGGTCACTCACATTTCTCTTATTGATCTGTGGGATGTCAGTTCATCTCTTGGGGATGCCAGAAGGCCTTTCTGCTCTCTGTCTCTAATAGATTGGCTCTTGTGGAGTGACGCATGAATCCACTCCTGTATTAACAGATTTCAATCCTTGTTTTATTTAGTTGAGCACTCTGTCATTATATATCAGCACTTAGCTGATTTTTTTTTTTTATTTCACTCAATTGTAATGTTCATGATGGGTGCCGTGGCTGTATGACTAGAGAGCATGAATGTTGCATACTCTGGGAAGCATTCAGTGAGATTGCAGTTCTTCTAACTATTTTTTAGAGCAGCCCTGTTTCAAAATCTAGTAAGTTAGACAGCAGTCTAATGTCGTAGGAAATTAGTGGGCTAAACTGAAAGATCAAGTTTAAAAAAATTACGAGCTCCAAAAATGTTTAAAAATGCATCATATGCACAGATGATCTATATGATATATTTAAAGGGTGAATTTCTGTTTAATGCCTCCACCCTCTCCACCCATAATGCCCTATGGTAAGCTCATATGTATAAACGCATATGTGGAATATTAATATAATATAATAATATTTAAAATTCATTCAATTTTGAAAAGTATCAATCATCAAATTAAAAATATTTTTCTTATTATTTGTGTGCAAATTGTGTATTTTTATGCTTATTAGAATATTATGCCATTCTCTTAGCAACATGCTGACACAAATCTGTAGTAAAGTCTTGCAGGCGCTTGCTGCCATGTGTGCCGTAGACATTAAGGCAGCTCACTAGGTTTTAGAACACAGCCGTTCAAAGAACCCCATTCATCAACAATGTGCAAGTCATTTTCAATGACAGTCTAGCACATATGCAGTTGTTAAACAATGAGTGTTCAATATGAAGTTCTGAAGACATCAGTCTCAGTGTGTAACATGATGCATGACTCTTTCAGCATGACACAGGCCAACTATCTCCAGGAGGTAGAAATAACTGAAATGTTGTCAGTGAAATTATTAGGCAGTGAGGGGTTCTGTCTGTTGACTCAGTGGCCAAAATGACAAAAAAAAAATGGATGATTGCTTTGCCAAAACATATGTCCTGTGTACTAGAAGTACAGTCATCTGTGCTCTTGATCACTAAAGTACACTTTTATCAGACATTTAACCGAAACTCTGAGTCTAACTTTTACTGTACTGATCGAATTATAATCATTTGTTGTTTGTTGACTCACTGCTGACAACTAACCTCCTGTCTAAAGAGTTAAATAGGTGCGCTCAGGCTTTCTCCGACGGTTCAGCTAATTGTGTCCAAGACGACGGAGTGTAAAAAATTGACTGAGCTCTTGTCCTTGTCTGCTGGAGACCTTGTTTTCCAAATCAGTGAAGATGCTGCTAAAAGCTGTCAAACATGGCTCCATCTGGCCCCAAAGAACCTGGAGTTATTGATCGAATATCAGTCTGATTTTCATCATTAACGATACTAAATGGATAAATTTGCAACTTGATTTCAACATACAGAAAATGTGAGTGGTGCTTGACCATTTGCCAGGACGTTGCAATTCGATTGCTAAGGGTGTTCTGGGTCTTTTTAAACTTGTTCTGAATGAGTCAGACTGATTAGATGATTGCTTTCAGTTTTCCACTGTTGCCGTACATTTCTGAGCAGTAACTGATGGTCTGACGTGTCAGTAGACACTAATCCCTCAATCTCAAAAGTCAGTAAACAAATTGCCTGCAATTAAAGCTATTATGTGACAGGTTGATCCAGGCAGGCAGTAAAGTTATGTGACACCTGAAACCTGCAGAGACTGTTCTCTTGAGTAGCACGTGGTGCATGCTTTCTCACCCCTAGGGCCCCACAGAGGTGCAACAGAAGTTTCCATAATCCTCTAGAGAGCTTCACGTTGCACAGGACTGTAACATTGCAATTTTTTTAATGATAACGGCAGGAAAGCTATTGCATCCTAAGGCAATTACCTCTTACTTGAACAAGTGTACAATGTTGTAGCATTGAAAATTATACACTGGTGTTCAAAAGTTTGGGGTTAGTGATTTTTTTATTAATATTTTTATTCAGAAAGGATGCATGACGACACTGATTAAAAACTGACGCTAAATACATTTTTAATGTTAGAGTATTTCTATTTCAAATAAATTCTGTTCTTTAGAACTCTCTATTGAACAAAAATCCTAAAAAATTACTATGATTTCCAAAAAAAAAATTAAGCAGCACTACTGTTTTCAAAACTGATAAAAATCAGTGTATTTATGTTGGATGATTTCTAAAGAACATTGTTTTCTGAAGAATATTATTGTAGAATATCATTTGAACCAAACAACCAAGTACATTAAAAATTTTTAATGCAAGTAAATTGCACAAATATAATGAAAATGGACTGTTGAATCAGAATTTTGAACTGATTCACTTAAACTTCAGAAATGAATCAGACTTATCAACAAACTTGCCAACTTTCATTTATGCTACTGAGATGCTATGAAATCCTTTCTGTTTTAATTATATTTCTGGCTTTTATATTGTTGGAACTAGTCTAATGTCAGTTTACAGAAAATTGAATGTCCAAATAAAATACGTTTTATAAAATTCACACTGTTACATTTTAAAATGTTAGCAAAATCATTGTGAATATATATTGAATAATTGATATATCATCCAGATTTAAGGTGTTGCAAGTATTACATTCATTTTTTGTGAATGAATCTCTATGTTAAAGGGAATGTTAAAAATCTCAGTGCTAAATTCTCGCCTCACCTACAGAGTCTATCTCTGTATCCAGAATACATATTTCCACTTGGCACATGGTTTAGAGCAGCATACCGCTGTGTCAGCAGCAGTAACTGTAGAATACAGTCTGTCCTGTCCATATCCCCCACCTGCCCCATGCACTCTGAAGAACAAACACTTGACCATAAGACTACACTGACCGTTTTACACAGTGGCTAATGCACCAGGATCATTTTAGTTTTCACTGAGAGCTAACAGCTGAACATAATTTAGACAGCAGCTTATAGGTTTCTGCATCTGTGAGTGGAAAGTGAGTTATTGAATTGTAAAACAATTTTGAAGGAAGGCGTTTTGTAACACAGTATGTCCTATTAACAAGTTCAGTATAGTTCAGCCCAAAATAAAAAGTCATTTTGTCAAGGCCTATGGAATTCATAGAGATTATGATGAATTCATTACAAGACCTTCTGCCTTAGAATCTTTGAATTGAGGGCCAAAAGGGAACTTGTTGTTTCGAGCGAGTTCACAAACAGGAAGAACAGAAGCCATAGCATCAAGTGTCCATTAATATCACGGGGAGGTTTAACAAACTTACCCTGAGGGTCATAGTCTCCTTTAATGAAGATCAAGTCTTTTAGACCAATAAACTGTTAAGTTTGCGCAGTGTGCAGTATACAGAATCCACTGCCATGTGACCAGTGATGCAATAAAACACAGAAAGTTCTAGATAGTTTGATAGCCAGATAGTGTTTCACATGCCTCATCTATGGGGATACTTCCTCTCCCATGTGTCTCAAATGTGACAAAGGCATGGTCAGTTATAGTGTCCAATGCATTTCTCATTTTTCCTTGTAAATGATGGCCTTTATGCCTGGAATGGCTGAGTCACTTGTGAGAATGTATCCAGGAGGCTTTGTCTGTGCGGATGCAAGTTTTGGCAGGTTCCTTTAACCCATCACTGACCATTTATTAACAGGTAACAAACTTTAAATGAGACACCGCACCCAACAGACATGACAGACTAAAGATGTAGAATTGTCAACAAAGGCAAAATGATCTATGTTTGATCATCCTACATAATGCGTTATTTGATCACACTTCCCTTGAAATGTTTGTTTGCAACAATCTGCATCAATCTTCTTGGATAAAATGGTTCCAGATGGTGTTTATGTTGTACATTTCATATTTTCTGAGTAAGCTGAGAGAATTTAGATAGTTAATTGTTCCTATCTATTGAAAATGTATATTTACCGTACTTGGTAAACACATCAATTTAACAGTAGGTAGTTGTTTGTTGTAAAAAAAAATTTATAGTTGTGCTGCCATAAAATAAACCCACAATCCCTGCTGTCAGGTCCCAGTTTCTGCACAGCCTGTGGTTTTTGGTTACGTGCTGGGCCTGTCTTCTGTGAGCCGTCAGTGGTGTGTGAATAAGCGCGCAATGTTTGTTTTATTAAGTCTGCAGGAGGGCGATGAGGCTCTCTGAGAATCCCTGGAATCCCAGGATCACACACATACTGCAGAGACAGAGAGACAAGTGATGAAAGGAGAGGAGAAAGGGACAGAGTCAGACAGACACGCTGTTTTATAACACCAAAGACCTTTGCTGCTAATTAGATCCCAAAGGTCCAGCACCGATGATTCACCCATTTCCCTTTTCAGGGATCTTTGGCTTTCATTAGACAGAACTAGAGACCTGATGTTTCTGCTGCAAGCTGATACCGCAGTTCTGACGAGCACACAATTGATTTTGTATCACATAACGCAGGTTGTTGACTGTTTACTATAAGTGACCTCACTTCAAATTAAATGAAATTTATTTTTGTTCAGCCCTGTGTCTGTGTAGTATAGCTAGTTTAATTGTAAAAACAGACAGTTGGGGTTTTGCATAATGACTTGTTGAGCTGTTTGTGGATTGCATTGTCAGATCTTTCTGTTTGTAACTTATGTTTTTAGTCTACTTCTCTTTTTCATGCACTTATAGTTCTCTTATGGGAATATTTTGGATGCATTTTTGTGGCAAAATATCAATCAGAGCAAAATATAGTGTCAGCTCATCTGTCATTTTGCAGGCTCATGTTGGCATCATGGGACTAGTGTGATTGTCTGTGTGATCAGATCTTTTATCAGATTTATATTGATTTTATCAGATTTTTTTTGTTTCAATTTAATGATTGTGTAGAGCAGGTTAACCCTGTTTTTTTGGCATGACAGACTGAAAAATATTGTATGTAGTAGGGATGTCAATTTTCGATCATTTCCATGATCAATCGACATTTAAATTAACGATCAATTAATCGATTAATCGTTAACATTAATACTGTGAAATGTGTCTAGCCTATAGCAGTGGTATATATTCACCGGCATGACAAGATGTGCAAATGCCACTCAAAAGGCAGGCTTTCTCCGAATTAAAGGGGTTTTAGTCTAAATAAAAGGCTAGTAGAAGGACTGTAAAATGAATAGATGTGATTATGATCATTTGATAAAATGAAGAGAGTGCGCCGTAGTACGGATCATTTTACTTTGTTGGCTGTTTCAGATCCCGTCACGGAGACCGCTGAACGCACCTCTTTAGATGGTTTCATTGTACTCGTTGTTGTAATTTAAAACACAATCGCAATGTTTGAAATTGGCATTTAAAATAAAATGATCCCACATGTAACTGCGGCTCGTGGGGCTGCTCCGCGCGGTCAGAGATCCGCTTCCAAAACCATCGGCGGTGCTACGACAAAACACACTGTTACTATTTGAAACATTTTAATGTGAGTATTATGACACAAGTGAGGTACAAACCTTTGTTTATAAGAGAAATAATGGGTTAGCAGACAAATGTTACATCGTGACTGCGTTTGCATTCATGCTGTTCGATACCTGTATATTTAAAGCCATACGCGGCTTTACGTTCTGTTCTGCTGGTTGGTCATGAGTTTCCAGGAATTTAATAATATTTACGGTTTCTTTTCCCAAATCCTCGCCGCCTCACCCTCTAATTTCGCAGGTTTATTTTATTGTCGTTCACTTTTAATCACTGTTTTCGCATCTCTTACTGTGGTAAGCATGCGGGGGAAATGAAAGATTTCGTGGCCATGAATTAAGAATTCGTTCGTATGACTTAATTCGTTCCCTTATTTTAGTTAAATCATAGGTTTTCTTGGGAACAAATTAATGAAACATAGACAGTGCCCACAAATTATTAAGTCGAACGTTGAAACGAATTAAATTAGGAATTATAGCCTAAGCCTTTATATAGACCTGTCCTGCTCGTGTCCCACAGCCCTGTCGAAGCGCAGAGCCCGGTATGAAACAATTATATCTGGGGAAATTATAATTAAACATGACTTAGTTACTACATTTCAATACAAAATAAATTTATATTGTTTCTGTTTTAATGTACTTTTAAAGTTTGGATCACATTAAAAGGGTAATTTGTACGTTAGCGTATTATTTTCGCCAAAGATCCAGCCCCGTCACGTCACTCACAGCTGCTTGCACGTGTTTTGCGCATGAGCAGCACGCAGCCCAAAATTTAACTGCTTAATCGACCATCGATAGCTTTAATCGATTGCATCTCTTATTGACAATTAATCAATTGTCGATTAGTCGTTGACTTCCCTAGTATGTAGTCAGTCATAACTATCTGTAAAGTGCTGTCAACAACAACCAAAAGTTCAAACACTTTAAAAAAAAATAATAATAATAAAAAAAAAGTAGTCCCACCAAAGAAAGGATGATTTATAGCTTTATAGTATAACTAATTAAACTGTTTTTACTGAATAAGTTGTTTACTCTATCAGTTCATTTTTTCTTCATTCATTCATTCGTTCATTCCTGGCTGAGGACAAGTTGAAATGAAATGAATATTTAATACAGTAGACATCATGAAATATTCTTGATTATATTAGATCAATTTTAAGTTTGTCATAATTGATTTGACTGATCTGTTTATTGTATGTTTCTCATTCATTCTGCATGTTTTTCTCTCCCTCATTGCTCTGCCTGCTGTTTGTTTGTAAGTATGGTTTGAATGGTTACATCCAGTCTTTCACCTCTATCAATCCTTTCTCAACAAATTCCCTCTCTATGTTTTATAATCCTGACAAATGATCCCAAAAGATCAAAATCACCTTTTTGTGTCATTCCCATGACACCCTTAGATGTGTATTTAAATTTAAAAAAGCATTCAAATGAAACATAGAAAGGAAAATGAATAGAGCAAATGTAAATCAAGTTTGGTAAAGGAAAGCTGTAGTTCTGGAAATGTTCGTGGTGTGTGATGTGGTGGGAAGGTGGGGCGGTTGGTGCTCTGTGAGAGGATGTTTTGGTAGGCCGCTGCGAATTACAGTCCTGGCCAGACTCTGTTGTGGCTCAGTGCCACAGCAGCTTATACAGAGCTCCATTAAACTCAAAGCCATCTAAATGTGATAATGCAATAGCTATGTTAAGTCGGCTCTTAATAGAACTTGGCAAGAGTGAATCTACACTCGTGTATTGTGCAATTGCTAATGCATGTTTGCATCACAGAAGACCTGTAACATGATGTCAGCATAGTCAAGATATGTTTTGACATATTTTAATAAAAACACTAAATGACCATTTTATTTTTCCCCAGTGTAACAATTTAAAACCCAAATATATATTTACCCATTACATATTTATAATAATTGTGGAAATCCTTTTACATTTACAGTCTTTCTCTACCAAAATATAACTAATGCCTACCATTATTAATATTAATTATATAATTTATAATTTATTTATTTATTTATTTTTTTAGAATTGTTAATACATTCATTTCATTAAAAATTATGCCTATAATTAATAATGGGCAAATTATTATTATTATTATTATTATTATTATTATTATTATTATTAATAATAATATTATAATTCAGTGATTATTCTAAATTGTTAGTAAAATATATTAAATATATAAATTTAATTATGATATATGGTTCATATAAATAATTTAATGTAATTATGATATATCATTCATAAATATCATTTATCAAGCCCAATGTCCTCTCCCAAATTTCTGTAAAAAAAACAAACAAACAAAATGTCAGCACAAGAATTAAGTCAAGTCATTTCATGGGCTCTTTGACTCTTCACTGACTAATTCTTTTATTCTGTTAATCTTTGTTGCATGGTAATATTTGAACACATGACATTAAAATTCACTCCAGGCTGATCTAATATGTCTTGTCTTGTAGCTGTAGATTGTTGCAGTTTCTGTCATGGTGGAAGTAATTGATTAAGGTGAGATCACTCAATGTCAATGCACTTTTATCGCTTTTTTCAGGAGAAGGAAGGCTGGCATCCTGCCCAGCTTGGAAGACCTGCTGTTTTACAGTATTGCTGAAGGCCAGGAGAGGATCCCAGCTCACAAATTCATTACCGTGAGTGACAGCGCTCCCCTTACACACGTTTATATATGCAAGGACGGATATTATTGGCTGTAGCATGTTTTGTGTACATAGGTCAGTGTTCTTTGCAATAGTATGACCGTAGGGTCAGTGCATACAATTACTGCTATGTTGTTGCTGTTATCGGCACCACTAAACGTGGCACAGAGTCAAGTTTTAGTACACCAAGGCCATCTTATCAAACCTCATTGACAAAGGAAGTGAAATCCACTGATAAGAGTGTTGGTATTGATGATAGTAATGAGTAATGCCAGTGACCGTTAGCCGTTAACTGTTATTTGTGCTCATGGAAATCTCTTGTTTATATATGCATTCAGGCACTGAAGGCCACTGGACTGCGAACGGGAGATCCACGGCTGAAAGAATGTATGGACTTGTTGAAAGTCACCCTCAAATCCACATCAGATGGCGTAATGCTGGACCGACACCTGTTCAAAAAGTAAGCTGACACTGTTTTTAATGTGCTGTAGCATATTTATTGTTTCCTCAGTCATGGATGCATATTATTATGCATACTAAAACGGTGTACTGCAGAGCTGCATCTATTATTCCCATTGCTATAATAACGCCAAAGGCAATTACCCTAGTAAATCAAGGTGAGAAATTCCTTGTCTGTCAGCCAAAATAATTCCCTGCAGTTGATAAGAGAGAAGAAATGTGCATTTTCTCATACACATTTAGATACTACACATATATGATTGTAGATATTATACATCGTATGAAAGATGGCACTCTGCATCTTATTTATGAGCAAACCCAGACAATCTGCTCCCTCTAGCTGTGAGTCACTCCTCAGACGTTATCCATAATACCTGCCTCCGTACACCAGCCTGATAGATGTCTGTTTTTTATCTTCTCTGCTGTTGGTGCTGTGTTTACTGCTCGGTCGATCCGGCTGGCACTGACAGCTTCATTACAGCCTGAAGAGATGGATGCAGTGGTGTCAGCTTGTAGAGGCTTGATAGATTATGGCAGTGAGTGACCTTGCATGACAGGGCCATAAAGAGATGTTTGGGAATGAATACTAGCATACTACTTGTATTTTTTTTCCCCTCATATAACCATTTTAAACAAAGAATTAAAGAATCAAACAATCAAACAGCACTTTCGTCACGAATGATGAAAATTGTTCACTTACGAGATTAAGACTATTGTATGGAAGCTTGTATCCAATTTTCTGTCATGGGATAAACATATAAATAAGGTTTGGCATTTGTGGCATTATTCTTCACACTTCTTTATATCTTTATTTATTTTATCAGGTTAGAATTGTGAGAAAAGTTAAAATTACCTTTTTTTTTAATTCTGTGGTGGAAAAAACAGAAGTAAACTCAAAATTCAGAGGAATAAAAAGTAAGACTTGTAAGACGTAAACTCAGAATTTAGAGAAAAAAAGTCAGAATTGTGAGATATAAACTCAGCTTCCAGTACGTTTAGTTTAAGTGTGTGTTGTCCAATCAGAAATAGATTTTCACATTTGAAATCTAATATTCTGTAAAAATGTCTTTGCTCAGTCAAATAATGACTTGAGAATAATATGTTCAAAATATGTGCTCTTTTACTTTTGCTTTGGAAATGGAAAAGGTCTAGTCAAGTTCATTGCATTGTGGGATATATTTAGGGATAACACTGCTGTGCAGTGCATGTTGTTTGCAAAAGTCTTTCAGGTATTCTATGCATACATTTTTTGCATACAGCACACAGTATACACACTGCTTGTATGCTATTCCAAACATATGGGCTCCTCTTTAGCTTCCCTGCCCTACAGACAGCAAATAATATATTACCTTTTGAAAATTCACATCCACATAAATCTGCACAGCTATTTTGAGCTTGTCTGTCCATTCAGGGACATTGGTGAAGCAACTGGACCAATATTTCAGACACAATCACAGGAGAGGTCTGTGTTTATGATGTCTATGGATGCTTTACTTCACTCTGCTTTATTGTGGAAGCTCTGTGAAACCAGCCATGGCTTCCTCTCTCACACCATAGATGTTTTGATATTTTACAAAAAATTCTTTCATTTTTTCTGTGGGAATGTTCAATGGAACAGATCCAGCATGTTGCTCTTTTACCATTCAATCAATGCGGAAATAAACAT
Organism: Spinibarbus caldwelli; assembly: GCA_039654775.1. Classification (NCBI taxonomy): domain Eukaryota; kingdom Metazoa; phylum Chordata; class Actinopteri; order Cypriniformes; family Cyprinidae; genus Spinibarbus; species Spinibarbus caldwelli. The sequence continues at coordinate 8,913,151 of CM077233.1, forward strand.
TTAGGTTCGTGAAGAAGGAGTGTAAAGGATTGTTTGAAAAGAATAAAATGTCTTTACAACTAAACAGCATGATTGAGCCAGTTTATTCAGGTAATTGGTCTTATAGTCAAGCTAATAGTGGAAATAACTATCTCTGATACATACTTTCTACCATAAATGATGAGCAACCCACTAGTAGGTATTAATTCATCAGCTCTGTCCTCTTTGTTTCTTCAGGTGTGTCCAGAGCAACATTGTTCTCCTAACACAGGCCTTCCGGAAGAAATTTGTCATCCCTGATTTCCAGCCTTTTGCCTCCCACATTGATGCACTTTATGAGAAGGCCAGAAATCTCTCTGGGGGGCTGGTAAGATGAGGGAAACAGACATAATAATTCTTAGTGATTCTTTTCAACTTGACACAACCATCGTTTCTGATCAATTATTTCTTTTGCTCACAGGTTGCTGACTACATTCCCCAACTTGCCAAATTCAGCCCAGATCTGTGGGCCGTTTCCCTTTGCACAGTCGATGGACAAAGGTATGAATCATACTCCTTCATTTACTGACAACTACTTATTTTAGCTTGAGATTAACTTAGTTTAGCTTCTTCTGTGGAGAGGAACTGTTTTTTTTAACCATCAATGACTAGTTTCAGTGCATTTGTCCCTTAAAAAGGTTTAGTTTCATGTCAAAGTGTTAAGATTTTCATATTTCAACAACCTTTGGTTATCATTTTGGGTATTTATTAACCAGACCACTTGAATTGTGCTAGCACTGACCATTCACTATATGTACATTATGACAAGTACCGGAAATACTTCATATATTTTGGTTATAAAACCATCAGATAAAGTGGCAGCTAATCTTATCGTTCAATAAATGCTCCACGTATCTCCTGGACTAGTCACCCAGCACAGATAAAATGTGCTAATATTAATCCTCTCATTTGAGAATCATTGATAACAGGACTATAAACTCACAGTCATTAATGATTCCCTCAATACTTAGACCCATGTGTCATGGTACAGCCTTTGATCTCTGATAATTAGGACATACTAAGATATAATCTGTATGTTTTTACCCCATGCTATAGGATTTGTTGTAAAAAACACTGTGCCAGAGCCTTGACCTATTGACAAAAATTGATGGAATAACATTAGTCATTTTACTTTGTTCTATTAAGGTCTTTAAACAACAGCAACAACAACAAAAAAAACCTGATTAACTGAATTAACTCTAATTCTAAATTCCATTTTAGCAAATTTGCAACAGTTGTTTAAAGCTATTATAGAAACGCTATTATCTATTTACTTATTTAATGTTTTATCTTTCATCTTTTATCTAATTATTTACTAAATATGAAAAAAAGAAAGCTATGTAGAACAACAGCTCATACTTTAAAAGGTATTTTTAAAGCAAAATTATACAGCAAAAAATTGACACAATTGACCATTGTCACAACTGCTAACTATTTCTTTCTAATTTATAAAGAAAACAATTATTGTTTATTTATAGTATTTAGAGGTAGAGAGACATTCTAAAAATAACCTTATAAATACATTTTATTTATGTTTATTTTTATATAAATTAGACATCTTTGAATGTTGCTGAAAAAATATGTACACATTTATGTAATTCACACAACAGAGCCCAGTCAGTAGCCTAAATCATACATTATTATTGCAAATGTTTTCCTAACAAGACTTTATAGAGTGGGAAAAGAGCTGTTTATAAAGGTCAGAGCAATTGGAGAAAATGAAAAAATATATCATAAATTTTAATGTCTTTGAATCTCTATGTAAATCAGGATCATGTCTTTTTTTTTTCAATATTTTAAACATCTTCATATCATGTTAAGAGTCACAGTGTGTCTGTTAGGTTCAGTTTTAGGGTCATTATTTTTGTTTATTTGCTTATATGGACCATAGGAAGATGTCTCTGGTTCTGATCTCTGTTTACTCTTTTGCACAGACACACAGTGGGTGACACTAAAGTGCCATTTTGCCTGCAGTCGTGCGTGAAGCCGCTCAAGTACGCTATTGCCGTGCATGACCACGGCACTGAATATGTGCACCGATTCATTGGGAAAGAGCCCAGCGGCTTACGCTTCAACAAGCTCTTCCTGAATGAGGAAGGTAAGGATTATAACCATCAGCTTCAGCATGACTGCTTTCTTCCACAATCATTTCTGTAATGTGTTCTTTTAAATATGCAGCCCAAAGAAATAAGAAATTCTATTTTTCCACAGATAAACCCCATAATCCAATGGTGAATGCTGGTGCAATCGTGTGTACCTCTCTTATCAAGGTAAGCATCTTCCATTTGTTTTTATTTTATTTTCATGTTAGTGTTTGACTACTCCTCCTAACTGTACTCACATTTACCTGATTTGAATTAGCCAGAACAGATTATAATATTTGGCAGTGGCTAGAATATTGTTGATAAATGTTTTTGAGACACATGCAGTAATCATTTTGGCTGTAGTTGTATTTTGAATAAGTGATTGTGATCAGTGCTGCCTAGACTAAGACCAAATGACGATCAGTGTGTTTTGTAGGTGGTTCTTGTCTTTTCTCTGTGTTTATTACTGTACACAGTACACCTACTCAAGGCGTCCACTCTCATTGTAAACTAAAATGTGTGGAGTTCATCCTGTTTTCAGGACCATTATTGTTAGAAGTCTGTTGGCAATGAATTTTGAGTAAAATTCATTCAGACTTTCTATTATCCACATTTTTTCCACCCACTGTTGTGGCTTAGGCTGGGTGATAAAACTAAATAAATAAATAGTTTATACAAAAATTGCACAAAAACAATGAGCTAAAACTAAACTAAAACAAAAAATGATCTAATTTACATAACAGAGCCCATTCAGTACCCTAAACAATACGTAATTGTTTACGTAAGTGCTTTCGTAATGAGACGTCAAAGATCGTGAGAAGAGCGGCCTATAGAACATAAGTATACTAGAATGTTGTTTATAAATGTCAGAGCAGCTGGAGAAAAAAAAATCAATTTCATTTATCTATTTCATTTCAGTGCCTCTCTGGGTGTTAATTAGGCCCACTTTTTCAGAAAAAAGATATGTAACAAAATACATTATATTTTTTATGATTATTCTTTCAGACTTTTGTTATTTGATTTTAATGTAATATTTTATATACAGTACTTTTATATATATATATATAAAAATCTTCTAATTACTTTCAAGACAGAATCAAGGCAGATGTGCATTGTTGAACACAAGAAAGAGTATTCCATTGTTTTATTTATATGCATCAAAACAATATGTGGCAATAAACCACAGTATTTTCATTATATAATATAAACATTTTAATATATAAAAGTCATACACAAGATGCAAACATCATTTAATCAAAGTTGTGTCCAATTGTGTCCAATATCATTTTTACTACTTAAGCTATTTAAACTTAAGCTACTTTTACTACTTAAACACTTTTAGGAAACTTGGCTTTAGAATCAATTTGATATTCATGATATTCACAGAGGTGCTTGATTTTACATCACAGAAAAAATCATTGCAAATATATTGTGAATATTGGTTATATCACTCAGCCCTACTTGTGCCATATTAAAAAAAAATATATAAAATTTGCTATAAGCGTTTGTAGTGGTTTCTTGAAGCCTGGCTGGTATTTCTTGGAATTGTTTGCACCTTTTGGTTGTGTTTGTGTGCTACAGCGGATCCACCTTGGTCTTTTATGTGTTTTAATCCATGTGCAAACACACAAGACAAGAAAAACACTTCAGCTGGGTTAATGGCGGTTTTGTAATGTAGATGTAGATGCTGTAGATTCTTATTGCCTTATGCACAGTTTACACTGTAATATATGCTTTATATACATATGTAATATATATGCTCACAGTTGAGCCCTTGTTTACATATGCATGTGTGCGTGTTATGCAGAGTGATCATTTCTAAACAAAACACACAAACAAGCGCACATACACATTTCTAGGATGTAGGAACTATTGTTATCCTCTGCATTGACAAGCTCGCATAAGAAAAAGAGTTCATATTTTTATGCATTCATAAGGGCTGTCAATTTAACGTAATTTTAGTGCAACAAATCTTATAACGATGAACTGCTTTTGTCTAGACATTGCAACCGTCACTGATGTATATCTAGTACCTGTTCACATAGAAAAACACTGTGGATGGACAAAGGATTGACAGACTCGACTGCAAAAGGGAGCGCTGTGGAAAACACAACAAAACAATATATTGATGTCTAGAGGCACTTTTTGTAATGTCTAATCCAATACTTTAATCTGTAAAATCTTTTATTTATTTAATTTGCAATTGATTAATTTGTTACAAACCATGCAGTTAATCTGATTAAAAAGTCAGTTGACAGCCCTAGAATTTATTTTAACCCAGCACCAATCCACACATTTAAAGGATGCACCGTCACTCTGTGTGACGAATGTTGGGCATCCTGTGAACAACACAGCCGTGAAGTTCAACCTCACATCTCCCATCACACCTAACTCAACCATTGTGATTGCTCTTCTCATATTGTTCTCCTGTGATATTGGTGTGACGCAAAATGTCTTTCACCCCTCTGATGTGTTCCGGTAGGTCAGTGCTGAATGTAAGTCGTGCCTGTCGGTTTCCTTTGCATCTAAGTAACGCATGACATCATTTCCTCCTTCCGAGACCTTGAGCACCGCCGTGAGCGTGTACTAAAAGCGTGTGATATGCTGTTGAAGGCTCTGTGTGCTGTTTTATGTTGTTGCATATTTTGCAGACGTAGGATCTGTGGGATTTTTTGACCACTGCTGCAGGTCAATGACGTTGGTAATTTTTCCTTTCCATTTTTCCTCCCTCCCCATGAACAAGCCTGGATACTAAAATATCAGTAGTGCCATTGTGTTCCTTAATAAGGCGCCGACTGCATAAAATAGAGCATCTGTGCAGGACCAAATGGTCTTTACTGCTGGAAACTACGGAAGCCCATTGAGACCATGTGTTATTATTTTATTTTGCCTTTTTTCCCCTAAGATCACGATGCATAAAATACTGATGCATGGCCTTTGTGTGTTTCTGAAGTAAACTGGGTATGCAATACATTCAGCATTTTTTCATACTAAGAAATGTAAGAAATGTTCAGCAGGGGTGTAAAAAGTAAAGAGAAACTGTGTTTGCATTCAGTTATGGTTATTGTGATTTTAATTCAGTAAGCTTTTGATAAAACATACTTAAGTGAAAAAAAATTTCCACATTTAATTGTAATTAAATAGAATAAAGAAATGCAACAAGAAAGAACTTTGTAAAGTAGCCCATTTAATTCTTTTTTATTAGTGTTCTTTGTAATGCTCAAAGACTTACCAGTTGTTTTTTTTTTTTTTTCTATTTGTAATTTTTAAATATTTTTTATGAAAGTGCTTTTAAATGCATATGTATATTGTAAAAAGCACAATGCAAATAAATGGGATTCAAACTTTTGAAATTCCGCTCAACTATGAACAATGATTTCACTTAAAATATTAAGTGTACATGCTGAATTTTTAACAGCCATTACAGTTACGGTTTTCAGTGTCACATAATCCTTAAGAAATCTTTTTAATATGCTGATTTGGTGAAAAATCATTGAAAAGAGTTTTGTTTGTTAAAGTGGTGCATAGTATTTCTGTGAAAACTGATAATTTCAGGATTTAATGGAATTTTTTTATTTTTTTATTTTTTTTTTTTTTTGTGACAGTGTAAAAGTCTTTACCATAGGTTTTGATCAGTTTAATGTATCTGTTGTGAATTAAACTATTACTTTCTTTCAACAACAACAAAAATCTCACCCAAACTTTTTAATGATAGTGTTTATACATATACAACAAATGTATTATCAAGCTTTAATGCAATCATACTTTTTTTCCCCCTTTGTAAATGCCCCCTTTGTAAATTAGGTAAGATACAGTTTTCCCAAAATAATACATAAATATAGTAATTAAGTGCAATTATTTGAGTACTTTACACCCCTGATGTTCAGCAGTCTTAACAGACTGTCAAACCAACACATGAGTCACTGTTAATTTATCTCAGTAATGCAATCAAGCTCAGTGGCTCTTAATGTTTTGCATTCATTTGATGGGTGCCTCAACCCACACTCAGTCTGGCAGAAAGTTGTAAGTTAATGGACACTGATCCACACTCACTCAGAAGCGCATCAACACACAATGCACAGATCCTCCTCACACATCATCTTAAGACGTTACCAACCCTGCTGATTCACATCCACTCTGTTTTTTGACCCACTTCTGTGTTTAGCCTACAGGTCTTCATGAACACGTTTAACTCCAGTCTTTGCTCTGTAGCGGTTCATCGTCATTTCCTTAGTAGAGCATAACAGTACTTTACTGTAGTACACATATGAAATGATAATGATCTTCTCATTGATTTCTAACAACAGATTACTAACTGATGATTTTAGCATTGTACTGGTAATATTAAAGGAATGAAATTATCCATTGCCTTACTGCTAATCCGTATGAGTTAGTTACTCTTCTGATTATTACTTTTAAAATGTGTTTTTATCTCTTTTAATGTTAGAAAGAGAATATATTTATATGTCTGTTTTTTCTTTCCTGTCTTTCAGCAGGGGGCCGGCAATGCTGAGAAGTTTGATTATGTAAGTCATTTATCAATAGATTACGATACATGTTTTCACAGGAACTGTTGTTTTTGAGTTTGATTTACCTGTTCTGATTTCTCTCTTGCAGATGATGAACTTCTTGAAGAAGATGGCAGGAAATGAATATGTTGGTTTCAGCAATGCCACGTATGTTTGTGATATCAGTTCTGTAGTTTTGATCATAGATACGGTTGGCAAACAGTCAGAATAAATAGTCCTCTTCAGTATTTTTAGTATCTGTTTTTATGCTATTCATGATATGTGTTGTGGGGTTCGATTGAGGGAACTGATTATTTATGTCAACTGATCTAGATTCCAGTCGGAGCGCGAGTCAGGAGACAGGAATTTCGCTATTGGCTACTACCTGAAAGAAAAGAAGGTTAGTATCTCAGGGAGATTTTGATGTGATTAAGTGATTTATTGCACCCAATCATCTCTCTATTTCTCTTCACACATACACTTCACATTTTACATGCTGTTACTTGTTTGGGGCCATTCACACAGAACACATTTTTGCTTTGAAAAAAATGAGACTCAAGCAGTGCAAGGAGGAAAAAACCCAAGGCTCCAAGACGTGTTGAACTTTTAACTTGAGCGCCGTGTTTCATGCGTGAAATGCTGCAAAAGATGCGAGACGCAAGCGCAATGGTCAAAGATGTCTGTTTAGTGCATGTTTACATAAAACTGAAAATTAGCGCAGTGGATCTGAAAAACATTTTTTGTGTGAATGGCCCCTTTGTCCATTTACTTCCAGGAGTGGTTCCTTGTTTTAATCTAAATTTCTCTTGGATGCAGTGCTTTCCAGGTGGTACAGACATGACTGCTGTTCTGGACCTCTACTTTCAGGTGTGTACAAAGATGACTTCCATTTCTGAGTTAGATTGTAACAAAAAAAAGTTATGAGTTTGTTGCAATGCATTCTGGAATTGTCTTCTGAAATGTTGGCATTGTAGCTGCTATACACTACCATTCTAAAAACTGTATAATATTAAAACTGTAAAAACTAGTAAACTAGTAAAAACTGTAATATTGTGAAATATTATTGCATTTTAAAATTATATTTTTATATACAATAAAATTATATATGTAAAATTATATTATTTACTCCATTACTACAATCAGAAATTATTCTATTATGCTGGTTTTGTGATTTTATTATTATCAGTGTTTAAAACTGCTTAATATTTTTTGCTGAATTGTTTGATTAATTGAATGTTCTAAAGAACTAATTTTATTTGAAATTTAATTTAAAATAAAAACATTATAAATGTTTTACTTTCACTTTTGATAAATACAATGCATCCTTGCTGGGAAAAAAATAATAATAATTTCATGAAAAAAAACACTTTTGAATGGTAGTGTATTACCAAATGAATCAATATTTAAAGAAATCACATCAAAATTGGAATCAAATCAAAGCAAGAGCTTGTGAATCAGAATCTGTAAATCACTGTCGATACACTATAACTGTATGGTTATTGGAGAACATAGAAAGCTGATTTGCTGACATGGCTCTGGCTTAGTTTGACATGGCTCAAGCATGGCAGGACTGCAGTCTGGTGACTCTGTCCCTTGACTCCTGTCATGTGCCTCTGAGATCATGCGGCATGTGTAATGGGATAGTGCAGCTGATGGCTTTCTCTTACACATACACAACGGACACAACCTGGCTTAATAATATTTCTTATTCATATGTGTTTATTTGTGTTTGTGTCCATATGTGTAGCTGTGCTCCATCGAGGTAACGTGTGAGAGCGCTAGCGTCATGGCTGCCACACTGGCCAATGGCGGCTTCTGTCCAATCACAGGCGAGCGTGTTCTGAGCCCCGAGGCCGTGCGAGACACCCTCAGCCTCATGCACTCCTGTGGCATGTATGACTTCTCCGGACAGTTCGCCTTCCATGTAAGTTTTTGTGCATGCAGATTCACACTCGTGGAAACACAGAATCACAGTAGTTCACACATTATGTGTGCCAACTCACTCCCTGTTATTTTTGAGCACTGTTTTACCACATCATGTGAACTTTCCTCTTTTTCCTTTCCATTTCACATTTTTTATTTTTTTTTGTCACTCTAAACATTAAAGGAATCTTTTAAACATCGCCTGCCCTCATTAAGTCATTTTTTAATACGTTACATAAATCAAATCCCCCTAGCTTTCAGAAATTAACAACATACAAAAAATTATATTTTTAATTGTTGAATGGCTTTGTCCAAACGCAAAAAAAAAAAAAATTATGTATGCTCTTAATGTCCACAGACACTTTTTAGAGCATGCTTGTGTCCATTATTTGTGCTAATTAAAGTACACTAAAATTCAAATTCACTGAACAGTTGTACCAATTTAGAATGCAGTATTTCAGGATAAAAATCTGTGAGTTATTTCCTGCAATACAATAAAATTGTGGTTTGCAAACTCCCCAAATTTAAAAGCAAATCAAGCTCATTATAGAACATGAAAATAAACCAGGCTATTTATTCTTAGTGAAACCCACCCAGAATCTTCCAGCCAAACACAACAGCTTCAGTTATGGTTATCCTATTTATCTGTATATAATTTTTTTAATGTTAATGTATTTTTTTCAGGTGGGTCTTCCAGCCAAGTCAGGTGTGGCTGGTGGTATTCTACTGGTTGTGCCCAATGTGATGGGCATTATGTGCTGGTCTCCTCCGTTGGACAAACTTGGCAACAGTGTCCGGGGAATCCAGTTCTGCACGGTATGTCAATGTTCTTGTTTGCAGACACACCTACACACACACAAACACTTTCATTTCTTATAAAGTTCAACCTATGTACTGGAAATAAGGAAAAAAAAATTTGAAAGTTCGCCAAAATTGTAAATATACTCTACTGTTCAAATATTTGATCTATATATATCCCAAATTTTTGACCAGTATTGTAGCTGTTTATATACATGATTCAGTTTAGTTATTTATAATTCATTTAAAAAAGGAGTGTAAAATTTTTAAGATTTGTAAGATTTCTACAGTATTTTACAGTTAGGTTGAAATACATAAACAGTATATTGAAACATTGTCAAAATGTTCCAATTTTTATTTTTATTATTTTGTTAAGCTGTATTACTTGGCCCTAGATGCATATCAGGCATTAATACAAACAATGGGACAGAATGTTTTTAAATATGCTTTTTGTCATCTGTCGTTTGTCTTATCTGTTTGCTGTAGTTTTGATTCTGTGATCCTGTCCCTCATGAGGACCTCTTATCATGTACCTTTGAAATAATCAGAATCTGTCTGTGTTATTTTAGGTCTTTCTGAGAAGCAGCACTTGTTAAAGTCTGAATATCAGTACAGCCTTTCAGACCTTTGTTAAAGGTCAAGGAGTCTATAATTACTCCCCGTGTGTCCTAAGGAAATCAGTGCCGCCACAATCCATGTCTTTGACTCATTAGTGGTGATAGTCTGACTCAGGACGACCCCAGCAAGGGGACCAGAGCTAATTGGTGGAGCTAATTCTGGGTTGGGAAGTATGACTAGAATTTTAGATCATTAAAGGGATAGTTCACCCAAAAATGGAAATTCTGTCATTAATTACTCATCTTCATGTCGTTCCAAACCCGTAAGACCTTCGTTCATCTTCGGGAACACAAATTAAGATATTTCTGATGCATTCCGAGAGCTCTCTGACCCTCCCATAGACAGCAAGGATCCTTACACGATCAAGGCTGAGGAACATAGCAAGGAGATCGTTAAAATAATCCATGTGACATCTGTGGTTCCACCGTAACTTTGCGAAGCTACGAGAATACTTTTTGTGCGAAAAGAAAAAAAAATTACGACTTTATTCAACAGTTTGTTTCCTCCGCGTCACCCTACATCTCCATTTTGGAGAGTATCACGTACGTAAACAACGTATGAAACGTATGTACGCGGATACATTGTTTACGTTCAGATCAAAGCGTAAACAGCGTATCCACATATGGTGCTGCTGACACAGAACAGCATACGTTGTATGAACAGTTTGACAAATTTCTACTGTCACACGGTATTTAGAGCCACAGTGATATTTGAGGGCCTTGTTTCTGTGATCAGTGTTGCTGTGCCAAAAGAACGGTAACAACTGGCAAGTCAGAGGGTCACAAGACAGGAAATGGATGTAATATTAGACATTCAGACATTTCTGCCAACTCCCTACAAATTCAGGGAGTGTTCTCAATGTATGAACCCTTCCAGTCATAGTTTATAAGGTGAAGAAGAGTTTCAAGGTTACTGCACATTACACAAGCTTGAGTCAACATGAAATCAAAATGAACAATTATTATTAAATAATATTACAGTATTTACTATAAATGATTAATTTTTTTATAAATGATTGATTTTTTTATTACATATACAAATAAACTATTTTAATGAGAATAATAATATTTTAAATTAATATGATTAATGTTATATAAATAATGATTAATAATGAAATTTGGTAGTACTAGTAATAAAAATAGTTTAAAAAAAACATAATAATGAAGATGATATAATATCTAAAATAAACTAATATAATTGTTACATAAATATACAAATAAACAATAGTAATAATTACTATATATATTATATATTTAATAATGACAATAAACTGTAATAGCAAAAAAAAAAATAATAAAAATAATAGTTCATTTGTACAAAAAAAAGGGCTGTACAAAAACATTATCTTAGCTGAAAGACTAAAACAGAGATGGAGCACATACTAATTTGCTTCTCTGTTCTCAAGAAAGAGTTTAAGAAAGAAAAGAAAAATAAAACGAGCGTACAAAAACTTTATATACTCAAAATCTAGATATCTATTAATAGTAAAACATTGGTTGCTCCTGTTGGGTGCCACTGAGTGCTAAGTCCATTCGGGCCGGGCTCGGGCCATGTTTTTTTTTTTTATTATTATTTATTTATTTATTTATTTTTTACAGATCAGGCTCGGGTCAGACTTGGGCTCATTTAGCTTCTCTCCTTTCGTTGTGCCCATACACGCGCAGAGCACACATGGCTACTGTATGAAATACTGATTATATTATAAATATTATACATGGCCTACGCAATACACAACGCATAAGCATGCATTAGCATACAGATGACAGTTGACCATGCAGAGCATCAGGGAGAAGTTGGAGCATAGGGAGTTATTAAAAGTTCCCAATGCTTCGGGAAAAGCTGCATTTTGGATCATCCATTCATTTGATGATGATCCTGACTTGCCATCTCCTCATTGGATGCGCCTTTAGAGAGAAATGCATCTTTAGGAATTTTATATTGAAAGAGTTTTTGTTTTCGATTCAAGTTATTTCGTTTTAAAGTAGTAATTCAAGGCTTTCTATAGATACTAGGGATGCACGATATTGGATTTTTGCCGATATCCGATATGCCGATATATTTCAACTCATTTTGGCCGATACCAATACCGATATATTTCCTTTTGTTTGGAAACAACACTAAGTCTCTCCTGTACATAAATTATAAGCAAAATATTTTTTAATTTTGGTTAGTTTTTAACAAAAACTTATGTTAGAATTAAATAAACAATAATGAAGGTTTTTTGACAGTACATTGAAGCTTTGAAAAGAACTATAAATAAACCATTATCAATCGCTGCATTTTTTTTTCCCCCAGAAAGATGCAGTTTTAACCCTAACATTTTATTTTAAGATTTAACATTTGTAGATTGTCTAAAGCAAAAGAGTTGTAAAAATTCTGAAAATCTTTGAGCTTATGATTTGTTTAAAAAATCAAACATATTACACATTAATGAATAAATCAGTATATATAAAATTATTTATTTTACAAGTGTCATGTTTGTAAATTTTTTATTTAATTTTTTTTTTCATGTAAGCTATAGCTTCTGACCTTTAAATCAAAATATACTCATTATTTTATGACATCAGTTACTGCTTTATTTAATCACAAACAGTCTAAATGTTACTTGTGTAGGCTATTTTACTTTTAATTGAAGTAGAAGTAGGCCAACAGCGCCCCCTACAGATTAAAACGCCCTACTGAGCGGGCATTAGGACCCGAGGGAGGCTGCCGCTGCATGTGCTATCACTGTTTATACACGAACGCGTCATTCTGTACGTGCTTTCACAGATTAAATGCAGCGATCCAAAAGAGTGAATCCTAATAGTCATTCAGACAAAACTTTGCTTCAAGAATGAGCCACACTGTTGACGTGATCTAATCGCCAGCACACCCTGAGCACATGTGAGTTGAGGTATTCCTCTTATCGGCAAGACATATCGGCATAATTTTTCATATCGGGCTGATGCTGATATTTACATTTAAAGCTGATCAACTGATTCTGATATCAGTCCGATAACATCGTGTATCCCTAATAGATACTATATTTATCAAGTCAGTGAGGCAGGTATTCGCTGTTTCGGTTTTTCAGAAGGGCTCCTGCTCAAAACCGAAACTGCTTTTTTTCTTTATTTTATAAAAGCACGTTTTGTTGATATTGTGAGTGCACACAAAAAAAAGTAGACCCTTTACAGTTCCGAACAATGTAGCCTATTACTCTTACCTTTATGAGCAAAAATGACAGTGTATTTTGAAATGTTTCCAATGCAAGTGATCGCTCTGGCGCGTCCTGTAAAGTGCGCTTCAGCTTCCACTCTCCGCACAAACAACTGGATATGCGTCAGTGCACATTTATCTAGGTTAAGCGTTTAAACTAACATTGTGGAGCTGTTTTGTAACTACAGATTTAATTGTAGACAAGTCGTGATGATTTGAGAAGGCTAAATTGATCAAACATATATGATCAACTCACTGTCTTCCGCTGGCCGCTTGGTCGTTACTTTAAAAAAACAAAAGCTAAAAAAAAATGCTCCAAATGTTTTTCTAAATTAACTTAATAAAATAACGAAACGAAATACAATCACTTTGCCATTTCATACAAAACTGAACTATTTTAATAGCTGAAACAGTAGTATAAGCTGTTTTGAGAGAAGGGGAAAAAAAGACGGGCTCGGGTCAGACTCGGGCCAAGAATTCTGATAAGTTGTCGGACATGGGCCGGGCTAGGGTCTGAGCATCTTGGGCCAGGGCCGGGCAAGGGCCTAGATTTTAGGCCCGTGCAGGGCTCTACTTCAGACACTCAACGTCCTTCAGTTCAGTGTGTGTGTGTGTGTGTGCGCTTTGAGCCTTTGACCTCTCAGACTGACTCCTGTGGCTTTCTCTCCTGCTGTAGGATCTGGTGTCCTTGTTCAACTTCCACAACTACGACAACCTGAGGCACTTCGCCAAGAAGCACGATCCTCGCAGAGAGGGAGGGGACCAGCGGGTGAGTGCCCTCTTCCATTTGCCCACCAGCCTTGCCCTCCCCACGTGCCCCATCGATGCGTTACACCACATCTTGTATGAATGACTGCACGTAATAATTTACTCAAGTCTCTGAAGCTGTGAAAATATCGCAGAGGAAGCTTATTTCCACTAAACGCCTGGTATAAGCCCTGCAGTCAGCCGTGTACAATCACGCCCCCTGCAGGAGCATTTTGACACTACATGCCTAATTAGGTAGCTACTTTATGACCCAAAGAGTGTAGCTGGTTTTGTTGCTGTTTTTGATGTGCTGTATCAGCACCAGTATTGGGCAAGTTACTCTGAAAATGTAATTAAATTACCGATTACTCCTTTTAAAAGTAATCACATTACTGTTCTGCTTACTTGATTTCAAAAGTAATGTTACATTACTTTTTTCTGTGGCTACATCCATGAAATTTACATGAAAGCAATGGCAGAATGCCAGCAAATAGCGCTGCTTTTATAATCTCTAAAAAGATCTCAGTTCTTCGCAATCTCACAAAGCTCTGTTATAACACAATGAAAATATGCATAATGAATCTTTCATAATGTCTTCAGTTCGTGTGTTATAATGAGAGGATTCGTGTGCACGCACATTTCAGCACTGCACTCCTGACTGGCCATTGCATTCCAGAAATCAACATTGCGCAACGCAGCAAACACGTTATAGCCTAAATAGAAACTCTGCCTATGCTTTCGATTGTTAATCATTTTTATTTTATATTAGTCCTTGTTGATTTTTTGCAATAGATGAATAACAATGTATTTGTTTTAGATATTTTATGTTTAGATATTTCTATTTTGCGGGAATCCCGTGAATCATTTTATTCTCCTGCATCCCGCACACACACGAGTGTCTACCCACCCGCAGCAGCACTCGCCCATCTTGTCCCGCGCCACGCTCTGATGCGTCGGGTCTCGTGGGAGACCAGGTCTCTAATCCACTGGCTCTGGACTCGACAGTGTGTGTGCTACACCCTTTTTACAATCTAGATTATAAAACACTGCATTCTGTCAGCAATGTAACGCGGCAGTAACGTACCTCTGCGTGTAACTGTACTCTAATTACTATTTTGAAAATTTTAACGCGTTAAATTTCTCCATTACTAAAAAAGTAATCAAATTTCAGCGACACGTTACTAAGTAATGCGTTTCTGCCCAACACTGGTCAGCACAGCTAAATCAGTGAGTAAAGAGCAGCGGTTGATTCATCATCAAAGTTCTCAGCTGTGCATGAGATTCTAATTTTGCATGTCGATTGCCATCTCTTGATTTGCCATGTTTTATGCTGTTTTATCCCAAATTTTAGTTTTGCTTGCTTCAGTCTGCATTTTTAGATTTGTAATCAGAAGGCCCAGACGGGATCTATAGACTTTTCCCACATTTCGAATAATCTGTGCAATGGATCTAAAGATGGTAAAAAAGTGCATACTCCTATCTATAGCTGGAAAAATAAATAGATTAGCTCAAATATTTAAGTCTGAATACAGACCCAATTTAAAAAAATACAACAAGGGCAGTTTTCCTTAAAAAAAAAAAAAAAAAAAAAAAAAAAAAAAAAAAAAAAAAGATTTGTTATAAAATATAGTATCATTGGCACAAAAAAAAAAAAACTACAGTGATAGATTATGGGGTCCGTGGTGATGCCATTTGAGGCTTTTGAATCCAAAATATGTAATTTATGTGACTTCTGCAAACCCAGTGAGATTTTTTTTAAACTCAGAATAATAATAATACAATTATTAATGAGCAAAGTTGTTGTTGCAAAGTAATATAATTTATTGAAGTGTTTTTATATTATTATCTTATTCATTATTGTATATTACAATATAATCTAAAATATACTATTTTTATTATTATTATTGTTATTATATGAGGCATATGCAAATCCTTTTTTCTTTTTTTGGAATAGGAGGGCTCTCTTTGTAATACTTTCTTTAGAGACCCCCAAATCTAATCTGTTCTCTGTGTTGCTCAACACAGCAGTACACATCTGGACCCCAGGATAACAAGAGCCTTTCAAAAGAGCTGGCTCTCAAAGACACTGTGTGGACAAAAGTCTGGCCTACTAAGCACAATGAGGACAGCTTCACTACATGCTTTATGTAGTGTATCCGGAAGAAATTGTCTCTCTTTTGAGTTCTTCAGTCTGCATTCTTAGATTTATAATCAACAGGCCCAGACGGTCTCTGTAGACTTTTTCCACATTTCAAAAAATCTGTGGAATGGATTTAAACATGGTAAAATGAGTTCAACTTTGCTGAAAATACTCTTATGTATATCTGAAATAAATAAACAGATTTAAATATTTAAACCTGAATACAAACGTGATTGTAAAAAAATACAAACCTTGGGCATGAGAAGATTGAGCAACTGAGACAGTTTTCCTGTTGAAAAGTATAAGTTGCAAAATAAGTGAAAAGGCATTTTACAAATTCAAAATATGCTATTTATTAATTTTTTTCAAGGGGTAACATTATCAATTGGCTCAATAATAATAATAATAATAATAATAAATATTAATTATTGCAAATAAATATAATTTATATGCTGCTATTTATATTCATTATATTATTCAATCAAAAATGTTATGTTTTTAAATTTTTATTATTATAATTATTATTAACCTGCATGCACAGATTCTGTGTGGGCCTGGTCATCTGTTAATAATGATCATGACTTAAATCAGACTACTGCAGCTTAAATGAGGCATGTGCAATTTCTGTGATAAAACAGACCTCTTATGGGTTTTTGTTTTAAAATGTTGAAAAATGTGACATTTTCCCAGCTGTGTGAATACAAGGTTTATCTTTATGACTGTTTGTTTTTGTTGACTTTGAAGTCACCATATTGAACAGTGTGAGTCACACACATTCCCAGGAGGCCCCTAAAAACTAATCTGATCTCCATGTTGCTCAACACAGCAGAACACCTTCGGACCCCTGGATTACGAGAGCCTTCAGAAAGAGCTGGCTCTCAAAGACACTGTGTGGACAAAAGTCTCGCCCACTGAGTGCAATGAGGACAGCTCCACTACTGTAGTCTATAGGATGGAGAATGTTGGAGAAGGCAACTAAAACGGATCTGACTCACCTCGGCGAGCTCTTTGACTGTATATATTTATGTACTTTGACAGTTATTTATTTTCAATGAATCTCATTCTGGGCACATGTTGGTTCTTAACCAGTCTCGGTAGGATATGTCTAAGTCCTTATGCCTTGGCTTGTGTTTATCTATCTGTGCTAATGCTTAAAAGCATAGTGGAGGTCTTCTGTTCTTTACCTGGACTGCATGGACTTTAGGTGCGACGTGATTTATAGCCTCAATATTCTCTCATAGACCAGCAGGTGTTTTTTCGGTGGATGTTGAGGATTGGCTGTTGAACAGAGACTACAGGTGGTTCTGTTTTGCACTACGATTGAATGTTGTGGTCATGCATAATGAACCGCGTCTCACCACATTCAGAGTCTTCAGTGAGGCCTTTAACTTGATTGTGTCACGAGCACATGGACCAGGGTTCCTACATGGTTTGGAAAAAGTATGGAATTTGATTTAAGTAATTTCCAGGTCTGGTACAGTATGAAAAAAAGAAAGCAGAGTATGGAAAAATACTTGCAATTCCAGACTTTTGCCCCCATTTCGGTTTTTATAATAGAAAATGAATGAATGAATTCAAGGTGCACTTTTTAATTATGCCAAATGTTTTGCATTTTGGGTTTCTTCTTACGATATTCTTAGCACCATATGACATAGCCTCGAGGACCTTTGCAAAAATAACAAATATAGAGACTTTTATGTGTGCACGAGAAACCATTAAACTTAGCATATAGGACAATGCACACTTAGCCACCAATTGTGACATCAGCCCATTTCGCGGTGTGGTGTCTTGGCCGCCACAGAATATGCATTAAAGAGACCTAAGGCCTTGAAAACTGCCCTAATGAAAGCCACATTTTGAACACTTTTTTTTTCTTTTCTTCTTTTTTTTTGTACAATAGCAATCTTTTTTTATAGACCCTTGTACTTGGCAAATATGACAATGCACAGCTGTATTGTGCCATCAGCCCATTTCATGTCATGGTTTTTAAATTGAATGGATGTGTTAGATGGATGTGTTAAATTGAAAGTTAGGCCTTGATATTAGAGGTGCTACCATAAGGAAAGCCAAATTTTGAGCAAGTAGATCTCTGTTAATTCATGTGCATCCATGCTCTCACTTTATTCATAGTAAGATAGCAGTGATGCATAAAGGAAATAGGTTATATAAAACTAGAAATTGTAATGCGTAAGCATGCGAAAAATTCCCATGCGCGTGTGAATAGTTTCTCGAGGGTACAAAAAAGTTTCTTGTGTGCATGCAAAAGTCACTTAGAGAAAATCAATGTAAAAAAACCCTGAAAATTTAAAAAAAAAAAAATATTTACAGAGGACTATAATATATATATCAAAAAATAAAGCTGAAAATAGTGCTGTATGAACCATTTATGTTAAATATGGTCTTAAAATCTACTGAGAGGTTTGAAAATTTGAGTCTGGAAAAGTATAGAATTTTGAAATGGAAAATTTGTAGGAACCCTGATGGACGTCCTCTGAAACCTTTTGTTGCAAGTACTGTGCAGGTGACATAGGCCGGCAAGGATGACCTTCACTCAAAAAGGTTCACACAAAAATGAAAAATCTGAATTTTTATTCACCCTCATGTTGTTTTAACCCCATATATTGCTGTTGTTTCTGTAGAACACAAAAATATTTTTTTAAGAATTTTCGTGCTAATTTCTTACCACATTTCATACAACGTATCATAAAAATAACTATAAAAATTGTCCATCTAACTATATTTTAAGTCCTTTGAAGCCATATACTAGCTTTTTGTGGGACAAAATTCTAATTTATGTTATTCATTAAGTATTTTTTTAAAAGAGGCATTTCCTTTAAATAATTATCATTATTAATAATAATAATTATTATCAATCACTATTATATATCATTTAATAATAGTGATTTCAGTCTGTTCCTAACAGAAAGCTGTTACAGTTGACCAGCCAATGAAAGCAATAGTTCACCCAAAAATGTAAATTTGGTCATTATTTACTCACCCTCAAGTCGTTTTGACCCCATATGATGATGTTGTTGTTTCTGTGGAATACAATTTTCATTCAACCTTTTTCCATGTTCCATAAAAAAAAAAATCTCCATTAAAAATGACCATAAAAGTTGTCCATCTGACTAAAATTTTCTGAAGCCATATACTTGCTTTTATAAGGTTAAAGATGAAAATTTGATCAAAGTTGTTACTGAAAATGGCATTTGCAAATTTGATATCTAAAATTTAGTCTGTTCCTCACACAAAGCTATTACACAACTTAAAAAAAAAAAAACTTTGACTATAGTGCAGACTTGGAATATAGTCTTAAGGACCACTTGTATAAATTACCTGTGGCATGTAGCCAACTATGGTAACCCATACCCATTTGTGCTCTGCGTACTGTATGACATACAACATAAAGGTGAAGTAGTATTTTCCATTTTGTCTGAACTATTCCCTTACTACTACCTTAGGACACAGTGTGATTTCATTGCGACCAAGCGTAAGGTTAAAAGGGTTCCTCATGTTGCAAATGGGTTATTAATTCTTAGATTAGTCCTGATGTGTTCCTGCTAAATTGCTTGTCTTGGTGACTGCGTGTCCTGAGAGGACTGTTGTAATGTGCAGTGTTTGCATCATAGAGCCGCACTAGTACTGCTCAGCAGCCATTGAAACCTGCTGTCAGACCGTCTTTGCAGTGAAATCAATAACGTTACAAACCTTCCACCTGCCCTTTGTTCCGTTTCTGTCAGTATATTCTCACATATTATTACTAGAAACATTTATGCACCTTATTGATAGTTCAAAATGTTGGTTTATATTCAGTTTCGATAAGCTTCTGAAGTGGTTTTATTGGTGGAAAAATGCTGCCCTTATCAGGAAGATATTAAGTATTATCATGTTTTCTTTTTTTTTAATCTTTTAAATATAAATGTTCATTTTATTTTTGCATGATTTTCTTTGCTTTCACATGCTTGTATATTTCTGGGTTTATTTGCTTAGTTTGTTTTTGTATTATAATTTTCATGTCTTGTTTTTGCGCTGCTTTAGTAGAGAAGTGTTTCTCATGCTCACTGACAGCTTTAACTATCAAAATATGTTCATTATAGTCTGGCTTGAGGAAGCAGCTCGCTCTGATTACTTGAACAGTCCCGAGTCTAACAGAACAGCTGTCAAACACTTCATCACAATATATTATCATCTGGTTTTACACTGACATAACACTTCTGTTTGTTTTCTCATTGTGTATTTATGTCATTTGTTCTGGTTTTCTTTTTTGTATCATTAATAAATGTATTTAATCTCATTGTTACCTGAAATCAGTTCCATTTGTTGCTGTTTTGTGTGTTTTGGAAAATGATAAAGGAATGTGTTCCTTCATCATTTTATTAATTTGTGTTCTGACACTATTTGCCTCAAAAATCATTATTGATTGCTTGAATGACAGCTTTACTTAAAAAGGCCTGTTTGACTACAGCTTGCATGATAACCACAAAAACATAACAGAAAATATCTCTATGAAAGTATTCTCATGTTCAAGGAAAACATGAAAGTTGCAAAGAATTTTAAAATTACGTTTTTTTTACATTTTAGTATTCACCTAATATGAAGTATCATTCATACATAAAATGATTATATATTATTTATATACAATTGTTATAAGATTTTCTTTTATATATATTTATTTATTTATTTATGTATACAAAATATTTTTGCTTTTTATTAGCATTTTTGACATCTTCATCCAGTAATGGTGCATGATTGGAAAAGTCATGTAAATTTGTTTAGCAGAAGGTGATTTTTTTTTTTTTTTTTTTTTTTTTTTGAATATCTGCCATCCATTGTTGCTCCACTGCCTTCTGTTGCACTTCATTGTTTAGTCTGTGTGGAAATGCAGCTATCGCAGTTCCTATGCTGTTTATCAGTTCTCAGCACAATCATTATTCTATTATTGTTATTAGCTTTTCCTTGTGAGCCATCATTTCTTAGAAACAGCTTCTAGTTGGCTTAATCTGAAACTAACATGCACATTTTTATAGAATAATTACACGTTAGCAGACAGGAATAGTGTTTTGTGTTTCTATTTAAGACATTAAACTGACTTGGATGTAATTAGATTATAATTAAACACACACGCAAGGAGACTCTGACATTTCTCAGATGATCTTTAGGTCCTCCCACTGTTAGACTTCTCTCAACATTTGTGGGAAGGAAAGCAAGAATACTTCATATACGAGATAATAGTGAGGTATTGAAGTATAATAATAAAAAAAAAAAACTTTAATTTAAAAATTAATTCAAAGTATTAAATCTTAAATGCATGATCATTACATGTTAATTTTTATGTAATCATAATCTTTATGTACATTTTTCATCTAATGTTAAATACCAAGTGTTTGTGTTGTAAAACAGATCATATGTATTTGGACATCTGATTGTTATTCGAATTGATGGTTTTGGTTGGTTTATGATCACTTTTTGTACAAAACTTTCTAAGAATGGCACAAATAGAATTTGCAGAGAACGTCTTTGCAACAAGATGGGCACTTTTTTTTTGTAAGTTGTCTGTATTTGTTGTCTTGAAGTTTGGGGTTTTGCTGACTAACATGAAGGGTTGCTGATGCCCCCTAGTGGTGCATCTCTGTCCCTCACCAGCACTTGCCTTAACAAAGCATTTTTTTTCACAGCATGGTAGTAAAATGCATTTAATTTTTTTTGCATGGCTTGCTTGGCTATTTTATATAATAAGATGCTAATTCAAATCAAATGTATCCTGCTGCTACTGAATCAAATATATATTTATTAATGTTTTTGCAATCTAAGAATCATACAGGGTTCTTGCAAATTTTTATAATGTAAAAATAAGTAATTTGAAAAGTCATGGACATTTATTTTTTGGAAGGTCTAGGAACCCCGTCTATAAAATATCAAACTTAAAATGCAACCTTCAGTATTATACAGTATGAAACGGGGGATCCCTTTGCCTTTCGCTCAATCCACCTGTAAGAACTGTTGAATTCAAGTGTTCTTATTTCAATGCACTTGATTTAATTTTTCATTGTCTATTTGCTGTTTCCTCTCACCAGTTCTCTATTCATTTCAGTCTGTTAGAGAGACACTCTGGAGGCCTCCATTTCTGCCCACCATCTGTCCATAATAACATTTCTATTCCACAAAGGCTCTTTTCTATCATTCCAGGTGAAATCTGTCATCAACCTCCTCTTTGCTGCCTACACAGGAGATGTTTCTGCTCTCAGAAGGTACGGAGTTCTTCATTGCCTACAAGTTTTTGAAGCGTTTTCTGTTCTGCTTCTCTAATATTTTCATTATATGTGACTGCAGGTTTGCGTTGTCCTCCATGGACATGGAGCAGCGAGACTATGACTCCAGGACGGCGCTGCATGTAGCAGCCGCTGAGGGTACAAAACTGCACATGCTGTCACTTTAGCTTGTCACTTATTAGCCAAAAACCAGTGGTGTCTGTTAGTTTGGTATCTGATTGTTTGCTGGCTGGCAGTAAACAAACTGTAAGATAACAAAAAAGATGACAAACAGAAAGTGAGGCTGTATTTTACTTGTGCATAAAGACCCAAAATGTGCATGTCCTTGTCACTATGCCACATAAATTTGGTAACTGCGACACTTGGTTGTCAAAAGTGATAATGTTTTAAAAAATGGTGATTACCAATGCTACCGTGCAATGTGTATATTTTTTTTGCAGCTATATTTTGTATTTATGCCTTTTCATTCTAATTTAATCACTATAAATATAGGTCCTTAAATACTGTATTGCTGGGGAATTAACTAAATCTTTATTTCATGCTTTTTTTTTATTTTCAGTACACTGCATTTTTACATCTAAAGTTCAATCTGTAGTATATGTTGCAGAAATTAAATTATTCCTTTTGATTTTAGGACATATTGAGGTTGTGCGTTTTCTGTTAGAGGCCTGCAAGGTGAATCCTGTTCCCAAGGACAGGTGAGCAAACATGATCAAAATACTTCTGATTTTAGAGCAAATGTTCATTTTCTTAACCTTTTTAATTTAGAAATAGGTGATTGGAAGACATAAGGTTTCCCATGATGGTCTTGGAAAACTTTTCAGGAATTTAAATTTTAATTGGATGTTGATAAAATCCTAAAAAGTCACGTACAAGCCACGGAAACTGATTTCTAACAAGAATTAGGTTGAACTTTCTCTTTGTGAGTGCAATATGTCTAAAATTAATTAAAATGCATTTTCATATTAAATTTCAAATACAGTTACATTAATAAATACATTTAAATACTTTAAAATACATTTTGATTGTATGCATTTGTTTTTTTAATTATTATTATTATTATTGCTTATATATAATTTTTTTTTTAAGTCTAATATATTGGATATATGAAGGATTTATATTGTTGTTATAATAAATCAGGGGAGAGAGAGATTGATTTACAAAATAATTTTTATAAAGTTTCTATATTTTAAATATAAATATATTTTACACTTCTCATAATAATAAATTATAAAATTGGAGATTTAAATCTCTAACATTGTAGAAATGTAAAAAAAAATTGCTATTGTAAATTAATTATTTTTAAACATTCATTTTATAATAGTATTGCAATAAAAACATACTTCTGTCTTAACGTTAATAATAATAATAATAATAATGTTGTCAAATGGTTAATCGCACACAAAATAAGTTTTTGTTTACATAATAAATGTATGTGTGCTATGTATATTTATGTATCTATAAATACACACACATGCATGTATATATTTCAGAAAAAATGTTGTTTATATATTAATTATATTTATTTATAATATAAATTATGTGAATATAAATATAGACATGTAAATACATGTAAATATTTTCAAAATATATACTGTATGTGTGTGTATTTATGTATACATAATAAACATACACAGAACACACACATATATTATGCAAACAAAAACTTATTTTGTGTGCGATTAATCGTTTGACAGCACTAAATAATACCGTAATCATCATCATCCAATATTTATACAGTAATAAAACAACTAGAAAAGATGTGGAAACCTTGAAAATAAAATAACATTTATGTCCTCTAGGTGGGGCAACACGCCTATAGATGAGGCGACACACTTCGGTCATCATGAGGTGCTCGCCCTTCTACAGGAGTACAACAATAAATACAACCCACCGGTGAAGACTGAAGCAGATAAAGAGAGCACCGAGAAAAACCTGGACGGGATGCTGGAGACGTAACCATTTCCACTAGCACTAGAGGACACTCTTCTGGAACAGCCCAGTGAAGGACTGCTCCATCTCAATATCAGTGTTGTTTTGTTTTGTTTTTGGGGAAAACATGTTTTTTGTCAGTACAGTTTTTCATTTGACGTTGTCTCCTGTAGTTTTACATGCGTTTGTGAGACATTTTTGGCTTGTTTACAACTTCTTCCTTGCAAGAAAGGGTGTAAGTCATGATGATGGCCATATTTAATGGTGCAAAACGACTCTCAGTAGACGATATAATTATATGTTCAGTCCTTTCATGCCTGTGTAAATTTGATTGAGGTGTGGAGAATTTTGACTACAGCAATGTCATTGCTGTCTCGAGGGCAAACAGCTAAACTCGAGTATAGAATGATACCAAACAATCCTGTTTAAGAATTCAGGAGCTGTTTAGACTGGACGCGTTCTTGCATTAAAAACAGCTAGATTTGGCACGGTTGCCCAAACACTCACGATACTGCTGCTGGCCATCATATCTTCTTTCTTTATTGAAAAAAAAAAAGTAGCTCAGCAGAACGGAATGAAAATCGAGACAGGAGACTATTGCATTCCCATTAGGCTACCAAACAATCGGTCGAGTGTTGCCACGAATGACGATTATTATTAAGAATGCGAGAACGTGTCGTGTGTAAAATCCGAAATTAATTTTAAGTTCGCATGCATTTTTACGTGTATCACTTTTATTTTATTATACCTCATTATTTGAGCATTCTAACCACTGCCAAATACATTGTTATTTTAGTTAGTCTTTACCGTATTATCAGTTAGATGGTCTATATACAGTATATTCATCAAAGCACTCATATTTTAAATATTTACATGCCCCCAAAATGACTGCATTTTGAGAAAGTACACGATGTTGTAATCTGAGAACAAAAGCGATCAAAAATAAAAAGTTTACTGACGATGTGAAGTTATAAAAAAATCACATTATAAACAATATTTAATTTAAATCCTCAACACCAGCTTAATCATTATTGGATACAATTTAAAACCTCCTTTATTTATAAATAGGCTACTCATTATTTATAAATAAAAGAGACTGCATTTGTGCGAACTATCTGTGCGTTTATGTATATTTTATGAAGTGTTAAAATTACTGTAAATGTAGTTTGTATTGTGAGACAATTGCTTTAGCAGTGGAAAGATGATGTCAAACTTCTTCACTTGGACCAAACACTTGAAGAAAGTCAGTTAATTTGACAAAAATTAAGTTCATGTCAAAGTAAATGAATGTAAGCTACACTTTAGCACTATTCAGTATTCATTGAAGCATAAATATCTTGCTGATTTCTATTAGACTGTATCTGGCTGATTAAAGTCGGTGTGTGTACATGTGCAGTTAAAGCAATGGTATATTAAGATTAATCTTTGATGTGCAATAATGAATAAAATTGTGTTAGTAATTAAAAGGGTGTAATTTTACTTATACATCATATACAGTGGACAAAACTATATAAAACACTGAAATTCGGAGTGGAAAAAAAAATGTCCCACAACCTAATTTCAATTATACATCTCAAAAAGTAATAACAGAATAACCTCAATAATCAGAACAAGTCATATTCAAGCTGAAACAGTGCAGGATGAGTTATGCACCGAAATATAATACTATCTATGAGCAACAGTACCAGTAATGCATATCTAGCACACTAACAAGAATATTTTCCTACAATGCATTCAAGGTATACATTTTATCAGTTATCTCTGGGAATCAAACCCATGACCTTTGCACTTCTACCCTCATTCTCTGCCAGTTCAAAGCTTAAATCCTCTAGATCAAATGAGTCTGACAGATCATGTCCAACCTGTGGTCTTCATTGTCATGCTGTTGTACCATCTTGGATTTTCAAACCAGAAAGTCTGTCTTCATTTATCCCTCTTACAGCTAAAAAGAGAACAGAATTTTACTGTATTCCAAATGTCTTGATGGTATGCAAATACCAGGACAAAAGCACAAACATATAAGAGTCTCAGAACAGATGTATATAATATTGCATTTTCAACTTTATTATTTGGTGATTTTTTTTTTGTGCTTTATTTCCTTTGCTTGTTATCAGCTTCCTGACAGGATCAACTGGGAAGTGTTGGCTTAGTAAAACTAATTCTTATCTTATTTTCTTTCCTATGTAGGTCAGTTCAAGTGTGAGATCAATGGTCAGTAATGGCACATTACGCATGGTGCATAAATGTGAATGTAAAAGTCTTTACCCTCAGATGCACTGGTATAGTAGCGACTAAAGGCAACGTTTCTTGAGGTGTCTGGGTAAAGGTAGATGAGGGGATTCACTGGATCCTTCTCTCCATCAGTGATGGTATAGTCACAGATGATGTTCGGTTAAGAGATGTTCAGATCTGTTCTAGTGTAAGACTTTGTTGAATGCACCACAGGTTCACCACCTGTGCAGACATGATAATCTCATAAGAGATTTTTCAGACACACCAAGATAATCACAACATAAAATACTCCAGTTCAAACCAGTAGAAACCATCCTGAGAATGCTCCACAAATGTAATGGTGATTCCTCCCCATCGAGAGTTTTCACTGAAGCGCAGAAGGAAAGTGCTGGGGAGTTTAATAAATAAAGCTCAATAAAGCCTCCTCTCTCTCCTTACTCAAAAGCCCCATAATGTACCTGTACACAATGAACATTTATGTAGTCCATGTGACTCGTGCACTAATCCAAGTCTTCTGAGGCCATACAACAGCTTTGCTTGAAGCCTGAAAGTTAAGCCCCCTCTCAAATCTCCAACTCTTTGAAAATCTGCCATCTCTTGAGCCAGTCAGTGAATTTAAATGGCATTGGATTTCACATGAATGACATGAGAGCAACATTTAAATGAAGGATAAACCTTTTCAGTTTTCTTACCCATCGCTCCAAATGTTGAGCACATATTTTCCAGTAAGATCCAAATGTTCATATATCCACTACCAGAGTGAATCACCAGACAAAACAATCAAAACAAAGTAATTCTACACAATATACTGATAATGAAAAACTATTGCTTCACCTTGTCGTATATCAAGTTATTTCACATCACAAATAAATATACTAAAAAAGAATACAGTTAATGTCTGCTCTTTGCAGTATCATGTTCTCACTAAGTTTTGTTTTAGCAGTAAATCATGTGGTGACAGCAGAGGAACAAACAAAAGCGAGGTTGTTCAGGAAAGCGAAAGCAGCTTTCCTGTCTTTGTTTCAATCATTTGTATAAACTCACTTAAAAAAAAAAAAAAAAAAAATGTATTCCAGTGGATGATTCCTTGGGCTTCTTGACCTAAAATTTAAAATAAATAAATAAATAAATGTGCTATTCATTTAATTATGAGCATCTACTCAGGCCCATTTCAAGAGGTAAAATAAAGCACATATAAACTCACCAAGAAGTTTGTCAGCCAGCGTTCTCAGCTGCTCAGAGTTCAGCGCTCGTTTAGTGGCAGAAGAAAACTGCCAGCTTAAGACCTTTGAAAGCTGCCCCCATTTCACAGGTGGAGGATTCAAGAAGAACGTAAGATTCTGAGAGAGAGAGTGAGATAAACAGCAATAGTCAAAATGTAAACCTCAATAAAAGACAAAACCATTGATGAAGGGAAATGGCCGTACGTGGGGTTCACTGCAGAGCATGTTGTATCATAAGATGGAGCCCCAGGCACTAGATAGCCGAGATATACCACTGACCAACATCACAGGAAGACATGTGATCTGTTTGAACAAATGATCTGATGTTGCACATACAAGAGTTTCATGTTGTACCTTTTTCTCAAATAAATACTTTAATTTAAAAGTCTGCTTGTAGCAGAAACTTTACTGATAAATCAATGCATAGTTCAGGCAAAACGAGTTGCGTGTCAAAGCTGATTGAGTGCAGCTCATTGTACACAATGAGCAAAAACTGGAAAAAAGAAAGCCACTTAATTAACAATAATCTATAGTTCACTTTAGTAATTTTATTAATTTTTTTTGTCCTACCTCTTTACTTCTGTTGCTAGGTCTCTTCTCCTAAATCAAGAGTCAGTAATTAAAGGGAAATCAAGAGTCAGTAATTAAAAATTCAAAACCAAAGTCAGTAATTAGAAATGATCAATTATTTATTATCTGTTGTAATAGATCATACCACATGACGGAAATCAGCTGCCAGGCATCCACTAGATTCATCCAAGGTCATAACTTTGTAAACATTACTTAAGAAAAGGAAATTCCTAAATCTAGGACATTACACAACAAGCCACTGCATCAGTGAGGACCTGTGACATGCAGAAAAAACTGAATGTATTGGTCTATTTATGTTTTTTAATAATGAGCTGTGAGCAATAATCTAATTCAATAATTGTAATTAGCATTTATTTGTGTTATTTGGATTAATGTAAAATTATACATACCCTAGATAGATAGATAGATACTTGTCAATAGAGATTTTGACCTTGGGTTGAGAGTTCAGTTCATGGAATTTGAGTAGTAGTCTATAGTATCATAAAGAACAATTGAAGCAATGACTATTACTGTCTATTAAAATGAGTGCGATTCTGTTGATATAACAATCATCTCTGAAACCTACCTGATCTTGACTGTGAACTGAACTCCTGTTTTTATCACCAAGGGTCTCCGGGGATGCCACGGCATACAAGGCTGTCTCTCCACCACAAGAGAACTGAAAGACACATTACAACAGATCTCATGTCCTGTAATCTTTCAGAAGTAACAAACCACCAAATATATTCAAATTCCCCCATGAACCCACAAATCCTCCGTCAATAACCAAATGTTTTTTGTTTTTTGTTTTTTCTACAGCGTGTGCTCTACATATAAAATCACAGAAATGTATGTATGGATAAAGTATCGTGTCTCACTTTAATATGAGGTTTTTGAAGAGTGCGAGGGCCTGGTCATCCAGCTGGCTCTTGCCCAGAGTGAGGGGGTCGTTGTTGTAGGTGAATTTCTGCACCAATTCCTGAACTTTCTTCAGCTGCTGACGGATCTGTTGAAGACACTCTGCCACCACAGTGAACCTGGAGAGCAATTAGATCATAATTGCAATTCATTCCTTAATTCACCCAATCATAAACACAAGGCGACTGGTGAATCGACCTTTGAACAAAATTATTTTTTATAATTATGTATCTAATCCACTATTATGATTCTATGTTTTTGAAACATTAATATGAGGTTGTTTAACACACAATGAGCTTAAAGACTCTTGCTATCTGAAAAAATAAAAAAAATAAATTAAAAAAAATAAATACAGGTTTATATTTATCGGAACAGCTGTCTGAACTACTAAAAGAGATATCATTTTGGTCCATGGGGAGTGAGAAACCACAAGCTAATCTTATTTGAAGGTCATGACTGAACTTTGGAACATGTTACATTTGATGAAGAACAGAGCCTTTCTGCCCCTCTGATGCATAGAAACAGCTTTGTTTAGCACATTGGCCTTTGTACACTTAATCTGCATATCTGATCTTGCAAGGGTATAAGAAGAGAATGTACTGAACCCCTCTTCTACTTCAATTTCCTTTCATTCTTCTCTCTACTTCTCTTTTTTTTGGCTTCACTCTATAACTGTTCAGGTGCACCTCAAATTTAAGATCATTTATGAAGGTTTGTATTCTCTTCAGATTGTCGTTATTCATTCCAGATGATCTTTATTAATTCCAGATTGATTTTAATCTTTTTAGATGGTTCTAGATATGTTCGGTTTGACTTATAATAGCTCTTAACTAAACTTGTACTAACAGTTCATTTGTAGGATGCTGTCACTGCATATGATTATTAAAATTTAATGTTTCATTTTCAAGTTATGACTTACAGTTCTCCTTTTTGAAACTTTTAAATAAATTTGCATATTCCTTCAACCCAACCGTCTGACATGGATTCGATTTTGCATCAGCGACGTTGTGGGCCATAAATAAATAAATAATAAAAAATGAATGCAAGCAGAGTAGGCTATCTGTATATATATATATATATATATATATATATATATATATATATATATATATATAAAATGCAGCATCACTCTGGTACACACACATAACTTTATCAGACATTTAATTAGTGAATAAAAGACCGAGTTATGTGTCTACCCACATGAAAAAATACTGTAGTAATTTATAGTAAATACTATAGTGTTTTTGAACCATACTATAGTAAAGTACTTGAATTAATTTGTTGTGGTAATTCTATAGGTGCCGTGGTAATATAACAACTATAGTAATATAAACAAATTACTTTACCCAATACTGTACTAAGTTTTCTACAACTATAGAGTATATTGTACTACAATACACTACAGTTTACTGTAGTGAAAATTAAAGTATACTACAGTGTTTATTACAGTTTATCAGTTCGCTATAGTAAATACTACAGTATGCTGTAGCATTCATTAACAAAGTATGATATATACAGTATAATACACTTTACTATAGTATGGTTCAAAAACACTATAGTATTTACTATAAATTATAGTATTTTTTTCATGTGGGTATTCACAGATAACCATTTATAAAGACTCACAAATTTATGAATTCATTTAATTTCTGGAGTACCGTTCTAATCTGAACATGATTTGGAAATGCTTTCAATGAATGAAACAAAAATTTAAACATAAGTTATTTGGGGGGAAAAAAAAATCTCATTATCTTCTGACGTTGTTGCAGTTGCAAACCACCAAACCCGATCGAATCACTGAATCAGTACTGAGTCAGTTGAGAGCCGAATCAGTCCGATTACTGAATGAATCATGAATCATGGCAATGATGGTGCTTTTTTTTTTTTTTTTTTGGAAACGAAGCCAGCTTCGGTTATGTGAACTGAATCATTGAAAAGAATCAAACCAAAAGCAATCCATACTGCTAACACCCAGATTTTCTGTGAATATAAAGACGTAATTTCAGTCAGTTGCTTACAAAACTCTAATGTCTTATATAATAATACTTGGAATAAAGGACACGAGTTATACAGACTGCTGTTATGATGATACTCTTTCTTATTGTGTTATTGTGACTAACTTTTGGATGTGAATGTCCTTTTAGAAATTCACCTTTTTCAAAACATGAGAGTGAGTTGATACAAAAACAGTAGCATTATAATAATTGCTCTGTTTTGTTTGTCATTAAGCTATTCTTGGAGGATTCTGTGCAGCAAATATTATCAACAGCGCCTGCTAGAGGTTCTCACCAGCTTCTGCTCCAGACAAGTGTTGTGTGGCCCTCAGATACAAGCCACCTGCTGTCTCTTCTTCCACTCAGATAGCTCTTCTGAAATGAGTGTGAGCTGGATCTGTTCGGCTGGAGTCAGTGCATTAGCGATTTCTTTCATCACCATCTGCACACAATACGTATACATACAGGATGCTATCACAACCACTGTTCTTATATAACATTACAGATCAGTAGATGTAGCTACACTGAGAAAAACTGCAACATCGACCACATTCCTACAGATATTAATATTCACGAGGTCAAACTTGCAAATAACTCTGCGTGTGTTTATTGACCTACCTCTCTTTTTATGTTTAGGTCAGTAAACATTTGTCCAGTGGACATTTCCTCCTGTTGCAGAAAGACCCTTTGTTTCAGCCTCGACTGAAAATATGAAGAATAATCTCCTTGAAACTGTCCTCTATAAAATATTTCTTCAAAATAAATCATAAAAATTAAGGTCTTTCATATTTCAAGTTTCATATTTCATATTTCAAGATAGATAGATAGATAGATAGATAGATAAACTGTATATATGATGTGCTTTGTCATTTGGTTGATATATATTATTTCTTACAGAGCAGAAATAGTTAATAATTCTCTCATTTTACTTTGACCATCTGAAGGCTTTCTCTTAAAGTCATACTCATATTGCAGATCTTCCAAAACCTGAATATCCTGTTCTGTTTCTTGATTAAAAAGGCAACTACTGTAGTGAAAGTTCAAGATATATTCACATAGTTAAAGTGAAATACCCCAAAACAAGAGACATTTGAGTAATTTAAGTCTCATGTTTTAAAACTGAATGAATGTGAGAGTAAAGTGGCACTGTAATTTGAATAAGATACCTGCACACTCTTCTTCAGGATGTTTACTTTATGGTCCAAATCTTTTTGTTGTTCCATTGTACCTCCCTGTGATGAGTCAGTTTTATCCTGAACACAATATCAGACATGTACTTTGATGAATGTCTATATAAACCTTGTTTTAAAAAAAAAGGATGGATGACATACTTGAGAATCAAGTGCATTCTCCTCATTCAGGGTGTTGGATGTGTTCATAGAAGAGCTCATAATAGGATTAATTTGTCCAAAGTGTTATACAAAATAAAATTATATTTATTATATCATAAATACAATATTTAGAGAAAACAGAGCAGATAGACATTGTGTTGGTTTGCTGTACCAGAAAGTTTTTGCAGCAAATGAGAGTCATGATATGTATACTTAGAATAAAAAACTACCATACTTCTTCTACAAGCATGGACACTAAATAAATCTGTTGAAGCAGATATTAGTTAGTACAGCATTTATTCCAAAAATAAATAAATAAAATAAAATCTTAGGACTTTTATATCCCCATGACTTTAAACTGATAAAATTAATAGGAAAAATTACAGATACTGAATGCAGTCACATGATTTGATATATTTATCTGGGATTAGTGTGTAATTCAAAAGAAATGAAAAAAATTAAGTGTTTTTCATAGTAATATCAACCAATTTGTATGTTTCCATTTTTAAAGGGTTAAATTGAATTTCTAAAAAATGTTATATACATTGCTGCTTTAAAGTTCAAAATAACATTTTCTATTGTATTAATGTAAACCATTATTAATTTTCCTTTGACACATTTTAAGTGTTAAGAAATTCTTTATTCGAAGTTAAGCTTGTAAATGCATTGCATTTAAAAATGAACATTCAGTGCATGGATTATGAAATGTTATCATCAAATCTTTAATAATATTAAAAATAATAAATCAATAATGCTGCCCGAGGCTTTTGGTATGTTTGGAAACAATCATTATTTATTTTTGCACTCCTGTTTAGTGCCAGACTTACACAATTTATCTTTAAGCTTCATAAAGATTTCCATCTGGAGAAAAAGATGGATGAAAAAGTGAAACTGCTGTTAAAAAAAGTGTGTAATACATGAATATAAATCATTTAATAGTCTTTATTTTTAATTCACATGACAGTACGTAACATTGCCAAATGGACCTGGTTTGGATCTGTAGCATTATTTCTGACTGTAGAAGGTAGGTTGTTTATTTCTGTTAGACTTTATTTTGCTGGTGTGTGTGTACAGTACATGTGCATAAGGCAATTGTATGTAAAGATATTTTAATGTGCAAAAAATAAATAAGTGCTTCACAAGATGGAGAAAAATGTCCTTTTCACAAACAAATGTCTTCACAGAAACAGCTTTTCAGAGTTTTTGTATATATCCATTTCGGCAGTCTCTATCTTGAGTGACTGGTCCACAGAAAATTCAAATCCATGCAACATGCAAGTTTCTTTACAATGTTCACATTTTTATACAAACAAACAAACAAAAAGAACAGGATTACACTGTTTTAAGTGTATTCTATAATTTGACAGAAGGAAATGGCTCCTCTTCTTCACAAGTGGAGAATAAATGTAGTAGATAGATCCTTATATAGAGAAAACCCATGCAAAGATAAATCATTTGGGCATCACTATTTGTATCCATTATTCATTATGGATATCTGTGTGCCAGGTACAATACTTCTAGAAGCAGATTCATTTTCCTCCATAAAAAGCTTATGGAGAAATGGTCCTCACATCAGTTTTGCCTTGAGGTGCTCTAACACTTACAGGGTCTTGAAAAAGGTCTAAAAACATAGATAAATAAGACATGAATATTGTTTTTCAGTAACAAACATATGAAGTAGAAAAAAAGAAAAGTAATAACTTACTCATCCGACACAGAAATGATGCGCCTGCCTATATATGGCCTGATATATGACCTAGGTTTGTCTATCTCCATCTCTTCTGTATCTGAGGGACAAAAGATCAATAATTTAAGGCATGTCGACACAGACATACTGTTAAAAAGTTTTTGAGCAAGTTCCGCTAAGATTATACAACAGCAAAGTCCCGAAATAGTCTTTGTGAACAGTAGTATTGTTTTCTACCATGACAAAATAGAATTTTGCTTGGAAAAGGTGCTTTCATTAAAATAAATGGCACTAGGTTCAACATTCTGTTATTTAATGCAATGACATCTCCATATACTGTATGTATATATACATTTAGAAGAAAAATGTCCCATAATATATTAAAATACATACAGTGTATTTATTTTGTGATGTTGTACCCTTAAGATCTGCGTCATAATCTTATGTAGCAGGGTATTGACATCTGTTGTTTCAGTTTTACACTCTTATCTTGCCTTCTTTTTTGAATGAATGAATGAATGGTTAAAAAAAGAATATCTACCATCAGAAGAGCTGATATAGTAGCGACCAAAGGCGTCATCTTTTGGGATGTCTGGGTAAAGGTAGATGAGGGGGTTCACCGGAATCTTCTGTGCTGCGGTGAGGGTGTAGTCGCGGATGACGTTAGGCAAGGAAATGGATGCCAGATCTGATTTAGTGTAGGGCTTCACTGAATGCATCTTAGGTTCACCTGTATTTGATGACATTCATTCACGTACATTAAAAGACTGCAAGACAGATATGTAAATAAATAATTGATCAAATACTCCAATTCAAACCAGCACACACCGTCCTGTGAATACTCCACCCATGTGATGGTGATTCCTCCGTCTCGACAGGATTCACTGAAGCGCAGAAGGAAAGTGCCTGGGAGTTTGTCGCTCAACAAAGCCTTCTCTCGCTCTTTACTCAAAAACCCTATAATATACCTGTATATATGTGAAAAAAAAGATAAAATTGGACTGGATTACAACGTCAAAGAAATTTCTATGTTCATGGCAGATTTAGTACTATAAATTAGAATATAGCTTTAGAAAATGGAGATACTGGCATACTATCATGCTGTTTCGGGTTAACAGCATGCTGTTGACTTAAAGCAGCATCTTATATTTTTTGTGTGAAATCAGATTTTCAAAAGAAACAAGTAGGATGGGACTTGATTTTATTCTATTGGGAATTGCTTGGAATGTGAAAAGTGGGAGTTATATATCAAAATGGAGCAAGCGGAGGCTTCAGACTTGATTTAAGTATATTGCCACATCAGCTTCACAGGCTATTTCATGGCAAACAAAGGTTATACATTAGAAAAACAATACAGTAGTACACAATACAAAATACAACAATTAAATAAAGCAATTATAAAACAAAGTTGTGTACATGAATTTCTATAGAAGATTCGTTAAATTTACTTTTGAAAGAAATTGTAAAAGTTTTTCTGGGTCCAACTTATTAAAACAAGTCCTTAAGAGTTTGAGCAAGCAGAGGCAGAGTTACACAAAGACAAGCACATTTTTTTCTTTGGAATAAAGATGTACACAATAAGACCAGAAAGATGTATTATGATGTTGATTTCATGTTGACTTTAATTTGAAAATCTGTTCATCTCAAAATAAAATTAGAATTTTTTTTAAAGTAATTTAAATTATATATATATATATATATATATATATATATATATATATATATATATATATATATATATATATATATACACATACATACATACATACATATGTAAAAAAAAATGTAATTGTAGGATTTAAAAAATCTACAGTAATAATAATAAACACTGGCTGGTTTTGCACATCTTAAAATGGAACGGATTCTAATATATAGCATACAGATCATTCCAGCCCTAGATGGTACAGTATTTGTTTCATTGTCTGTAACGATGGAACTCTTACCCATCATTCCAGATGTTGACCAGGTGTCTTTTAATAAGATCCAGAATTCCATCTATCCACAGCCAGAATGGTACACCCCTCTCATTAGGAGACATCTAGGTGAAAACACACAAGTTATTTACTCTGCTTCCATTTTATTAGCTAAAGCATTGGCATGGCATTGCTTCATCAATGTTGATGTGACAATATTTATTGCACTTCCCTTTAAAATAAAAAATAATATAACATATATTCAGTTAGTTTCGAGTTCTGACAGCTGTTTTTTGTGGTATCGGGCTATTCCACGGTCTCACTAAGTTTTGTTTTAGCAGTAAATCATGTGGTGACAGCAGAGGAACAAACAAAATCGATGCTGTGTAAAGAAAGCGAAAGTAACTTTCTTGCTTTTGTTTGAACTGTTTCCATAAACTCACCTTACAAAATGTATTCCAGTGGATGAGACCTTCGAGGTCACCTTGGGCTTCATGACCTAAAAACAGATACAAACTCTTAAAAAAAAACAGTCACTTAGTCCCATTTCAAGAGGTAAAAATAAAGCACATATAAACTCACTAAGAAGTTTGTCAGCCAGCGTTCTCAGCTGCTCAGAGTTCAGCGCTCGTTTAGTGGCAGAAGAAAACTGCCAGCTTAAGACCTTTGAAAGCTGCCCCCAATTCACAGGTGGAGGATTCAAGAAGAACGTCAGATTCTGAGAGAGAGAGTGAGCCAGAGTCAAAATAGAAACCTCAATAGAAGACAAAAACATTGATGAGGGGAAATGGCCGTACGTGGGGTTCACTGCAGAGCATATTGTACCATAAGATGGTGCCCCAGGCACTAGGTAACTGATTCACATGGGAGATCACCACAATAGGAAGTGATGTGATCTGTTTAATATCAATAAACAGATCTGGTCAGAATTACTGGTCTGATCTACAGTTGATATGTCACAATAGGTAGCTACATTTCAGAGTACTTTACCGATAAATCAACACATAGTTCTGGCTGAATGAGTTGGGTTTCAAAGTTAAGTATGTGCAGCTCCTCAGAAATTATGAGAGGAGTCTGTA
This sequence comes from Spinibarbus caldwelli, assembly GCA_039654775.1. Lineage (NCBI taxonomy): Eukaryota > Metazoa > Chordata > Actinopteri > Cypriniformes > Cyprinidae > Spinibarbus > Spinibarbus caldwelli. The sequence continues at coordinate 8,950,330 of CM077233.1, forward strand.
ATAAAAAGGGAAAAACATCAGCAATTCCTTCACTTCATTTTATTTGACATCACTGTATGTGTTTTTTGGCCTACCTCATTGGTTCTGTTGTTACTTTTCATCTCTTTTAATTGCTGTGGTAATCAGAGGGAAAGAAAGATCAACAATAAACGTTCAGTTAGACATTATATTATATTTATTATTAGCAGTAATATGTTTTTCACATCTTACCAAGTGACGAAATTCAGCTGCTAGACACCCACTGGATTCCTCTAAGTTCATAACTTTAGAAAATGTTCCTAAAATGTTGAATTTCCTACATCTAGGACATCAGAAACCAGACATTTGGATTATTTGAGCTTTTACAGCATGCATACTAATGCAAATGGTGTTTCTTGATAAATAATAAGTTGTTAAAATATTTTATTCAGAACAAAAATTAGGTTTTCATTTTGCATTCTAAGCTTATCTTCTGGTTATTATAATGATCATTGTGCAGTACTATACAATACAGTTACTGTACAGTAATATTGTTGCAGGTTTGGACTTTTGTCAAATGCAGACATTTTTGTGGTTGTTGTGCTATGTATCTAAATGCATTGGCTCATTCCAAACATCACAATATAGTAATAAATCACATTTGTGTTATGAGTTTCTTTGTAATATGTTACGTACCCTTTTATTGTGTCTTTCTCTGCTAAATCTCTACAGGAGAAAAACAAATATACTGTATGAATAGATAGATAGATAGATAGATAGATAGATAGATAGATAGATAGATAGATAGATAGATAGATAGATAGATAGATAGATAGATAGATAGATAGATAGATAGATAGATAGATAGATAGATTTTGCTTACTTGTCAATAGAGACTTTTACTTTGAGTTGACAGTTCAGTTCAGGGAGTTTGACTAGTGATCTACAAAATAATACACATCGACATCACTGAAATTAAAAGTTTTTCTCAGACATTTACCATTAATTAAAATAAGTGACATCCCAGTGTTATCGACAGTAACTTCAAAGAAACTCACCTGATCTTGACTGTGAACTGAACACCTGTTTTTATCACCAAGGGTCTCTGAGGATGTGTCGGCATACAAGGCTGTCTCTCCACCACAAGAGAACTGAAAGACACATTACAACCGCTGCCATCCTGTTCAAGACTACAATCTTTCAGAAGTGACGCACACCACAAAATATATTCAAATTCCCCTATAAACCTTTAACCCCACAAATCCTCCCATCAATACCCAAATTTTTTTTTTCTACAGCTTGTGCTCTACATATAAAATCACAGAAATGTATGTATGGATAAAGTATCGTGTCTCACTTTAATATGAGGTTTTTGAAGAGTGCGAGGGCCTGGTCATCCAGCTGGCTCTTGCCCAGAGTGAGGGGGTCGTTGTTGTAGGTGAATTTCTGCACCAATTCCTGAACTTTCTTCAGCTGCTGACGGATCTGTTGAAGACACTCTGCCACCACAGTGAACCTGGAGAGCAATTCATGTATTAGCTAATTATAAAAATAATATATCAGTACCGCGGACAGCACCAAAGCAAACTAAAGGACAATATGAGCTTATCAGCACCAGCTTGAGACTACGTTGGATATAGAAATTCCTTTATTAATAGCCTTTTGGAACAACTTGTAATTTCAAGGATTTTCTTTCTAATGAAATGATTAAATAATATAAAATGATTTAGATATCAAATATACAAACTTTATATTATTTTGTTTCCAGGTCATTTGAAGCACCCCCTAGAGGTTCTCACCAGCTCTGCAGTTGGTCCAGACAGGCATTGGGCGGCCCGCCGATACAAGCCACCTGCTGTCTCTTCTTCCACTCAGGTAACTCTTCTGATATGAGCACGAGCTGGATCTGCTCTGCTAGAGTCAGTGCATTAGCGATTTCTTTTATCACCACCTGCACACATATATATGCTATATTTAAGAAAAAATAAATACTGAAGAAAACTGCAACATTAAAGTCACCTTAGCATCAACACTGACATTTTGTGCCTTTGTAATCTCAAAATAACTTCCCCTCCCTCTTGCATTGACATCTCTCTTCTCAGATGATACATTTACTGGTGTAAGGGTGGGAACGATCAAACGATCCAATCAATTCCCGATGGATAAAATCAAGTTCCGTCCTACATCTGTTCTTGTTTGAGAAGCCAGAGATGGTCTTATTATTGAGAGATACAGTACCAAAGTCCACGGATCTACCATTGGAGAACTTGATAATCATATTACAGCCTTGAAGTCAAGTTGTGCGACAGTCAGTCAGTTTTTGCAGATACTGTAGAAATGACTGAGAAATACTGTGAACTGATTACATGAATTACATGACTTCTCTTATAAAACAGCATTTTTTTATTGGTGTAATCTATAAAAAAGAGTTTAATCCAAAATTAATGTTTGATGTCAAACATGTTGAAGATTAGCTGTTTCATAAGCTGTTCTCCCACAAAAGCAGTTTATTCAGCACATGCAGCCTTAAAAAAAAGGGCCTTTAGCCTCGTGTTACATTTTTTGTTTTGTGTTAACCTTGGAGGCTTAGATTAACGTCACAATAGAAAAGAAAAGTCTATCGCAACTTCTATTTCACGCAGACTTTAAACACATTCCTATAGATGTGAATAGTCCTGAGCTCAATCTTTCAGCTAAATCTATGTAGAGGTGCATCACTGAAATCTTGACCTACCTCTCTTTTCATGCTCAGCCCAACAAACATTTGTCTAATTGCCATTTCCTCCTGCTGGATCTCTTTTGTTATCTGGCAATTCGTTTCAACTTCCACTGAAAATATAAAAATACAAATCCATACCATTTCTCATTCATGTTAATTCATACCGTTTAAGTTCACAACATTGATCTAACCAAAATATATCACAAAGTATGAGTTAATACCAGGAGCGAAATGCTAAAAATGTATCTAATGTTACCTCGACTCTGCAAAGTATTTCTCTTGAAGTCGTACTCGTCTTGCGCATCCTCCAAAACCTGAATGTCCTGTTCTATTTCCTAGAAGCAAATAAATATTCCACAAGTGCATCTGTTTGAAAAATTATATTTACTTGTAAATCGGTGTCATTTAAAGCGTTTTTGTGGTAAAGACCCAAAAGGATTCAATATCAGCCCCAAAACCATATCATTAATCACTGAGATGGTTTACCTGCACACTTGTTTTCAAATTGTTGACTTTATTGCCCAACTCATTTTGCTGTTCCATCGTGATACTCCCCTGTGATGAGCCACCGTTACCCTAAAAGCAAATGTACTAAGATGAATAATAAACACATGTGCAGGTTTGAAATGACAGTTGTAATGCATGACTAAACGCCTTACTTGATTTCTAAGTGCATTTTCCAGTATCTTTCTCTCTTCATTCAGAGTGCTAGATATGATCATAGCCATGTGAACAGGATCCTCCTGGAAGTGCTCCTAATGGGAGACCATCATTTCCATTAGCTCTGCACATTTTATTTTAGAATAATGAAATCAAGTATATTAATGTATATTGAATGTAATAAAACAATATAAAAATTGCACCTGTAGGTTACGCTTAATTTTGCGTATATTATGCTGTAAAAGGAAGTTGTTCCCTAGGTTGAGACGGCTGTAGTGCTCATCCAGTTGGTTCAGGAGTTCATGGAAGCGCAGGGTCGCCAAAGATACGTTACTTGCGACGGATTCCCTGCAACCAACAATAATATGTCAAAGATATGATGATTTGCAGCATTTCATGATACAGAAATTAAAATGTGCAAATCTGGATAATACATTAAATAATAAAAATGAAGCAATAAATTAAAACAATTCTCACCAGTCGTGACTCTCAATCCACTGACTGAGATACTGTCGGATTTCCATTGGAAAAGCCTCATCGTAAAGCTGGTCCACTTGCTCTAAATACAGAGTGTCCAGCAGCTGCAGCTGGCTCCAGAGTGTCATCTGAAGACATAAAAGCACAATCGCATGTGAAATAGTGCAAGAGCGTTTATGTGCAACATCCTGCCTGTGCTGACATTTGTCACCTAGAACCTTGTTTATGTGCAACTAACAGTTACTATAATAAATTGTATTATAAAAATGCACAAATGTATTAATATTTAATAATTTATCACACTTTCATAAACAAATACAAAAAATAAAATTGTAATATTTTAACTAAAAAAAAAATTAGAGTGCTCATCCTTTAAAGTCACTAACTAGACTTAATAGAATTTAGACTGTTTTAGGCTTTAGACAGTTAGGCTACTCATGAATTTCACTCTTTTGTAGACAGTTTTGTGTGCATGGGAGTGAGGGTCATCAAACCCTTGTATTAATTTGCACTGATTCTTTCTTCAAGTCATAGTTGACCAATATTGAAATTTTGAAGGCAGCAAAATGAGAAACTTCTTCGCATGAGTTTGCGTTTCTGTTTTCTCGCATTCACAAGTATGAAATCAGTGGAACGAAAAATATATATGTATATATATATATATATATATATATATATATATATATATGTATATATATATATATATATATATATATATATATATATATATATATATATATGTATATATATATATATATATATATATATATATATATATATATATATATATATATATATATATATATATAGTATATAGTATATATGACCGCACATTATGGCAGAGCAAAATATAATTTTAGAGATTGATTAAATGCTTCTATTCTATGCAGTTAATATTTAACACATCCATTATTTTTTAAACTGTATATAAAAAATGAAAAATTGTATACCATGACTTCTACTCCGATTTCATTACATTATAAACAGAGCAAACTGCTTTACTTATTATTACATTAACTGTTACATTCGTCAGTTTTCCCACAGCCTTTATAAAAAGAATAAAACGCTAGATAACATAGCAGAAAATTACCTTTCCACATAGAAGTTGGGTCAAGGCACAAAAGCAGTATATCTCAGGCTAAGCAAATACACAAGATACAAACAGACTAAACTGTGCCTTCTTCAGACTTATATTCTCTTCAGTGATCCCATAATGGTAAAATATGAAATATCGATGCAGGTTACAGCCCCCGTTGGCACTGTAGGCCAATCGGATTGCTGTAATTACCATATGCAAATACACCATCGATGAGAGCCAATCATGTTCTAGTGCGTACGCTAAGCCGCGCACCTTTAGCGAATGGCTGTTCTCGGCAAGCGCAGCCCTCCCTTTACTGTCACGCTTCTCACAGAATAGGAACTGATGTGAAAACAGAAACTTAGCGAATCACGAGACTATTACTATATTAAGTTTGATCATTAGATAAAAGCCGTTCATAATCATCTAAGAAGCACTGATTATTATCTTAAAAGACAAAGGAATAGACATCTCTGGTGCATCACTGACCTTATGTGGAAGAGTGTTTCCCGCTGATCCGCTCTGGTTTGAGGGGGGAGGGTGTTAAACTCAAGGCACAGCCACCGGGCAAACACGCGTTTTCTGAGAAAGCGAGACCTACACAGAGAAACGAAACTTGGATTTACGTCAATTCCCTATTATTTTACTACATTCCACTGGATGTTTTAAGGAGACCCCTTGGCTGTCCATGTGCTTTGTTTTAAATGTAGAGGCACAAACGGATAGAAACAGATACGACACTCGTTTAACTTACATTAAAAAATCTTATCATGAGATCCGAGTCATTCTTGTTACTTGTGAATATACTGAAAAATGAATGCTCGTGTTCTAATTTAAGGAAGTGGTTATAAAAAGGGGGAAAACAGATGTGGGTTTATAGTGAATCAATCCATCTAACATCAAAATCCTTTGCAAATAGTTGCTGCTGATGTTTACCCACCAAAATTATGTCACTTCCGGCAGGATGATGTCATAAAGGATCTGGACCAGATTGCAAAAAATCCCGAAAGTTAAAAAAAAAAAAAAAAAAAAAAAAAAACTTTAGCTAGAATTGCAATAGAATAACCACTAAGTCCGTTCCTGATTTTTGTTAGTTAATGCGATATTAAAGACAAACCGAATGAAATTTAGGAAACAGGAAACAGTGTTGGGGGTAACGCGTTACAAGTAACGCGAATTACGTATTCAGATTACTTTTTCAAGTAACTAAGTAACGCATTACTTTTTTTTTTTTAAGAAAATATCTGAGTTACTTTTTCAAATAAGTAATGCCAGGTACTTTGTTTTTTTTTTTCATTTATTGACTGACAAGTCTGTCCCCATGTTGAGAGAAATTGGAAGTACAGAGATGTGCGCTGTGTAAACATGTAGTTCTAGACTAAATGTGAACGTGTATTAATTCATCTCACTCACAACAAAACAGATTCAGGATTCATCAAAATTAATTACAACAGTGAAATGCAAACTCAGAATATGAGCCAAACCTGCAATAATTAAATATGTTAAATAACACAAATATCCTTATTTAATCCCATTTTATTAACCAATGTCTTTGCTGCTTACCTTTGATGATCCAGTTCAACCATACTAATAAGCAAAATGACGTTAGATAAACTAACATTGGTGTTACATTGTTTTTTTTATAGCTAAACAGTGTTGAACCTGAGTTCTACTTTACAGGCGTCAGTTTACTTTTCCTTCAGCCTGAGGCTTATTCTTTTCACTTTTTGGTGTGAAAGGTCTTTTACATTTGCTAAAAATAGAACTTTTTATATTAAAAACAAACAAGCAAGCCCTGCCCAGATTTAAAAAGTAACGTGAAAGTAATATAACACATTACTTTCCATAAAAAGTAACTAAGTAATGTAATTAGTTACTTTTTAGGGAGTAACGCAATATTGTAACGCATAACTTACCCCAATACTGATAGGAAATACATATATATTAATTACTAGTTAAAACAATATCCTGTTAAAACAACACACCTGGAATATTTGATAATAAATGGCATTTTTTTCTTTTTTTTTGAAGAACATAGTGTAGCATTCAAGGACATGGCAAAAATACAATAATGAAGTTACAGTAATGAAATTGTTGAAAATGAACCCATATGTTGACTTGAAGTGTTAGTTCACCCAAAATAAGAATGTTATCATCGTTTACTCACCCTCATGTCATTCTAAACCTAAATGAGTTTCTTTCTTGTGTTGTTGAGCACAACATTTTAAGACTGTGGGTAACCAGTTGACAGTAGCCATGGACTCAAATAGTCAATAGCTACCGTCAACTGTTTGGTTGAAAATGTCTAAACTTTTTTGTTCAACAGAAGAAAGAAACTCATGCAGGTTTGGAACAAAACGAGGGTGAGTGAATTTTCATTTTCATCAGTTTTAATTTTTGGATTAATTATCACTTTATTATATTTATATAAAATTAAAATGATTCCTAACTTTTAAACAGTGAATTTAATATTTTATCCAGTATATTAAGACATATGACAGGGACATGAAAATGTATTGCATAGTATTTTTAGATTGTTACAGAAACGAAACTCATTTCAACTTATCAACATTTTATAGACATCAGTATTTTTTCCCCATGCCAGTATGCCAAACCAAAGGGAATGAAGTAGATATCAACTTGTTAGCATATTTAGTTGCAAAAATGCAAAAGACTTATTTTGCATGTCATATTTGCAACTCAAAAACATGAAGTGAAGTGTGAAAGTGTTTTTAAAAATATCTAAAAATGGATGTTTAATTGACATAAATAATATTGCAGGCACATTGTGCATCTAGTCACAGACTTAATGGAAGTTTTCTGTTTACAAAGGTTAATTATCTACATACAATAACATGGTTAGATTTGTACTTCTAGCTCTAAATTACTGGATTCTACGGAGCAATCACCTCACATATGCTGACAGGAAGAATGTGGGTGAAAGCCTTTCCCATGTTACGTGCAGCATGCTGGCTGCAGCCCACTCAACAACATTTCCAACCTCATAATGTGAACAACCACAATTCCTAGTCATTGTGCCAGGATGTTACATTCTATTTAAAGAGTGCACATTATTACTACTATTACTTCTACTGCTAATAATAATACCATAAATGAACCATAAAATTCTTTATTTAAAAAAATGCTTGTCATAATATATACATAAACATTAAAATGGGAATAACATTAAGGCAGATTAAGGTTTGGGCAAATCTGAATATTACAGGTAGATGAGACCAGTCATATATTGTATTTAAGACATAAATTGTTGGAATTTAGAATTATGACATTAATAATACATCTGATGCATTTTCATATTGACAGTATTTTTGAATATACACTCTCTCAGCTAATGAAAATAGAGACATGATGCATTATAGTGGCATAGAGCCAGAAAATTGAAGAACAGCAAAAGTAGCCAAAATAAAGAGATGAAAATCTTTGAACCCATCCATAATCTTGGAACCAAGCGAAATGTGGCTGTTGTCCTTTCTAGGGTGAACTCATCTGCAATGTGAACAAGGAAAAAAGTGTTATGCCATTTTCTAGTGACTGAATAATGCTTTATCAGCTCTGCTTATTAGTGATAGCCCCAAATGACCCACAAAATATGATTCTAAGCAATAAAGTAGGTAATATATAAAGCTGGGATTAAAAGTCTGAGACCATGTTGAACATTTTAGAGTTAAGAGAATGAGTAATGCATGTGGTTGTAAGTCACTAACTAAATGTGATACTGACCATGGTAATTCAGGTCAGATGTTCTTGCTTTTAATGAAGTACAATATGCTCTTTGGATTATTCTCAAATCGTGATGGATGATCATCACATGACAGCATCATTGCAAGCTTTAAAATATGTTAAAAATGTTACTTACAGCGCTTTCAAATTCAAAGGGGCTGAGGTGCTGGGTGATAATTTCAAACATTCCAGGAGACATGGGGGGTTCAGGAGAGGAACATGCATTTTGGACAGGACCACTGAGAATTGAGGACAATGAAGAAAGAAAGAAAAAAAATCAGAATCAGTTCATACAATCATGTAACACAGAGAAAAAACAAATTCTAAAATTAAATGTTGTTGTGAAAGAAATTAAGATACTCACTTCCGATGGGAAATTGGAACTAACTGTGTCTGAATGTAAGGACAAACTGTGAAGTGAAAGATAAAAAAAAAAAAAAATGCATTTAGCATTTTCACATATGATATTTATAATCCTGCTCTTTCCAAAAAAAGGCCTGAAATTCAAAACAAAAAAATCCTCAACAAATGGTCACTGAAAAGAGGTGCTTAACCTTAAGAAAATTTGTATTGTTAAAATAGATACATTCATTTTTCTTACAATGAGTCTGACAACATGATGGTTGAGCATGATGAATAGAGTCAACAATACGATATATGTAAACACTGAGATAATGGGAAATGACGATGTACGTCCCTTCCTGTTAAGGGCGTAGTTTTGGTTTGAACATTGGGGGGTTGAAGTGTGAACTGTTTTAGTAAAATCCCGGGTCACGCTCGCTCATAAGGTTTATTTATTTGTTTGTTTGCTTATATATTTATTTTTGTGAAATGGTCTTTTGTGCTATCATCTATGCAAAGTTGGTTGATAACATAACTGCAATAAAGTAACAGTAAATAAATCAATATAGCATTTGTTATGAAGAAACAACCTCCTGCACATTTAGAACCAATAGCTACACCATGCCACAGTTGTAATATATATCTATAGGGAAAAATCTATTCCCTTAACAGATTATCTAATATAAATTCTACAAGAAGTTAGACTAAATTTTACACAGTTAATAAGCCTACAATAAAACGTGATAAATTCTAGTAAAGGAGGTCATGAGTAGTTTAAAAAGATTTTAATATATGTCAGTGCTGGTTCAAGACTGTTTTCTCCTCTTTTCATCAGTCTTTTTAGTTTATTTGTCTTTTTTAGATACTGTTCGACTTTCTCCATAGCATTTTAAAGTGGATGTTTCTCTAAATAATTCAAATAAATCATTTTTTGACCATCAGCTTCGCGATAGGAATGGCTCGAGCAAATCTTATCACACTTCTGGAGCGCGCTGGTGAACGTACACAGAGTATACGGTGATTTGCGCTCCACTCCTGAACTGCACTTCAGTCATATTGTGCTGATAACTGCTCTGTTCGATAAAGTTAGTGCTTTTAAAAGCGCTGAAGGCGCGATTCAAATAATTCATTAATAGCCTGATTCTAGGTTTCCATTAACCTTGGTATAAATATTGAGGGAGTTGTACTTGCTAGTTTTGGTTATTGGGGGGGTTATATCCCCCCTATCCCCCCGTAAACTACGCCCCTGCTTCCTGTCATTTCTTGGGTGTGCCAATTTCAATTTTTTTTTGTAATGGTAAAAAAAGTAACAGGGCTGTAAACAAAATATGGGACACAGCTAAAATATTAAAAATCAGATACATTTGCAGACATCTAACCTTTGTTTTGCTGGCTGTTGTAATGTTTCCCAAAAGCCTCATCCTTCGGGATGTCAGGATAAAGGAACTTTAGAGGATTCTCTGGGACAACACCATCTGCAATGACCTTATAGTCCCGTATTATATCAGCAATGGGCAAGGCGTTGAGACGGTTTTTCGTGTACGGCTCTACAGAGATGAACTTTGGGTCTCCTGTAGGCAGAATACATGTGCTTAAGATTATTTAAAAACATATTTAATACAATAAAGACAATGCAAAAATGCACTAAGCATCAAAACAGCAAGGCATAAGAACAGATTTTTCCCTCAGGCATTATTTAATCTGAACAATTACATTGTCAAGTGCACACAGAAAATAAGGAAATACAAATTTTATCTATAAAAGGATAAAGGGCATCTGCTAAATTTTGGAACATCTCCAGGCTGGGGTTTCCCTCAGCAAATACAAGACATTGTCTCAGTGTGGAAATTACAGTAATTACTTAACCTGTGTGGACTTGCAAACAGAACAATGTTCACTGGATGGAAGAACTTGTTAGGATTCTTATGTTGTTATCTTTGTATTACAACTGGTCATCTGTAACATAATGTCTCCTACATTAAAGATTGTATTGGGAATGTTATTCTTAAAGGAATAGTTCACCCAGAAATGAAAATTTATTTAAAATTTACTCACCCTCTGGCCATCCAAGACCTAGATGAGTTTGTTTATTCATCAGAACAGATTTGAAGAAATTTAGCATTTATTTCTGCAGTGAATGGGTGCCGTCATAATGAGAGTTCAAACAGTTGATAAAAACAAGATGTTAATTGATTGACTGGACACATCTACATCTTGAATGGCCTGAGGGTGAGTACATTTTCAGCAAATTTTCATTGTTGGGAGAACTTTTCCTTTAAAGTATAATGACATATTGTAGACAAACCATTTTCATCCTGCTCAACCCAGGTGAAGGTGATTCCTCCAAGGTGACTTTCACTAAAGCGTAGCAGGAATGTCCCTGGCTCCTTCTCCTTCAGTAAGGCACGTTCCATCTCTTTACTCACAAAACCCATTATGTAGCTGAGAAACAAAAAAATAGCAGAATCCATTGAGAAGCAGAAAATGGTTTCTGCAGAATGCATTGCAACAAGCAAAAACTTTATTCAGCATGGCAGATAAAGAGAAATCTCATTATGAATATACTGTTATACTGATAAAAATACTGATAAAGTGATAAAACATCACAAAAATAGACTATCCAGTAGTTGTATTTGTTATTTATTATATGCTTATCAGAATAACAGAGGTAATGTGTGTTATATCTATTTATCATGCATCTGAATGCCATAACAAGGGCACTGACCCATCAATCCAAACAGGAAGTAAATGTTTCTTGATAAGGTCCAAGATCGAGTCCAGCCACAGCCAAAAACTAAATGATTTGCCAGGAATGTTTTCCTAAGAGCAACAGAAAAAACAAACAAATTGGATTTATATTGTTACAATTTGAAAACAGCAAGAGTATATAATATTTATTCATTATTACCTTCCAGAACTTGGACCAAGAAACTTGGCAGTCATTATAAGAAGCATGTTGACCTTCAGAAACAATTAAAACACTGTTTAGATGGAAGCCAAAACACATATACAAAAACTGCGCTATCAGCATGTTTATGAAACATTAGGGAAACACAGTCTAATGTAGCAGACAATGACATAAAATTACTTTAATGTCACATAAACCAACAAGTTTATAGAAAACATACCCAGAAGCTTATCTCCTAGCATGTTAAGCTGCTCTTTGTTGAGTCCTCGCCCTGCAAAACTGGAGAACTGCCAGCTGAGTACCTCTGAGAGTTGACTCCAACTTGCCCGCAAGGGGTTACTGAAGAAGCCAAGGTTCTAAACATGCCAGAGAAGTTCAAATAATACTTTGTCCAGCCTTGCCACTCATTAAAACTATGACCTCTAGTTATTTTATAAACAAGATACTATAAGGCTAGGCATTCATTCTTTGCATCAGAAGCTCACCTTGGGGTCGTCAGTTAGCAGGTTGTACCACATGACGGAGGCCCAGCCCCCTGGGAGCTGACTGACATTGGAGATGACCACCAGTGGCAGGGAGCAAGTCTGAACAGGAACAAAAATACACAACTCAATGAGTGGTATCATAAGCGACGTTAAAAAAAAATTCTAATATTTATATACATATTAAAAACAAAGCATTATATTAGCACAGTAATTTCCCATACAAATGATAACAGAGCTGTCTTAAAACTGAATTTTAACTGTTGGTCTAACTAAATAATAAATTATTATTATTATTTTCTCAACATTGAAAAAGATATACAGTGGGGAAAAAAATTATTTGATCCCCTGCTGATTTTGTACGTTTGCCCACTGACAAAGAAATGATCAGTCTATAATTTTAATGGTAGGTTTATTTGAACAGTGAGAGACAGAATAACAAAAAAAAATCCAGAAAAACGCATTTCAAAAAAGTTATAAATTCATTTGCATTTTAATGAGTCAAATAAGTATTTGATCCCCTATCAATCAGCAAGATTTCTGGCTCCCAGGTGTCTTTTATAAAGGTAACGAGCTGAGATTAGGAGCACTCTCTTAAAGGGAGTGCTCCTAATCTCAGCTTGTTACCTGTATAAAAAACAACCTGTCCACAGAAGCAATCAAGCAGCTTGGTGCGAAGGTGACAACAGTTGGTGCAATTATTCACAAATGGAAGAAACACCAAATAACTGTCAATCTCCCTCGGACTGGGGCTCCATGCAAGATCTCACCTCGTGGAGTTTCAGTGATCATGAGAACGGTGAGGAATCAGCCCAGAACTACACGGGAGGATCTTGTCAATGATCTCAAGGCAGCTGGGATCATAGTCACCAAGAAAACAATTGGTAACACACTACGCCGTGAAGGACTGAAATCTGCAGCGCCCGCAAGGTCTGCCTGCTCAAGAAAGTACATGTACAGGCCCGTCTGAAGCTTGCCAATGATTCAGAGGAGAACTGGGTGAAAGTGTTGTGGTCAGATGAGACTAAAATCGAGCTCTTTGGCATCAACTCAACTCGCCGTGTTTGGAGGAGGAGGAATGCTGCCTATGACCCCAAGAACACCATCCCCACCGTCAAACATGGAGGTGGAAGCATTATGCTTTGGGGGTGTTTTTCTGCTAAGGGGACAGGACAACTGCACCGCATCAAAGGGACGATGGACGGGGCCATGTACCGTCAGGGCCAGGGCATTGAAAATGGGTCGTGGATGGGTATTCCAGCATGACAATGACCCAAAACACATGGCCAAGGCTACAAAGGAGTGGCTCAAGAAGAAGCACATTAAGGTCCTGGAGTGGCCTAGCCAGTCTCCAGACCTTAATCCTATAGAAAATCTGTGGAGGGAGCTGAAGGTTCGAGTTGCCATACATCAGCCTCGAAACCTTAATGACTTGGAGAGGATCTGCAAAGAGCAGTGGGACAAAATCCCTCCTGAGATGTGTGCAAACCTGGTGGCCAACTACAAGAAACGTCTGACCTCTGTGATTGCCAACAAGGGTTTTGCCACCAAGTAATGTCATGTTTTGCAAAGGGGTCAAATACTTATTTGACTCATTAAAATGCAAATCAATTTATAACTTTTTTGAAATGCGGTTTTCTGGATTTTTTTGTTCAAATAAACCTACCATTAAAATTATAGACTGATCATTTCTTTGTCAGTGGGCAAACGTACAAAATCAGCAGGGGATCAAATAATTTTTTTCCCCACTGTATGTAATATGTCATTTATTTATACACTTGGGTCAGTAATTGAAATGTAAAACTTTTATTCATTAGGTATCCAGAGTGATTTATAATGTCTTATAAAATTATAAGATTTATAGAATCTTATAAAATAATGTCTTATAAAATTTCAAGTAAATTGTGTTCTTTAGAACTTTCTGTTCAAAGAATCCTGAGGGGAAAAATGTATAACAGTTTCCACAAAAATATTAAAACAATTTTCAGCATTGATAGTAAAAAGAAATCAGTACTAAATCAGCATATTAGACTGATTTCTGGTGTTTCATGTGACACTGAAGACTGGAGTAATGATGCTGAAGATTCAGCTTTACCATTACATTAATAAATTACATTTTAGGATATGTAAAAATAGAAAACATATTTTAAATTAAACTGTAATAGTATTTCATAATCTTACTGTCTTCACTATATTTGAGATATATATATATATATATATATATATATATATATATGGTGTGAAAAATTATTGGCCCCCTTCCTGATTTTTTTTTTTTTTTGCATGTTTGTCACACTTTAATGTTTCAGATCATCAAACAAATTTAAATATTAATCAAAGATAACACAAGTAAACACAACATGCAGTTTTTAAATGATTTTTTTTATTATGAAGGGAAAACAAAATCCAAACCCACATGGCCCTGTGTGAAAAACTGTTTGCGACCAAAATTACCCCAAGAGCGCAGCGAAGACTCATCCAAGAGGTCACAAAAGACCCCAGAACAACATCCAAAGCACTGCAGGCCTCACTTGCCTCAGTTAAGGTCAGTGTTCATGACTCCACCACAGAGCCGGCGCAACACTGATGAGGGGGCGGCTGAGGTGACGAAAGGGGGCGATGACGTAGCACAAAAAAACAACAACAAAAAAACCTATGTGGCCCATTCACGTATTTGTCGGTCCGTAAACAAACCCGCTACTACTACAACTATTAGAATACTGGGTTCACACAGATGTTTTGGTCGCGAGACAGGTCAGTGGAATTTTTTTTTTTAATTTTGGATTTTTTTTTTTTTTAAGTGTTTTTAGAAGCTGAATTTAGAATATTATGCGCGAGAAGCTGCTATAAAGACCTGAGACGAGAGCGCAGCATTCAAAGACGTCGAGTAGCGCATTTAAGTCGTGGCCTAATGGTTAGAGAGTTGGGCTAGTAACCTGAAGGTTGCCGGTTCGATTCTCGCACCGGCAGGAATTGAAGGTGGGGATTATGAATGAACAGCACTCTCTCTGCCTTCGATACCATGACTGAGGTGCCCTTGAGCAAGGCATCGAACCCCCAATTGCTCCCTGGGCGCTGGAGCAATGGCTGCCCACTGCTCCGGGTGTGTGTTCACGGTGTGTGTGTGCGTTTGTTCACTATTCACTGCTGTGTGTGTGCACTTGGATGGGTTAAATGCAGAGCACCAATTTCGAGTATGGGTGACCATACTTGACAATATGTCACGACTTTCACTTTTCACTTTCATTTACATTGAAATGCAATGGAAAAGTACAGCAATGGAATGAAAAAATGCCTTCTGAGTGAATGACACTACTATAGCTACTTAGCAAATACAGATGACAGAGTATTGAATAAAACAAAATCGCATTGCAACCAAATTCAAAAATCTGACATCCAGGAAATAAATATGTCATAGGCAGCAGTTTTACCTAGGGCTGCTCGATTATGACAAAAATCATAATCACGATTATTTTGGTCAATATTGTAATCACGATTATTTAACACGATTACGAGTGGGCCATATAAGCAAAACTTCTTTTTTTTAATGCAAGACTAAAGCATTCAGTCAACAGTCTACTACAGAAATTGAATAATCTAATGTAAAATAAAAGTCTTCACTGTAAGAATTAAACTTCCTTTGTTTCTTATTAAAGCTACAAAAGTCATTCTGTTAAGAGCAGTGAGTGATTTTGTCTATTTCTTTTGTTATTTGATTAATGTTAAGCACACAGTCGGCAGCGGGAATATAATTCGTTATCACTTTAAGAGCTACACTGATCCAATTTACTGTTACACATGTATTTTCGTTATCAACAGTTTACATTCATTTATTACAGAACCGACGAGGGTTAACGTGAATATTCACTAAGCGCCGCAATTTGACACACTTTGTGTATTTGAGCGTTTAGGTGTGCACCTTGAGCTAAAAGTTTACTTTACATGTGTTCTGTTCGTCTCTGAGCGCAAGGCTCCAGAGGAACAGCGCAACTTCAAACTTTCGCGCTTTTAAAAACATGAAGAAATGTAATCAACTTTAATAAATCAAGCACGTACCATTTTGCAAAAGTCACGTTACATGATTTTACTGAGTTGCACGTGAAAATGGGCTTTTATGGAGGAGCGAAAGCGCACTGCTAGAAAGGGGGTGGAATGGGGTGCAATAATCATTTTATCTCGATTATTGTATTTTCATGATCGTTGGAGGCCAAAATCGAAATTGAAACTGAATTTTGATTAATTGCACAGCCCTAGTTTTACCACAAATATGGACAAGTGATACCACCACAACCACCAGAAATACTTAATTGTGTCTGCTTTACAATGAAATACAAGCTCATTGCGACCGATTCCCTGACATAATTGCGACCCATTTAACAGATGCATCATTTTAAGTTAGAACAACTTGAAAAGCAACAAACAATAACAATACAGCGAAATAGTCAACTAACTACGATCATCTAGCCCTCTATCAAACATTAAAAAATTATTTCATCATATCTTTAGCTTACTCAGTAGTGCTGCATTCTTAAGTTGAACCGCTTGCGCGGGAAGTTTGTGTGTCAGATGTAATAATTAGGCTAAAATGTGACTTTGTGAAATGTACTGTCCTAAATTGTTGCTATGGTAGCATTATATTAATGCTAGAACGCCTATGCATTTGGCAACTGTATATATATATATATATATATATATATATATATATATATATATATATATATCTATATATATGTATATTTATATATATATATATATATATATATATATATATATATATATATATATATATATATTTATTTATTTATTTATTTATTTATTTATTTATTTATTTATTTTTTCCTCAAATAAACCATTATATTTCTAAACTAAAATCTATTTTCACATTCATTTTGAGTGAGGGGGCGGGATAGTCCGAGTGAGGGGGCGATGCATGGCAGAGTTCCAAGACAAAAACCGCTGCTGAGCAAAAAGAACAAAGGCTCGTCTCAGTTTTGCCAGAAAACATCTTGATGATCCCCAAGACTTTTGGGAAAATATTCTGTGGACTGACGAGACAAAAGTTGAACATTTTGGAAGGTGTGTGTCCCATTACATCTGGCGTAAAATTAACACAGCATTTCAGAAAAAGAACATCATCTCAATAGTAAAATATGGTGGTGGTAGTGTGATGGTCTGGGGCTGTTTTGCTGCTTCAGGACCTGGAAGACTTGCTGTGATAAATGGAACCATGAATTCTGCTGTCTACCAAAAAATCCTGGAGGACAATGTCCGGCCATCTGTTCATGACCTCAAGTGGAAGCGAACTTTGGTTCTGCAGCAGGACAATGATCCAAAACATACCAGCAAGTCCACCTCTGAATGGCTGAAGAAAAACAAAATGAAGACTTTGGAGTGGCCTAGTCAAAGTCCTGACCTGAATCCTATTGAGATGCTGTGGCATGACCTTAAAAAGGCGGTTCATGCTCGAAAACCCTCCAATGTGGCTGAATTACAACAATTCTGCAAAGATGAGTGGCCAAAATTCCTCCACAGCGCTGTAACAGACTCATTGCAAGTTATCGCAAACGCTTGATTGCAGTTGTTGCTGCTAAGGGTGGCCCAACCAGTTATTAGGTTTAGGGGGCAAGCACTTTTTCACACAGGGCCAAGTGGATTTGGATTTTGTTTTCCCTTCATAATAAAAAACTTCATTTAAAAACTGCATGTTGTGTTTACTTGTGTTATCTTTGATTATTATTTAAATTTGTTTGATGATCTGAAACATTAAAGTGTGACAAACATGCAAAAAAATAAAAAATCAGGAAGGGGGCAAACAATTTTTCACACCACTGTATATATATATATATATATATATATATATATATATATATATATATATACACACAGTCGTGGCCAAAAATATCAGCACCCTTGGTAAATATGACCAAAGAAGGCTGTGAAAATGAATCTGCATTGTTAATCCTTTTGATCTTTTATTTAAAAAAAAATCACAAAAATCTAACCTTTCATTGGATAATAAGAATTTAAAATGGGGGGAAATATCATTATGAAATAAATGTTTTTCTCTAATACACATTGGCCACAATTAATGGCACCCTTTTATTTAATACTTTTTGAAACCTCCATTTGCCAGTTTAACAGCTCTAAATTTTCTCCTATAATGCCTGATGAGGTTAGAGAACACCTGACAAGAGATCAGAGACCATTCCTTCATCCAGAATCACTCCAGACCCTTTAGATTCCCAGCTCCATGTTGGTGCTTCTTCTCTTCAGTTCACCCCACTCATTTTCTACAGGGTTCAGGTCAGAGGACTGGAATGGCCATAGCAGAAGCTTGGTTTTGTGCTCAGTGACCCATTTTTGTGTTGTTTTTGAGGTTTGTGTTTGGATTATTGTACGGTTGGAAGATCCAAAACATGGCCCATTATAAGATTTCTAACAGAGTCAGTCACTTATTGATTTTTTATCTGTTGGTATTTGATAGAATCCATGATGCCATGTGTCTAAACAAGATGTCCAGGACCTCCAGCAGAAATATAGGCCCACAACATCAAAAATACAGCAGTATATTTCATTGTACACATGGGGTACTTTTTATCCCTGTGTTCACCAAACCCATCTTGAGTGTTTGCTGCTAAAAAGCTATTTTTTTAGTTTCATCTGACCATAGAAGCCAGTCCCATTTGAAGTTCCAGTCGTGTCTGATAACTGAATATGCTGGAGTTTGTTTTTGGATGAGCGAGGAGAATTTTTCTTGAAACCCTCCCAAACAACATGTGGTGATGTAGGTGCTGTTTGACAATTTTTTTTAAGGTTTTCTGACCCCGAGACTCAACTATTTTCTGCAATTCTCCAGCTGTGGTCCTTGGAGAGTCTTTAGCCGCTCTTCTTCTCACCGTGCATTAGGACGATATAGACACACGTCCTCTTCCAGGCAGTTTCGTAACATTTTATGTTGATTGGAAATTCTTAATTATTGCCCTGATGGTGGAAATGGGAATTTTCACTGCTCTAGCTCTTTTCTTAAAGCCACTTCACTAATTTGTGAAGCTCAGTTATCTTTTGCTGCACATCAGAATTATATTCTTTGATTTTTCTCATTGGGTTTTGTTTTCCCTCCTATTTATATTTCTGTGAAATAGGAAGCCATGGCTGGATAATTTCATGTTCATAATCACCCTGGAGTGCTCAAAATTGTGAATATGAATGGGAATATACGTCAGAGATATTTTACTCATAAGAATTTCTAGGGGTACCAATAATTGTGTCCAACGTGTATTAGAGAAAAACATTTATTTCATAATGATATTTCCCCCCAATTTAAATTCTTATTATAAAATGAAAGGTTAGATTTTTTGTGAATTTTTTTAATAAAAGATCAAAAGGATTAACAATGCAGATTAATTTTCACAGCCTTCTTTGATCATATTTACCAAGGGTGCCGATATTTTTGGCCATGACCGTATATACACTGCTTGGGATCAGTAAGATTTTTAATGTTTTTTAAGGAAGTCTCTTCTGCTCATCAAGGCTGTATTTATTCGATCAAAAATACAGAAAAAACAGTAATATTATGAAATCTTATTGCAGTTTCTAATATTGGTTTCCTATTTTAATATACTTTAAAATATAATTTATTTCTGTGATGCAGCGCTGAATTTTCATCACCATTACTCCAGTCTTCAGTGTCACATGATCCTTCAGAAACCATTCTAATATGCTGATTTATTATGAGTGTTGAAACTGTTGTGCTGCTTCATATTGCTTTTTGGAACATGTGATACTTTTTTCTTTGATTCTTTGATAAATACAAAGTTAGAAAGAGCAGCATTTGTTCAAAACAGAAATCTTTTCTAACAATATAAGTCTTTACTATGACTTTTTATTCATTTAACACATCCCTCCTGAATAAAAGTATTAATTTCTTTAAAAAAAAAAAGAAAGAAAAAATGTACTGACCCCAAACTTTTGAATAGCATTGTATATTGTAATACAAAATATCTTTTTTAAATAAATGCTGTTCTTTTTAACTTTTTATCAATCAGAGAATCCTAAAAAAAAATATCACAGGTCCCCCCCCCCCAAAAAAAAAAAAAAGAAGCAGCACAATGGTTTCCAACACATAAATCAGCATATTAGAATGATTTCTGAAGGATCATGTGACACTGAAGACTGGAGTAATGATGCTGTAAATTCAGCTTTGATAACAGAAATAAATTCTATTTTAAAGTATATTAAAATAGAAAACTGTTATTTTAAATTGCAATAATATTTCACAAAATAAGTTTTTTTTCTGGATTTTTTATCAAATAGATACAGCCTTGATAAGCAGAAGAAACTTCTTTAAAAAACATTATATATATATATATGTGTGTGTGTGTCTATGTACGTATACACACAAATATAGACAAAAATATATAAGATTTTCAATAAAGCTTTAAATAAGCTTTTGATTATATGCAGTCGTATATGACAATAGTATACAGTATTTGATATATATATATATATATATATATTACATAGATACTAAAACATACCTCAAGATCAATATCCAGGCCCTGCAACATCAGCATGGCCTCAAAATTGAGAGAGTGTAACTCCTCTGTCACTGACAGGGGACCCTGCAATAGACAGACACAGTATTATTACGCTTCAATGCCAAGATCAAGGATATACTGTGTGTGGCTGCCCTCTGTTGGCAAGATGATGTATTCCACACTGAATAACAACAAGACAAAAATGCTATCATGTAAACAGGCTCGAGCCAAAGTGTGGGCCTTGTAAGATGTGCCACTAGAAGAGATACGCCTATAAAGTAAGCAGCTATTAGAAATAATGCAGTCTTACCTCATTTCCTTTTCCTCCGGTTGGACACTTTCTCTCTTTCAGCTGCTGCAAAACACAAAGACTTCATTAAATATCTTCGCACTCTTAAAGGGATAGCTCACCCAAGAGTGAAAATGCTTTTTACTCAACCTCATGTTCATTTTCACACAGCTCATTCTAACAACAGTTCATAGTTATCACAGTTGTCAAACTCGAAAAAGGACACACACACACACACACACACACACGCACACACAGAATAGTAAAATATTCCAAGTCTTCTGACATTGAATAACTTTATGAGAGGAACAGATTAAGTTATTCACTTTTTGGAGCTGTGGTCACTATCAACTGTCCTTGTATGGAAAAATAATCTTTAAAATTTCTCCTTTTATGTTCTATGGAAAAAAAAAAACAGAATGTGGTTTTGCAGCAACATGAGGGTGAGTAAATAATGACTAATGAATTTTCCTACAGTGGGTGAACTCATTTAAATATATTTAAAACCAAAACCTTATTAACAGTATTGCTCTTGATTCATGTGCTAGAATTCAGAGTGAAGTACCAGATGCCTGAACTCTACAGAAAGACATCCAGTCGACTCCTCAACGTCCATCACTTTGGTGTTGTTGGTGAGGATGAAGAACTGTCTGTTCCTACAAGGAAATATCAGTAATGTTAGTTTTGATGTTTTCTGGTTAGTCACAACTTCCAATGTACTGTAAATTACAGTAACCCGCTATGTAGAATATGTACAGAATTTAGCTTGTAAAACGCTGCTGTCCCCCTCCCCCCACACACTTAGCTGAAAAACTCATATTGAGATTTGGCCTAAATAAACAACAGGAAGTTGGTTCTTCTGTTTGAGGTTGAGTGCACTCACACTTTGCCTGGTGGAAGGTCTCTGCACACACAAAAATAGAAAAAGAGTAGAAAAACATGGTCACGTTGGGCTAAATGCACCCGTGATACAAAAATTGCTTGCATGGCTTTTGAACAATAAAAGAAAAAGTTGCATGTAAATGTGAGAATGATATTAATTATTATAGCCATAATCATAGTTGGGTCATTCCATGTGTATATAGTCTTCATGTCCCTATCATAAATGCCACAATACATATTCACAGTCGTAAAGACAGAATTCATATTAGAGATTATTATTATTTTAGAAAGTTATTCTTTAATAATTTCACTACTGTAAATTTAGTTTGAGTGGATGTGGCATTAATATCTAAGAAATATTCAAGTTTGTTTGTTTATTTCTTTATTTTTTAAATCAAAATAAGGTAAAGAATATTATTGTGGGAATATTGCTTTGATTTTTACAGATTTTTCCTGTAAAATCTCTTAATTAGTCTCAACATAGATTCAACATAGAGTCATCAGTCAAAAATTGGATTTAAAATTATTTAACGAAAATTAGATAACAATATATCTCCTAAATTACCCTTTAACAAAAAGGATTTGAGATTTTACTTGGACAAAGCAAGTTCATTGACATCATCTTTCAGGAAGTGACATCATATGTGGTAGGAAAACAACATCAGTAAATATTATGATGAATATTATGTGGTGTACTGAGGAATTAGTTGGTTTACCTCTGATTAACAACAACAACAATAATAATAATAATAATAATAATAATAATAATAATAATAATCTGTATGATATCTAGACATTAAAAAATATTTAAAATATTAATATTAACTTCAGATTGACACTCTTCTGTAAACTAAATATCATCCCCCACCGAGCAATGGCTTACTTAAGCTTTTTTTTCCATCTTATGATCCCCACTCTTAAATTTGTATACAAACAAGTTATAAATAAAAAGGTTTAACAGTAATATATTAAGTCTGCTTTACAATTTTACACGCTACCTCATATTACATCACAAGCATATTTCTTTTTAATAAGTTAAAAGTTTAATAATGGTTGATGTGTTGCACACTATTGTAACTATTGCAAAAGTATTGCATAACATGAATGACCCAGGTTATAAAGATAAAATGTAGACATAATTCTGGGAACATACTTATCAAATGTGGTCTTGACTTTGAGTTGATAATCCACCTCAGGTAATTTAACCAGTAATCTGAAAAGAAAAAAAGTGAAATTAAATGGGCAATAATTGTGCTGGCCCAAAGGCAGTCAAATCCTTGTGAAAGTAGACTTGTTTACATGAGGAGCGGTTCATACCTGACCTTGGTGGTAAACTGCACCTGTGTTTTGATGATTAGAGGTTTCTGAGGGTGTGTAGGCATGCATGGCTGCTTCTCCACCACAAAGGAACTGCAAACATGACCAAAACAGGTTTCCTGGTCACCCAGCGCAGCCTTTCTATTGTGTTGCATTCATTGAGTTGCATGTATTTGCGGCACTATAAGCCACACAGAGTGAACTGCTGTGCTTTAATTGTTCACCAATCACATGAAATCTCTAAATGTTACCTTTTAATGAGGTGGTAGATGAGGTATTTGACTTGCTCCTCCATCTGAGGTCTCTGGAGAGGGATTGGATCACTCTCGTAAGTGACTTTCAGGATCAGCTCACCCAGTTTGTCTAGCTGTCTTTTAATCTGGAAAAGACTCTGGGCTGTCAGGGTAAACCTGTAAAAGTGATTTCACATGAAAATTAGGCTTGATTGAGATTTTAACAGGACCAATCTCTTAGTAACCACAAAACACCATAACAAAAGACCTACACCAAAAGTTTGGGGTCTGTAAGATTTTTTAATGTTTTTGAAAGAAGTCAAGTCTCTAATGCACACCAAGGCTGCATTTGTTTGATCAAAAATACAGTAAAATAGTGATTTTGTGAAATATTATTACAATTTAAAATGTGTTTTATATTTTAATTTACTTTAAAATGTAATTTATTCCTCTTAATGCCAAAGCTGAACTTTCAGCAGCCATTGCTACAGTCTTCAGTGATCCTTCAGAAATCATTTTAATATGCTAATTTGATGCTCAATAAGCATTTCTTATTATTTTGTGGAAACCATAATATATTTGTTAGGATTCTTTGATGAATAGAAAGATTCAAACTTGTAACAAGTCTTTGCTGTCACTTTTGAATAATTCAGTGCATCATCGCTGAATAAAAGTATTGATTTCTTTAAAAAAAAACCAAAGTGGCCCCAAACTTTTGAACAGTAGTGTACATCCCACATTTTTTCCTCCTGCTTGTCTTTACTGTGTGCATTGTGACAAGTCTAGTTAGACAACATTTAAAACAATAATCTATATTAAACAGCATAACTTAAATTGTATATATTTTTTTTCTATTTCTTTAATTTTTAAAGGGTTATACCAGTTCTGGAGCTGGTCCAGTCCTATCAGAACCGGTCCTCCGATGCAGGCGATCTGTTGCCTCCGTTTCCATTCTTTAAGCTCAGGGTTGAGCTGGGAAGAGATCAGGGTATCAATTTCCTTTATAACATCTGCAATCTTTGACAAAATCTCCTGCAAAGGTAAAACAAAGTGCAAACATAGTGGTTAACAATGACCAGAAAACAACAACATATATAGTGGCATCACACACCTGAGCGAAATGTACCAAAGATGTGTGAAAACCACTCAAAGCCACCCATCTGAGGCAGGAAGTTCCCAGGGTAGTTCAAAAAGTATAAAAAAGCTAAGTAAACAAAACCTTTAACAAGAAGAAAAGGAAATGGCTGTAAAGTAAAACAATTACAAATTAAGAAAAGTGAAGAGTACTATCATTGTAGAAATACACTTACCTTTCTTTTGAAATCCAGGCGGTTCAGTATTTCCTGAAGTGTAGTGACTTCTTGCTTCATGGTTAAAGAGTTTCTCTCAACTGGATCTACAGGATATTGGAGGAAGATGTTTTCATATCAAAAATCCTCTCTTATATGCCCATATTGTATTATTTGCTTTATTATGTCATTAAACAATAGGAGAGTGGGATTTTTGAATCATATCAAAGGTCATACAATGGCTCACCTCGAAGTTGGAGTGTTTTGTAGCGAAAGTCAAAATCGTCCTGCATGTCCTCAAGATACTTCACAGCCTGGTCCAGCATCTGATAAAAGCATGTATAAATAATGGCATATGTCACACACACTGAACTTTTTCATATATCTAAACCCCCATGGCTGTGATAACTGAAACCAATACTGGATGTAACTTACCTGAACGCTGCTTCTTATGACTGCCACTTTGTTGTCAAGAACTTTCAGCTTCTCCAAGGTGGCTGAGTTTTGCATTGACTTCTCCAGTGGTCCCTGCCATTAATGAATTGGAAACATGGAAAACAGAAGATCTAAATATACAGGTGCATCTCAATAAATTAGAATGTCGTGGAAAAGTTCATTTATTTCAGTAATTCAACTCAAATTGTGAAACTCGTGTATTAGTAGTTTAAGTTTAAGTCTTTGGTTCTTTTAATTGTGATGATTTTGGCTCACATTTAACAAAAACCCACCAATTCACTATCTCAACAAATTAGAATACTTCATAAGACCAATAAAAAAAACATTTTTAGTGAATTGTTGGCCTTCTGGAAAGTATGTTCATTTACTGTATATGTACTCAATACTTGGTAGGGGCTCCTTTTGCTTTAATTACTGCCTCAATTCGGCGTGGGATGGAGGTGATCAGTTTGTGGCACTGCTGAGGTGGTATGGAAGCCCAGGTCTCTGTGACAGTGGCCTTCAGATCATCTGCATTTTTTGGTCTCGTTTCTCATTTTCCTCTTGACAATACCCCATAGATTCTCTATGGGGTTCAGGTCTGGTGAGTTCGCTGGCCAGTCAAGCACACCAACACCATGGTCATTTAACCAACTTTTGGTGCTTTTGGCAGTGTGGGTAGGTGCCAAATCCTGCTGGAAAATGAAATCAGCATCTTTAAAAAGCTGGTCAGCAGAAGGAAGCATGAAGTGCTCCAAAATTTCTTGGTAAACGGGTGCAGTGACTTTGGTTTTCAAAACACACAATGGACCAACACCAGCAGATGACATTGCAACCCAAATCATCACAGACTGTGGAAACTTAACACTGGACTTCAAGCAACTTGAGCTATGAGCTTCTCCACCCTTCCTCCAGACTCTAGGACCTTGGTTTCCAAATGAAATACAAAACTTGCTCTCATCTGAAAAGAGGACTTTGGACCACTGGGCAACAGTTCAGTTCTTCTCCTTAGCCCAGGTAAGATGCCTCTGATGTTGTCTGTGGTTCAGGAGTGGCTTAACAAGAGGAATACGACAACTGTAGCCAAATTCCTTGTGGCTCTTGATGCCTTGACCCCAGCCTCAGTCCATTCCTTGTGAAGTTCACCCAAATTCTTGAATCGATTTTGCTTGACAATCCTCATAAGGCTGCGGTTCTCTCGGTTGGTTGTGCATCTTTTCCTTCCACACTTTTTCCTTCCACTCAACTTTCTGTTAACATGCTTGGATACAGCACTCTGTGAACAGCCAGCTTCTTTGGCAATGAATGTTTGTGGCTTACCCTCCTTGTGAAGGGTGTCAATGATTGTCTTCTGGACAACTGTCAGATCAGCAGTCTTCCTCATGATTGTGTAGCCTAGTGAACCAAACTGAGAGACCATTTTGAAGGCTCAGGAAACCTTTGCAGGTGTTTTGAGTTGATTAGCTGATTGGCATGTCACCATATTCTAATTTGTTGAGATAGTGAATTGGTGGGTTTTTGTTAAATGTGAGCCAAAATCATCACAATTAAAAGAACCAAAGACTTAAACTACTTCAGTCTGTGTGCATTGAATTTATTTAATACACGAGTTTCACAATTTGAGTTGAATTACTGAAATAAATGAACTTTTCCATGACATTCTAATTTATTGAGATGCACCTGTAAAGTAAATGTATACATCTAAAACATAACAACATGAATCAAATGTGCATTGTACTAGGTCACAAATAGAATAAGTACATTTAAAATATTGGCCATGTTAACTAGGTCAGACTGAAGCACCTTTTGGATCCCACACTGGTATACTGTAATATCATGTGAGTGCAAAACTCTGAAGCTTGGTTAACAACATAGTTGCACGGGGTATCTGTGGTTTTTGCATGCTGTTTGTCATGTGTCTTGGCAGTACCTGTTCCTGCATGCTGGCAGTGGATAAGATGCGTCTTTCTTCCCTCAGGCAGTTACAGATGACAGCGGCCATGTGCAGAGGATTCGGCTTGTACTTTACCTGAAAGAGTGACGCAACAGCATTTACATTTAGTAATTTAGCAGAAACTTTTATCCAAAGCGACTTACAAATGAGGACAATAGAAGCAATCAAAACCAACAAAAGAGCAACAACATGCAAGTGCTATGACAAGTCTCGATTAGCCTAACGCAGTACACGTAGCAAGGTTGTTTTTTATTTACTGACTAATGTGAGACCGGGAATTTCTAGTCACACCACAAAGCACACTGGTGAAAAAAAGAACATCTGTTCAGCTTGAAGGTTTTTGATGTGTGTGAAAAGCAGGAGAATGTGACTCCTGGTAGGAAAAAAGAGTGGAATCCCTAGCCATTGTATCAGTCTTATTGGTGTTATGCAAAGGTTTACAATCAATAGAATAACAGATCTACACTTATTTTTGTATATATGTATGTATGTGTGGTGTGTGTGTGTGTGTATACACACACACACACACACACATGCACATACATATAGTGAAAGTACCTGGAAATCAAAGCTCTAGAAAAATTTTCCGGACAAGTAAAAGCTCAACCCATTTACAGGAATCATGCTTCATGATGAATGTGGCATTACAAGGAGTGAAGAAACCTTGGAAAGTGAAAGTTCAAACAAATAACCATTGATGTAAATTAAACAGTTGATGGTTAAAATCTCACGCATGACATTTTTGAGATCTGTTTTGTTTCCATTAAAGAGTTTATCCAAACATTAATATGTAGCAGGTTTTGTGTCAATGACGCGAGATGCAAAAACAATGATGTTTTATGTTATAATTAATGTACAACCTGATGCAACACGTCTGAATGCCCCTTGTTTGTTTTGAAAGCATAGAATGATTATACAAATATGAAACTGTACAATCATATATATATGGCATTAGGAGAGTGCACTTTCATTTTTGAGTGAATTTTTCCTTGAAGTGCACACTTCGCAGATTGAGGTTTTGATATTCGTTCAGGGGTTTATGATATTTGTTAGAAGTTATGGAAAATAACAATCATCTCTTAAGTTCATTTGAACTTTTCTGTTAGACAAAACAATATTGTGGGCGTTTCAACTAGGTGTTTTTTTATGCAGTATTGGCAATGATATTTCCAAAAAAAAAGAATTTTTGCAGCTGTCCTAAATACAGTCTACGTGAAAAATAAAAAAGGTCTCCCCCACACTGTGCTCTGTCATTTTGTTTTTGGGGTGGCATACAACACCAGTTGCAGACAGATGTAATTTTTTAACCAAGCGAAACCCCTGACATTTGATTCTTCTGTGGAAGTTTTTTTTCACATTCATCTAGTGAGAAATCCCCACAGCACCCACTCATGAAAATAGTGCATAAATGAAAGAAATGTGTACAGCAGTCTGACACTGAGAGTTTTGCCAGTCAGCTTTTCATCCTGAACTCTTATTTTTCTTGCTGTCTACCTACTATAGAAACATTTTCGAGACTGTAGGAATGCACATAATTGTAACTACAGCTAGCACATCAAAATAGTATGTTAGAGCAGTCTACATGTCAGCCATTCCTTATAGACTGCTGATAAATATTCTTGCTTACTAAATGTGGTAAACTCTATGTGAAGTAAGTGACCTAAGGTGCTACATATTGGTTAGGACTGTTTCTACAGAAGTCAATGAAAAGTTAGCAAAAACCACACCTGAGTACACAAGCTTCCGTTGACAAATGAATACGTGCTTAAAATAATTTATTATTGTCATAGAGTTATGAATCACAACAGAGGTTCTATGTAATTACCCTGTTGACTATTACTGTAAATCCCAATACTGACCATTAGTTCATTTCCTGATAAGTGATCACAGAAAATATGAGCATGCATTTGTTAAATAAATAGTCACAGGGTCCTTCACAAGTACATTTTCCTTTCCTCTCAGTTCTCGTTTTAGAGAAGATGTTTAAAAATAGGCATGGAATCGCTGAACGAATCTATGCTTTTGATAAGCCAGTGTGCAAGAAAAATGTTTTCATAAATGCACTGAAAAAAATATGGTGTAGGAACAATTTTTACTCAGAAATCACTAGCAAATTTCTAATTGAATTACAGCAAGTGACACATTGAATTACACATGAAATTTTGAAGTTTAAAGACGGAAATAGTATTTTCTTGTAAAATTGACTTTTTTTTACAGTGTGGATTTGACACTCAGGGATGCATCAGATATGTGGAAAATAACAGGAGGGCAGTGTGCATCTGTTACCTGTATCTGATGAAATATTCTCTTTAGGTTGTGTCTGTGAAGAAAGTTCTGCTCCTGAGAACACTGTCTCTCCAGCTGAATGAGGAAGTTATTGAAGAGTACCGTAGCCATAGATTCATGGTTTGAAGCTGTTTCCCTGAGTGAATAAGACAAAAATGCTTCAGGAGGATCCATTAGAGTTGTGTTGCAAATGCTTAATTTATTTTATGAACAACTGAGTATTTTAGGCTGGTTGTTTTGTGTTTTCCTCAAGCCAGAAATTCAAAATGTGAAGTTGAAAATACAATTTCTGATCAGTATGTAAAAAAACAGCCACATACCAGTCCTGGCTTTCAATCCAGTTGGCCAGCACCTGTCTCAGCTCCATTGGAAAGTTGTCATCATAAAAATAGTCCACCTGTTCGAGGAACTTAATATCCAGTTGCTGTATTTGTTTCCATTGACTCATAGTGGTGCTGGAGAGAAAAATACAATGGATATAATTTGATATTGCTTTAGGGAAACTATGAATTAAAAATGCTCTGCAATATATGAAATACATGAAAACTATGTATACGGTAACCATATCAAAACAATGGCAACAATAACCTAGGGACTAGTAGGGTGATCATGGAGTGTTTTGACAACCTTTGTGTAACCAATTAGTAATAAGCTACAAAACCACAATCAAACAAGCCCATCATCCTCTTGAGGTAACAGTGGAGGCTATAAAACAATTTCTGCATGGAACAAAAAAACCCTATAGTATCTATTAATAATTCTAAAAACATAATAGATTATTATAAGTATTAGCCTGTGTTTTTGTATTTGTTGTTCCCAGTTTATTTGCTGTTATAAATTATATTATTTCCCATATTTTTTACTACGTTAAACATTAAATTAAATAGAGTATGGCGCTAGCAACAGAAAGGTTATGGGTTCAATTCCAAGGGAATACATGAACTGAACCGACCATGAATGCAGTGTATGTTGACTCGGATAAAAGCATCTGTCATGCTTTTGAAGTTACAATGCTAACACTATTGTGAACCTCATTGTGAAATAAGATTACCACAATAAATTCATGTCCTTTTATGAGTGTTATGTTTATAAACTATTTGGGAGTATGGGAGTATTATATTAAAGTTTGAGACACAATGTGCCTCAACAACGTGTTACAAAATTTCCCAATCTCCTCTATATTTTAGCCATACAGTACCTTTCAAATAATTAACATCATAAATATTACAACACACCATAAATCAAACTTCAACAAACAACTAGTATACAAATGTCAATTGTTAAACTTGTAATATTTGCTTAAAACTGAAAGTAAGGTCCAAAGATTTACCTGCTGCTCTTACGAGAACGACACTACCGAGAAGTTGACACAATGCACCTGCTAAACCTGATGTTTCAGAGTAACCAGCAGCCACGCGTTTAACCCTACAGTCTATGGTTTAACCAGACGCAGTTCCTCAAGAGACTTGCCCACAGACTGCAGAGGCGAGAGGCGCTTCAAATGTTCCTGTCTGGAGATGCTTGTACGGTCCGGTCTCCTCTCATGAATGAAGTGCTTCAGGGCATGAATGTCTCAGCTATCTTATCCAGCGGTCACGACTGAACGGCTAAACAGGTGGGTTCTTCAAGGAAATGTTGAGCACTTCGCGAACACGGAAACGTTGCTTCAGAAAATGCACAAAGGGAACTCCCCTATACTACAGCAAGCGTGTTCATGAGGTGTCTTATATTGACTGCCTCAGTCTGACTCACATCTTCAGAATGGAAGGTGCTGCTCAATAGACCACTGACTGCATTTACAGTCATAGCCTACTGGTCATAATTAATACATTAACCATTAATAAACTTTATATATCATTAAAAGAAACTTGGTATTATAACATGCAACTTGAAAAAAGCCAATGTACATAATGGAAAATATAGAACAACATTTTTAATAATTTTACTAATACTTTTAACAGCATTTTACAGTGAAGTTAACCATGTTAAGTATAATGCATTTTCTTCATAAATTTCTATTTCTTTACCATATTTATAGTATAATTATTTGTATTCTTTTTAAGAGCAATAATACATTTGTACTATATTTATATTTATAATTCTAATAATATTTTACAGTAAATTTATTGCTGTGTTAAATTGGCTATAATGCATATTTTCATCATAAATAATAGTCTAGAGTAATTGCTATTTCTAATTCTTTTACATATTTTACAGTATAATTGCATGCATTCTTGTTTCTTGTTTAAAAACAACAATACAATTATTTTGCTGTGTTTACTTTACATTTCAAACATAAGTCTAACAATATTTTACACTGAAAGTATACAATTAAATAAATATATATAAATATATATTTTTTTTAAATAATAGCTTACATTAATCAATACAGTGTAGTTGCATGTATTCTTTTTAAAACGATAATACAATTAATTTTACTATATTTAGTATACATTTTAAACATAATTTAAAAAATATTTTACAGTAAAACTTACCATGTTAAATATGCTATAATATACATTTTCTTCAAACAGTTATTCATAGCTTGCCTTTTTTTTACTTCTATTTCTTTCCCATATTTTACAGTATAAATACATGTAGAATTTTAAAAACAATAATTTTAAGCCACTGTAATTTAAGCCACTGTAATCTGTTATTTTGTTGATTGTAAACCTTTGCATAACACCAATAAGACTG
Organism: Spinibarbus caldwelli; assembly: GCA_039654775.1. Classification (NCBI taxonomy): domain Eukaryota; kingdom Metazoa; phylum Chordata; class Actinopteri; order Cypriniformes; family Cyprinidae; genus Spinibarbus; species Spinibarbus caldwelli. Next base: position 8,982,614 of record CM077233.1, read on the forward strand.
ATACAATGGCTAGGGATTCCACTCTTTTTTCCTACCAGGAGTCACATTCTCCTGCTTTTCACACACATCAAAAACCTTCAAGCTGAACAGATGTTCTTTTTTGTCACCAGTGTGCTTTGTGGTGTGACTAGAAATTCCCGGTCTCACATTAGTCAGTAAATAAAAAACAACCTTGCTACGTGTACTGCGTTAGGCTAATCGAGACTTGTCATAGCACTTGCATGTTGTTGCTCTTTTGTTGGTTTTGATTGCTTCTATTGTCCTCATTTGTAAGTCGCTTTGAGCACAATTTTAACCAAATTTTACACAGAAAATATTGTCATTTTAAATATAATGTATATTGTCCTGATAAATGGTTTCTTAATTCAAACGATTTATTTCTGTTTTCTTACCATATATTACAGTAAAATTGCAAGTTTTCTTTTTGAAGCCAAATTACCTGTTTTTACTGTAGCATTTTACATGCTTAACCCTTATGTAATGTTGGGGACGTTTTCGTCCACTATGGGGTGCTGTTGAGTCTTAATTTGGCCACAACTTTCTCTGTGTTTCAGCAAATGGAATGATTTTTGGTGACAAATCTTATTTTGACACATATTTTAGGAAAATGCTTTGAAATTTTTCAAAAACTCAACTATACACTGTGGGAAAATTCACTACCCTTTCGTTATGTTCAGGATGAAAACATCCACTAAATTAAACTGCTGTAAAAATGTAACAGATAAATATTTTTTTCAATGCATAAATCTATTAATCAACCTCAGTCCTGATCAAAACTATTACATTTGTTTTTTTTAAAAACTGTTTAAAAAAAAAATCCAGGATTTTTACTCTTTAATTGCCAAGTTCATAAATGTCGTCACTGATTTGGGGGAAAAAACACACAAAATGACTTATTTTCAATATAAAAAGTGATTGTGGACTAGATATTTTTTTACCTTTTATCACAGTCTTAGGCATGTCAAAGATTAGTAACAACATTGGCTTTGATGCATTGTTAGTTTTTGTGCAGCATCGGATTTTAATTTTTTCTCCCTCATTTACTGTTCGTGGCTGTTTTTGCCCCATTGACTTCCATTATAACGTAATTTTTTGATTGCAAAGCCATGACACCATATAATCATGCATTCTTGATTGTTGGTGGTTTTCCCTGTTGGGAAGAGGTAAAATTTGTCATTTTTATTGTTGACCACCAGGTAGCACCATTAACCCTTTAGATAGGCCTGTGCAAAAAACAAAAAAGCTTAGTTTCTGGAGTATAACAGCATATTATAGTGTGTGTGTGTGTATGTGTGTGTGTGTGTGTAGGTGTGTGTATGTGTGTGTGTGTGAGAGAGAGAGTGAGAGAGAGACCTTTGCGCACTTACCTTGATGCGTCTGAGAAAATCAAAACATGCACCTCAGCTCTCAGAACTACATGAAGTAAACAAAAACAACGTAAGTGTATTTATGCATCTGCTGCCTTTTGATGGTGAGAAGTACAGACTAAACAAAAACAAGGTAAGTGGATTTAAACATTTGCATGCCATCTTGCTGGTCATTTGATGGTGAGAAGAGCAGCAAGCAACATGAGAAAGGGCTTGACTTGTACCGAAGTTTTAGAAATGATTATGCAGCCTGACCCCTCCAGCGAGCTGCAGGATGTGTTGTCTTCTCACTCTGACACCACAGACTCAGGAGAGTCAGATCCTGATTTTGTTGTGGCACCCTCATCATCCTCTCCAGCTTCCACTGAAGGCGAGGAGGATTCAGAGGATCCTGGATCTGGGTGGATTGGGAGAAACGGCGAAGTGTGGTTTTCCACCAACGTGGAGACAACTCCCTTTCTTCAGCCTGCCAGCGGCGTGACTCCAGGGCCGACACGTTATACCATCGCAAGGGTCCAGAAAGTGGATTCTGTGTTCAATCTGTTTTTTTACAGAGGAGATGATTGACTTCATTGTCAGCATGACCAACCTCCATGTTATTTTTTAATATGGTGGACATCTCAGCATATAATGCATATGTCATCTCTTCACAGCTGCGAATCCCTCCTGGAACCAGGCAAAGCTGTTTAGAAGAAGGCTTTTCCTAGAAGAGCTGGGAAATTCTCTGGTCTCTGCAGCAATATTGAGGAGAGAGCACCTCCTTCGCACACCAGTTGCTGCTGCACTGGTGAGAGAGATTCAATCTCCTGCAGCTGTCCCTCCAGACACAAATCCACAGACACCAGCAGCTCAGGAGTGAAGAGGGGAACATGCAAGTGGTGCACAGGACAAAAAAAAAGAACAGTCAGCACTTGCATCTGTTGTGGTGGACACACTTGAGCACCAAGTGATATGCTGCAAGTCCTGCTGGAAAGACTGAACACACACACACGCGTGCACACATACACACTAAATAGTTAGTTTAATTGTTTAGTTCTCCTTCCATCCTCAACTCTTGCACCATTGTTCAGTTTATTTGAAGTTGTTGTTGCATTTTGGTTCATAATAAATTATGTTCATAAATCTGATGCAAAGTAGATTTTTTACAGAAAAAATGGAAAAGTGTATCACTGAAGGATTTTAAGGTTTTAAACTGGCTTTTAAGACAAGCATTTCACACATAGGCCATCCGAACTTCTCACCATCAAAAGGCAGCAGGTGCATAAATACACTTACTTTGTTTTTGTTTACTTCATGTAGTTCTGAGAGCTGAGGTGCATATTTTGATTTTCTCAGACGCATCAAGATAAGTGCGCAAAGGTCTCTCTCTCACTCTCTCTCACACACACACACACACACACACACACGCACACTATAATATGCTGTTATACTCCATATAACCCCATATAAAAGCCAGAAACTGAGCTTTTTTTTGTACAGGCCTATCTAAAGGGTTAATGGTGCTACCTGGTGATCAACAGTAAAAATTACAAATTTTACCTCTTCCCAACAGGGAAAACCACCAACAATCAAGAATGCATGACTATATGGTGTCATGGCTTTGCAATCAAAAAATTACGTTATAGTGGAAGTCAATGGGGCAAAAACAGCCACGAACAGTAAATGAGGGAGAAAAAAATTAAAATCTGATGCTGCACAAAAACTAACAATGCATCAAAGCCAATGTTGTTACTAATCTTTGACATGCCTAAGACTGTGATAAAAGGTAAAAAAATATCTAGTCCACAATCACTTTTTATATTGAAAATAAGTCAATTTGTGTGTTTTTTCCCCCCAAATCAGTGACGACATTTATGAACTTGGCAATTAAAGAGTAAAAATCCTGTATTTTTTTTTAAACATTTAGTAGTTTTGATCAGGACTGAGGCTGATTAACAGATTTATGCAAAAAAAAAAAAAAAAATATATATATATATATATATATATATATATATATATATATATATATATGTATATATGTATGTATATATATATATATATATATATATATATATATATGTATGTATGTATATATATATATATATATATATATATATATATATATATATATATATATATATATATATGTATATATATATATATATGTATATATATATATATATATATATATATATATATATATATATATATGTATATATATATATATTTATCTGATACAGTTTTACAGCAGTTTAATTTAGTGGATGTTTTCATCCCGAACATAACGAAAGGGTAGTGAATTTGAACAATGCACAAGGGTTAACAAAGTCGCTTTAATGGTATTTGATCGTCTGACACTGGTGGATAATACCCCGAAATCTGTTTTTATTACTGTGGGACGGTCTGTAGATCCCCAAACTGCCGACGAGTCAGTTATGTTTTCTCATGTCCCGATATGAGAGTTATGGAGAGTTATGAAGAGTTGCCCGCACCAATAAGGCGGCGCCGTTGAAGTGCGGTCGAGCGGCCAATGAGGCGTCTAGGTATTTAATATGTCTATGGGCCGCATGTGATGATGTGAATGTTCAGAGCAGCAGTGGTTCGCTGCGGCGGCAGTAAAGTAAACCTTAGACCTCCGATCATCTCCACTGACTCCAGGTAACCGCTAAATAAAGTGAACTTCTGTGTGTGTGTTCTCTAAATGTATCATCTTAAACATTGAGCCTGGTTGGACGGAATGAAGTTCCCAAAGGGGTGCGTGATCAGCCTGAGAGCAAATTAAACTATATTTAATTTATTAAATCAAAAGAAAGCTGTCATGTCATATTGTCATGCACAAAAAAAAAAAAAAAAAAAAAAAAAATTGTGTAGAAAAAAATAGTAAGCATCATGATATAAAACCAAAGTAGCTCCATTTATTTACTTTTTCCAAAAATTAATTTGGTTTCTTTGTCATTTGACTAGTGTTCTAGTGCACTAGATTTTTTCCCCCATATATTCATATCATATCAAGTATTTTTTGTTGTATTTATTTATTGTAAATCTGTCATTGTCATTATTCTGTTGGTGTTTTTTTTAAAATTCCAGTTTTAGAGCATCAAGTTAAACTAAATGAAAATGAGAAATGTTACAAATTGGAGAAATAATGAGTGTTTTTATGCTTTTAGTTTATTACAATAATCCTGCATATTGTACTAATGCAATGAAAATAAATTGAATTGACACAAATATTTGTATTTATTATATTTTATGCCAAAGTAGATTAATTTATGTATTTGTTTAATTATTTATTTTAAATGTTGGGGCTGCCAAGGGATTAAAATAGTAACAATTATACTCATGGTTTTAGTAATTAAGACATAAAATTCTGTTTTATGGTAAGACAACTAAATGAAGGTGAGTTTTTCATAATTTGCATGCAGTGTATTTGTATGAATAAACTAAAGAAGAATCTTTTTTTCTGTGACCCATTGGGCGTTTGTGAACACCAGGTGCAAAGGTATTGGCTGTATCACTTAAATGTAAAGTGGTCTTATGGTTGCAGGTTTGTGTTGTGCACCTCTGGGGATTTAGTGAAGGTCTATAGCGCACGCACAGAAGAGTGGCTCCATAGTCTGCAGGGCCACACCAACCAAGTGACAGGCATCGCATTGAATCCTACCAATCACCTGCAGCTCTGTGCGTCACTTGACTTCAATTGTATAGAAAGCATGAGATAGTTGATAAGGTTTGATTTAGTTCCTTTTGCCACTCAGCATTCAAATGAATACTTAACCACCTTGTTTGCTACTGTAGGTGTGTTTTGTACTTGTTTTGCATTCCAAAAATTATTCAGACATGTTTGAATTCTGTCTGAGGTTTCTTTAAAGTCAACATTACATTGAAATTATTTGCACAACCCTGACTTCATTATAGCACAAAAAATGTCTTACAATCTTTCATCATCTTCCTTTTTTACTGATTTCACTAAGCTAACCATTTATTTTGAGGACAGTGTCTTTATCGCAAAATAAACTTTTTGATTTAAAAGTAAACCTCCTGATCTCCCTGTTGGATTTATTTTGAATGGTTTACTGTAATTCAAACAGCAGAATTTATTTTTTAATCTATTTATTCTTTCTGCATGCAGGTTTTCTCTTGCTCAGCAGATGGCACTGTTAAATTATGGGACTTCATTGACGGTATCCTTATCAAGGAACAGTTGGTGTTGTGAGGAAATACAAGGTCACTGTCACAGTAAATATTTTCATTCCTTTCATGTTGTTTTATTTGTTTTTCAGACATTTATCATTGGATACCCTTTGTTTGCAATATATGTGTCCGAGAAACACGAGGGAGTCCTTTTTCTTCATGTTTTAATGGCTACAGATTCCAAAAATGGTATGTATTTCACAGTGCAAGGTGGAGTTGTAATAAAGTCATGTAGATTTCTGACACATCCTTGTGATGCAGTGATTAGGAGCGGGCACTCTTCACCAAAACAGTTTGAAGAAAACTCATTTTCTGACTCTGTAAAGGAGAAAAATTTATGTGTATACACAATAAAAATAAAAAAAATTCCACAATAATAAAATGGCATCAAAAAACTAATTTTAATATTTGAAACCCAGAAAATAGCCTGTGATTTCAGCTTCAGCATGAATGGATATACATTTGTCCTGCGCTTATTGTTTTAGTCCCAAAACTTTGCAAGCACAACATTGTTTTCTGGGTGGACCGAAGTTAAGCCAGCCAATCAGACATTTTTGTGTGAAAAAGGCATCATATGAATGTAACGTTGTCTATCATTGATTGTACTGTCTGAGGCCGAGACTCTATAAAAAATAGTTCGGATAACATTAACCTTGAACCAAACCAAATCACATCTCTGAACCTCAGCTGTAACATTCAGGATCTTATCAATTTGTTTAATAAGGTAGAAGTGCATGAAACAGTTGAAGGCCATTGCATAGTAGAAAATTTTCCTGAGCTTCGGGCTTTGTGTCTCTGCATGTCCAGAGTGTTTCCAGTTGGTTTCCGTACATCTGCCCAAGTCAGCAGAGCGGGAGGTGGAGGCCAAAGAGATGTCTGCTGTTTCCAATCATATCAGCTCAAACCCCAGCTGCATGGCCTTCGGTAGAGCGGTAAGAGCTCGCTCAGCACTTTCTTTTAGTGTGGTTATTACATCCTTTTTTTTAAGGATTTGATTGATGATGGATGTATTGAAAACGTTGAGGTATCTGTCTACAAAGCTTTTTACAATTTTTAATATCTACTGTACATCGATAGGCCTTATAAGCTGCTTTTTCACCGAAATTACCTGAAACAATTTGTCTCAGGAACTTTTTTTCCCCCAGACCTGTTGCTGTCTGCGTTTCCTTCGCGGTGTAGGTCTGTGCACGTTTCTAAATACCAAATACACAAATTTCGGACTTTAAGTTAAATTAAGTTATATCAAACAGTATTGCCTCTTTTCATTTTCATTTTAACATATTTAAAGATTAATAGAATAAAGACCAAAGATTACCTGTTAGATTTACCCAAAACGAATTATATCTTATGTTTAACCACTACAGAGACATCAGAGCCAGCAGCAAATGTCAGAAGGACTAGCTGAGTTGAGGCTGCTCTCATTGGGATACATGAGCACTGAGCGCCCGCTGATCGCACACATCTCCGAAATCAGCGACGCACATTTTCAAATAGGCACTGTCTTTATAAATAAACCGCAGATTTGAGTTTTAAAACAACTACATTCTCGCCTGAAATACTATTAAAACTACATTTCATAACACAATAACAGTAATATTTTAAAGAATTATGCGAATAAATGGTGGTTGAAATACAATGTTGCGTGAACTCAACCAATCAGCAAGTTCAGCGCCCAAGTCCCGCCCCTGAAAGTTCTGGACCTTTGATAAAGTACTACCTCGCGAGGGGCAGATTTTTACCCGGAACTTTATCTAGATTCTGGTTCCTGTGGTGGAAACACACCGAGTACCGGCCCAAAGTCCCTAGTTCCTGAGGTGGAAACAGGGCTATAGGCACAGAATGTTAAAACATAGGGCACGTCAATTTGCCATGGATTCAGAAAAACAAGCCATCCTGAACAAATCTGGCATTTATAAACATGGCTTTTTCCAAAGTGTAGGTCCTTTTCAATGTGATTTCTATTAAAAAAATCCTTGGTAACACTTTATTTTAATAAGGTGTCCTTGTTACACGTTACATGGACTTACTATTATAATAACAATAAATTATGCATAATTACATGCAAGTAACCCTAAGCCTAACCCAGTTAATTAATATTACACAGTACTTAAATGTATAATTGCACTGTAACATGGACACATTAAAATAAAGTGTAACCAAATCCTTTATTGTAAAAAGTCTGATAATAAAATCATACTTGTATCAATGCAAAGACACCGTGACAGCTTGGAACAGGAACAGATCATTTTATAATACAAGTGTACTATACTCTAAAACCAAACAAGTTAGTGTTAAGACATTTACATACCAGTAGGCATGAGTACACTGAACTTATTTCAGTTGAATTCACAAAAAAATGAATATTTCTTAATGTACAAATAAACTATAAACTCCATTCAAATACTTTGTGTAGCTGAAACTGTACATGTAAATCCCAGCATAACAGAAGATCTCCCCCTAAATTAATCTTGAGCAACAATACATAAAATAACACTTATTTTCAACACTATCTATACAATAGATTGTGTTTCTGGCTGATACAGATAAGGCGATAATTATTTTCGTGTCATGGGCAATGTTAAAATTTTATACTATTTTGTTTAAATAAAAAATAAAACACTAAAACTTAATCATTTTAAGTGTTACAAGCAAAGGTAGAAATCACAACATTGTCATTTTTGGTCTGAATGTTTATGGATATTCACTCTGAGGTCTGTTAAAGACTACATTTAACAGTATTAAATTATTAGTGTTTTTAAATGTGAACATTAGATGGCATCAAAATTAATCTAAGTATAAAATATGAAAAATAAGCATTCACAATAAATAATTCAGTAACTGTCGATATTGGATATTTCTATTAAGACTCAAGTCAGAAATTATATTGAGGCCAGATCTTTTAAATAAAGATTTGAATAAAGTAAAATACAGTTACCAACAATATAGACTGCTTGGAAAAATGTCCCTACCAAAGAGGTTCTGTAAAATCCAACTTGTATGCCTGTTTTTATTTATAATGTAATACTAAATGTTAGTTCATGTCTGGCTGTGGAGGGTTGTTCTGGGTGAACACTGTGTCATACCTGCTCAGGTTGTTATGGATAAATTTGTGGCCTTCCTGCACAGTCATTGCCCGTGTAAGTGTTGATGTGGTAACGTAAACATGGTTTGAACCCCTGTAGGTTAATTAGTGTGGCACATGCCGGTGTTATTTTTGTAGACTGAGTGCCGTGTGCATCCCTTTTGAACCTTTACTAGTTGTTTTGGTAAAGCCATTACACATCATGACATTTGAACCTTGTTTGTTGTTGTGGACCTGTGTTTCTTCAAGCTCAAGACATTGAACAAGCAACCTTGCAATTCGCTCAAGAGAAAAAGTCATTTCTTAACATTGTGGGGTTTTTTTTGTATATTGTTTTCAGGGGGAATGCATAGCATTTGCCAGGCATCTCCAACTTAATGTTTATTTCTTCAGGAAGCATAAGACATACAGGTAATAACCGCTGTATCCTAAATAGCCTTTTTAAGGTCAGAACATGTAGGAACGTGTCCAACCACACTGCTTATTTACTGGCCTCAGGAAACACAACACGTGTAATGTACCTTGTTTTAGGCTTTGCCTTTGTTTGTTTTTGTTTTTTTCAATTTTTTCAATTTAATTTTTTTTGTGAAAAATAAGTTGAGACAACACCACCTTATAGTTCACCTCAAAATTGTCATTTACTTAGTCATTTAAAAACCATATGACCAATATTCACACTTTTTAAGTAATCTGGTTATTGGCTTACTAATAAATAGCATAATTCAGGTGTTTTTTAGAATAGCAGCTAATAAAAGTTTTCTATTAATTTTTATCTCCCTAAGGCAGCTTGACTATTGGTTATTAGGCTTGGAAGTTATATGTGTATATATATATATATATATATATATATATATATAGTTATAGCATGTATTTTTTTAAATATATTTTTATTTTTTTATTGTGACATTTTCATACATCCCCCACATGTCATTGCTGTAATGTGGAGAAAAAAAAAAAAAAGAAACACCAAAATCACATTTTCATTATCATAATGGTAAGTAACTGTCACAAGAGAAACAATGTTTTGTTATTTGTTTGATCACTTGGTTTACATTTCTGTATTGTTTTACTGGATATACAATGAATTTTTGTGATGGTGTATAATTTTGGTGGTTAATCAACAGTCAATAATTAATTAAGTGAGAAATGTGTATCTTAATAATTAGATGTATTCCAAAACAATGAAAAAATAACAAAGATTATTAATAATGAAATATAATTCCTGCTGTGTTGCTGTTGTAATTTAATTGTCAAATAGCAAAAATATAACAATTAAAAATTGGTTTGGTACAATGTAGTGGTTAGTGATTGGACATAAAAAAATCTGTAGTAATATCTGTTAAAATTTATTATTATTATTATCATTTTATTTTTTTTTTACTAAAAATGCTGTATTTAAATTTAAATTCTTTAAAAATGTTCCTTTTGTGCTAAATGGAAGTCAGTCAGTGAAACATGCATGTAAATGGCAATTTTTATTTCTGTGTGAAGTATTTCTTTAAATATCCACTCTTTTTTTCTCTTTGTAGTTTTCCTCTAAAAGCCACAGATAAGAAAGGAGCCAAAAACGCATTCAAATGCATAGCCTGTCACCCAACAGACGACTGCATCGCCACCGGTCATGAAGACGGAAAGATCTGCCTCTGATAAGGCCAGAGTTCACCATCCAGTTTAAGTTTATATGCAGGTCACGTGATCAGAATTGGAGGTTTAAATTAACTTTATTTTTGCTACAGGAGAAACTTCATTCACAAAAATAGAGTACACGTATTCCACCCAGCACTGGCATCACAATGCTGTGAACAATATGTGTTTTACTCCAAAAGGTGGGTAGTATTGTGGCTAGGATGTGTTTCACACTTTTTCACCTCTTCCTCTGTGCTAAATGTGTGTTACAGTCCCCATCTGAGAAAACTTGACTGTTATTGTCTCTACAGGCACTCATCTGCTGAGTGGAGGCATTGAGTCAGTGCTTGTCCAGTGGCAGAAAAGAGTTCCTGCCCTGTCTCGGAGGATCCATTCTACATACAGTATATCAGCATCATCTGCGAGGATATTCAGCAAAGATGCATTTAATTGATTAAAAAGTTTCAGTGAAGACTTTTATAATGTTACAAAAGATCATGTGACACTGAAGACTGGAGTAATGGCTGCTGAAAATTCAGTTCATCACAGGAATTTATTCCAAGAACCGTCACAATAATAAATTACATTTTAAAATGATATTAAAATAGAAAAAGTTATTTTAAATTGTAATAAAATTTTATTATATTGCTTTTTTACTGTATTTTTTAATTAATTAAATGTGGTATTGTTACCATAAGAGAATTCTTTTGAAAACATTCAAAAAAATTCTTGGTTTATGTTCTGATTGGCTGTCATTGGGTCCTTCATGCGGCATTTTCGGGTTCAGGACAAACTATTTCTAAAATCACACTGGATTAAGACATTGATTAAGTTCATGAGAATTTGGGCAGAAAATGTGTCTAATGTTGCATTGCAAAAAAAACCTTAATGGCTTCACTTGTTTCATGTAGATTGTAATTTATATTGCCACACTGTTGTTTTGTGGATGAATTATGATATGTACATTTTTTGAGATTCAACTTCAGTCAGTCGTCACCCACATATTTCAGTATGCTATAATTTCTGACTGCTCTCTGGTTTGTCATTTGCCTTCTCTTCCTCCTCAGAGATCACCGTTATCGAGAGCAGCTTCAAAGTGTGTGGAGTGATTCAGGGTTTAGTCAAAGGTTTGTGAAATCTCATTTGCACATACCATTCAGATTTCATAACTCTTGCAGTAAATGTTTATTTCTTCCAATGCTTTTTATGCTTTCAGGAGATAGCGTTTTGACTGATCTAATGATTGACCTGCTCAGTAAAGCTTTAGTGCTGAATGGGAAACCGGGTCATTTACAGTTCTGCTCTCTGCTGCGTGACAAGCATCTCTACAATGTGAGTCTGTCGCAGTCAATACTTTGATAAAGCTTAACATTTCTCTAAAATAAACAGTTATATGAGGAAGTATGTACTAGAAAATATTGAATCACATGTTGACGTATTAGTTCCATCCTCGTGCATTCTGCTGACGTGGGTCATATACTTTTGTCACCCGACATATGTCAGGTGAAATCACATGATCTGTAGGATCTTCGTCAAACATTGTTCATCATGTTTTGCATAGATTTTTGCGTAACGGTCTGTCTGTTGCATTCACAGCTGGACATAGTGCAGCAGGAATATATTTACGAAGCGGGTCTGGATCAGTTTGAAGTGGTGTAGGCTGCTTTTGACATAAAACACTTGCTACAGTGGAGGATCTTGATCTTGATCTTGAGTTTTTCCTCAAACTGTGGGCTTTCGATGAAAGAACACAAAGGTATTCATGCTAGATTGCCGATTTGAATAATATCAAATGTGTGATTCATGCAAGAAATGAAAGATTTTGCCATGGCATTTGCCATTTCTCATGGTCCACAAGCAAATAATATATCACTTTCCATTTAATTAATACTGTTAGGGGAACAATCAAATATTTTGGCACTGGTCCTTCCTTCATTAGTGTTAAAAATAATTGTATTTGTGCCATTTTGTATCGATAACATAACCATGACATTATCACTTAAACCTTATGTTTATTAGAAAAATTATAATAAAAAAAACCCTGATAAACAATACTAGAATATTAAAAAAATATATATGTGTATTTATATATGTTTTTTTTTTTTACTTTATTATTATTATTAATTTTTTTTTCATGTTATTTATTTATTTATTTATTTTTTTCACTTTTAGACATGTATTTTTGTCACAGGTCTGCCATAATTTTTTTTTTGCCACTGCAGGCAAAAAGTTCTAAGAAAATTTTAAACTACAGTTCAACTTCTTTTTTTTTTGAAAGAAGTCTGTTCACCAAGGCTACATTCATTCCATCAAAAATACAACAAGAATGATTGAAAAAACAGCAATAATGTGAAATTATATCAATGTAAAATAACTGTTTTCTATTTGAATCTAATTTAAAATGTCATTTTGTGATGGCAAAGCTGAATTTTCAGCAGTCATTACTGCAGTGTCACATGATCCTTAGAAATCATTCTAATATGTTGATTTGGTGCTGGTTATCAATGTTGAAAACAGTTGTGCTGTTTAATATTTTTGTGAAAATAAGATTTTTTTTTTTTTAGGATTCTCTGATGAATAGATAGTTCAAAAGAACAGCGTTTATTTGAAATAGAAATCTTTTGTAACATGAACGCCTTTAATGTCTATATTTCTTTTAACTTATATTAAAAAATGACTCCAAACTTTTGAACAATAGTGTACAAATTTTCATATTTCTAAACAGACTTTATTTCTGGACTGTAACGGTGTATTGTTATGTCCCATTAGTTTCGTACTGAACACTAGCATCACTGCAGCCCACACGGATCGGATTATATCCATGTGCTTTAGCTCTTCTGAGGAGACCACCATGCTGGTGACCACAGCAGAAGACCGCCAGTTCAAAGCATGGTGCCAGGGTGCTGACGCAGACACACAACGTGAGTCAAACCCCTCAGACACTTGCAAAGGTGTTAGTGTTGGACTGAGAAGCCAAACACCAAAGGTCACGAGTCTGAATCCAGACATACCTGTCTCACCGCAACATTTCCATTTGTCTTTTAGAGGACCAGAACTTCTGGTCATGTGATTTTGTGGGCAGCTACCACAACCTAAAGCCCACAAACTGCAGTTTCTCAGCCAATAGCTCTCTCCTGGCAGTGAGCTTCCAAGAAGTCATTACCATATGGAGCCCAGACACCTGGGAGATGCTCACCACTCTCTGCCAACCACTTGGAATAATAAGGTGCGATATGTTGTTTTACCACCCAGGGTACTGTAAAAATGTTCCCTGTCTTCAAAACAGCCAGTCCAAACTCTTTCTAATGCTTTTTGAATGGGTTTCACAGGTTTCTTGAGGTCTTTAGATGTGTTTCCCATTCAGAGTGGTGAATTAGAATTCACTACACTGTTCACACAGTCTGAATAGTAGTAACTTAGTAATTAAGATTTAGATGGTGGCCAGACAGAATGGGGATTCAGTCCTGCTAAGGAGTTGGGCGCAAGCCAAGCCCTGCAAGGTCAACAGAGACAGTTTCACTCCATCATTGTTTTTGTTTTTTTTGAAAAAAGGAAGTTCATTAGGTGCAACTCGTATAAAAAAAGTGCATGACATTCCTTCTGAACAAGGTTCCTCCTTACCTCCCTGTATTGCACAAGCAGAGTTTTTAAACTTTTTTTTTTTTTAATAGATCTCAGTACTGAAATATTCAAAATGGTTTTAGTTCTAGTTTTTTGCAATATCAATACACTGATACAAGCTGAGCTTTCTTACTCTCGTTTCTCTCTCCGACAGTAAATGTGTATTAAAAGTTATAAACTCCAGAATTGGTCCTAAAGGAAGTGTTCGCCAAAAACATGAAAAATCTGTCAACTATTCACTGTCATGATGGTCCAAGAAATAGTTACTTTTCCTTGCAGTGAAAGCACCACAAAAGAGATTTGTATGACTTTGTGCACCATATTGCAAATCTTCTGGAGATAAATGCTAACTTTGTGTGAAGAGCGAATTGAAATTTAGCAGTTATTCACTATAATCTTCACATCTGCCCCAGCTCCCTTTGAAGTATTGATTAGAAAATGTCCAATTTGTGAACAGATTGTTCTTTTGAGTCTGAACTTTTCAGTGTATTGGTTGATCTGAATCTTGAGTGATTGGTTCACTAATCAGACTGATTTGGTTCTTGAGTTCAGCTCACTTGAGTGTATTGTGCTTTTTTGTAATTGTATGTTAAATTATAACCAGTACATTTTTAAATGTTGTCTTTTGTCATATGATTTGAAGATAACATGATGACAGATTTTTTTTAAGTTAGTGTTTTACTGTATCATGAAGCATGGAATGTGGAAATGTAGCTTTAGTAATCAGAAACTTGCGAGTGCTAAATCTACTTTGTACAGTATTTCCAATCCTTTCACACTTAATTATTGAGCCATAAAGTCGTGGGCAGCTTTGCACCATGTTTGAGCTCTCACACACACAAAACTGAATCCATTTGATGTTTTGTAGACTTTTGGTACAATTATAAGACCTCTGGATATTTAATGTCAATGTTGTTTTAAACTGTTTGTTGCTGTCGTATCAGTTTCTGATTAACAGTAAGGCAAGTGATTATCACTCACTGAGACTAATCTGATGAAATATGTCAGTGACATGGGTCTTGCTGATCATGGTGGTCTTTGAATTTGTGAAACCGACTAAAGGCAGCTACTTTGATCCATCAGGGACCTTTGTTTCAGCCGGTTAAGCTGCTCCAAATACTTGCTTGGCACGACCACCAGAAACCGACTCTGCTGCTGGAATCTCCTCACTTGTGCATGTAAGTAGTCATTAATATTGGTTCATATTTCATATTTGCAGTTTCCCCAAGAATGGTTTTAGTAAACTATAGTAACCCTGGCATGGACTGCCTTTATGGTATTTTCATGGGCTTTTTGGTCCTTTTAGGAGCTTGACAGCTCTTGATTACTGTAAATGTTTGAAAATAACACCAGTATACAGGTTTAAAACAACCTGAGAGTAAGTAAATAATGCCAGAAGTTTCATTTTTGGGTAACTAGGCTTGCTCAGTCAGGTTTTATTCACTGTTTGGATTTGCAAGGTCAGTTTTATTTAATGTCAAATCTCTTTCACTCAACAGTGGAGTGGAGCACATCTGTGGAAGTTTCCAAGCTGCAGCCAGACCCCTTGTCAGAAAATGTGGCCGCCTTTTCATACCAGTCTAAACATACAGACCGTAAGTGTTTGAAAGGCCATCGCCTCTTGACACGTTCTGTATCTCTTTGTTTAGCAGTACATTTAACAGTAAACTGTATTTCTATTATTGGGGCTCTTAGTTTGTTTCTTTAATATATCAAACTTATGCACACTATTTTCTGGTTTCTATACAGTTTTTGTTTTCAGACCCAATGAGCCGCGGCCTCTGTTCACCAATAAGAACGTGTGTTCAGAGAAGGTACACCGTGCCGTCTTTGTTCCTCGAGAAGAGCCGTTGAACAATTGTGATGAAAGTTCTCAGTGGCTCAACAGATCTCAGCTGTACTTCCTCACCCAAAACATGGTATTTCAGTGATATTTGTAATCAAACAATGGCCTAAAAACACATGTACACATAACAATAGTGTGTTTTATTTATTTATTCATTTTATTTTTTAACCCATTGAAAACCTGGATTGATTTTAAAAATGTTTTTAACTCCTGGAAAAGACATGAACATTAATATTATTTTTATGTTGAAAGCTATATAATTTGTATATTAAAAATTAAGGTTGAAGTTGATTAGAAAAATATTTTTAATTATAAAATTATTAAATATATAGTAAATTATAAATTTTTCTATTTTTTATTTTATTTATTATTTTACATGATATTAACTTATTAAATGTAAATATAATATTTAAATATTTTAAAATATATAAATTAAATAATACATTTAATATGATAAATAATAAAACGTATATTGAGCTAGATACAGGTTAAATTGCTTTGTAAGAGCAATAATTGTAAACTACTGCATAGTCCTGGTGAACTGTGAGTAGCATGTAAATATGTTTTAATACTATACTGTGTATACTGTGTCCTGACATTTTCACTAAAATGGACTGTATTCAATTATCAGGATTTACTGACCCTCAGCACAGAAACAGAAGAGGACAGAATGTTGTCTTCAAGTAAACGGGTACTGTTTTTTTTCTTACACCATCCTTATTCTCACTTATTTAGAAGACCCTCAAAGTAACTTTTCTCTTGTGTGTCTTTTGTGCAGCTTGTCATTGATGACAACGTTGCTGTAACACCATTTTACCTGCTGTTGGGCAAACACAGACAACAGCAGCAGAAACTCAACACACAGTCCCATCCAGCGGCTGACAAACCCCAACAGCCACAGGGCTCCGTTACCATCAAAGAAGTAAGTCATTTCACCTTTGTAGGCTTTCTAGGCTCTCTATTCATTATATTATTTTGTATTTAGTGCTATCAAATGATTAATCGTGATTAATCGCATCCAAAATAAAAGTTTTTGTTTACATAATATATATGTGTGTGTACTGTGTATATTTATTATGTTTATATAAACACACACACATGCATGTAAATATTTAAGAAAAATGTTACATTTATATATTAAATATATGTATACATGATATAAATTTTATGAATATAAATATATACATGTAAATATTTTAAAAATATATGCTGTATGTTTGTATTTATATATACATAATAAATATACACAATACACACATTATGTAAACAAAAACTTTTATTTTGGATGCGATTAATCGCGATTAATCGTTTGACAGCACTAGCTGTATTATATTATATTATATTATTATATTATATTATAGTTTCTGAAGGATTATGTGACACTCAAGACTGGAGTAATGGCTGCTGCAAATTCAGCTTTGCCATCACAGGAATAAATTACATTTTATAATGTATTAAAATAGAAAAGTTTTATTTTAAATTGTAAAAATATTTAGCAATATTACTGTTTCTACTGTTAAAAAAAACCACATTTGTGTATTTTTAGGAATTTATTTCTTGTAACATCTGAATTTTTATTTGTTTTATTTGTTTTATTTTTTAAGTTGTTACACCAGCTCATGTTCTACCAGCTGCGTCAGTCCTGTGCTCAATGTTTGTCAATTCCCTCCTGACTTCCAACACTGGAGTCCAGCAAGACCCCCTCAGATACTTTGTTCACATGCGTAATAAGTATTTATGAATATATATTTTCTTTGAAAGTTCACCACAGTTAACATACCTACTTCTCAGTTTCCCTTCTCTTTTTTTCCTGAGATACTCTGTACTGCAAGCACATAAGTTATTATTTTTCCTTTTTGCTGCTTCTGGCATGCCTTCAGAGAGGAAATGGAATCTTCAGAGCAGGAAATAGACAGTGAGAAAGAGGAAATGGAGGCATGTGACAGTCAGCAGGAGCTCAGAGTCCAGGGTTCAGTGGATGAGGTGATGCCAAAGCTTTCTAAAGCACAAGAGAGGGAACTGAAGAGGGTCAGAAAGACTGACTTTAGCTGGATGGCTGGCCTCTTTGACTCCAAACCATGATGAAGCAATTTCACAATCCTGTTAATGTGTGTTGTTGTTTTTTTTTTTTAATTCTTCCCAACTTGCTTCAGATCCAGACCAGTGGTTGGTTAACAATTGTTTATTTGGACTGCAGCAGCCCATTAGTGGTTTGATGATTTTTTTTTTTTTTTTTGGGACAACAATGCTATTTTGTTACTCTGAATGTTAGTATAATTTTCATCCAATTTGCATCAACAATAATTTATAAAGAAGTTTTTGAACAATGTACTGTGACATTGAATTTCTTTCAGTATATTTGATATTTGTGCATTTCAATGATGAACTTTATATACACATATATGTGTATCAATGTAACTTGATCTTGCACTGGAAAACAAGACAAAAATACCGAGGAAGAACTCTGCTTTTTGCTCTGTGATCCAGAGGTACAGTTTACATTTATTTTAATAAAACTATATATATATATATATATATATATATATATATATATATATATATATATACACACACACAGTCATGGCCAAAAATATCGGCACCCTTGGTAAATATGATCAAAGAAGGCTGTGAAAATTAATCTGCATTAATCCTTTTGATCTTTTATTTAAAAAATTCACAAAAATCTAACATTTAATTGGATAATAAGAATTTAAAATGGGGGGAAATATCATTATGAAATAAATGTTTTTCTCTAATACACGTTGGACACAATTATTGGTACCCCTAGAAATTCTTATGAGTAAAATATCTCAGTATATTCCCATTCATATTCACAATTTTGTATTTCCATCACAATGAGAAAAACCAAACAATATATTTCTGATGTGCAGCAAAAGATAATTGAGCTTCACAAATTAGTGAAGTGGCTTTAAGAAAAGAGCTAGAGCAGTGAAAAATCCCATTCCCACCATCAGGGCAATAATTAAGAATTTCTAATCAACATAAAATGTTACAAAATTGCCTGGAAGAGGACGTGTGTCTATATCGTCCTAATGCACGGTGAGAAGAAGAGCGGCTAAAGACTCTCCAAGGACCACAGCTGGAGAATTGCAGAAAATAGTTGAGTCTCGGGGTCAGAAAACCTTAAAAAAAAGTTGTCAAACAGCACCTACATCACCACATGTTGTTTGGGAGGGTTTCAAGAAAAATTCTCCTCGCTCATCCAAAAACAAACTCCAGCTTATTCAGTTATCAGACACGACTGGAACTTCAAATGGGACTGGCTTCTATGGTCAGATGAAACTAAAAAATGAGCTTTTTAGCAGCAAACACTCAAGATGGGTTTGATGAACACAGGGATAAAAAGTACCCCATGAGTACAATGAAATATACTGCTGTATTTTTAATGCTGTGGGCCTATATTTCTGCTGGAGGTCCTGAACATCTTGTTTAGACACATGGCATCATGGATTCTATCAAATACCAACAGATAAAAAAAATCAATAAGTGACTGACTCTGTTAGAAATCTTATAATGGGCCATGTTTGGATCTTCCAACCGGACAATAATCCAAACACAAACCTCAAAAACAACACAAAAATGGGTCACTGAGCACAAAACCAAGCTTCTGCTATGGCCATTCCAGTCCTCTGACCTGAACCCTGTAGAAAATGAGTGGGGTGAACTGAAGAGAAGAAGCACCAACATGGAGCTGGGAATCTAAAGGGTCTGGAGTGATTCTGGATGAAGGAATGGTCTCTGATCTCTTGTCAGGTGTTCTCTAACCTCATCAGGCATTATAGGAGAAAATTTAGAGCTGTTAAACTGGCAAATGGAGGTTTCAAAAAGTATTGAATAAAAGGGTGCCGTTAATTGTGGCCAATGTGTATTAGAGAAAAACATTTATTTCATAATGATATTTCCCCCATTTTAAATTCTTGTTATTCAATGAAAGGTTAGCTTTTTGTGAATTTCTTAAATAAAAGATCAAAAGGATTAACAATGCAGATTCATTTTCACAGCCTTCTTTGATCATATTTACCAAGGGTGCCAATATTTTTGGCCATGACTGTATATAGGTAACATCTCAGTTACTTTCTGTTATTCTCTTTGTGTACTAATGTAAGCTACAGACATGGTAAATATTGTAAACCTCAATGTGTTAGAACTGTTTTCCAGGAATGTATCAAAGGTCATGGTTTTAAAGACTCTTACCAGTGACTGGATTTCTAATTCAAGGAAAGTCGAACTTCAGTTGAGCTTTGCTCTCGCTTTGCTGCAGGTCTTAACTGTGCAATCAGATGCATGCTGCCTTAATATTTTTGCCTGATTTACATAGAAGATATTTCTAAGTATTGGTTCTAAAAACACAAAGTTGCATACAAATTTCAGGCCTAGACCCAGCAGATCGACCTGATTTGCCACCCACCCAGAAGGGCATGCGTTGTGTTCATCACTGCCATGTAATCAGGTCGTTCTTTGTCTTTCCTTCTCATGCAAGCCAAAATGAGCTCGGCTTATAGTCAGTGCATTAACTAAAAAACTCTGAAAAGGCCTTTTAGAGAAAATTACCAGCAAACCCTTCTGAGGAATGTGACCCTGTACTATTGCCGCGGGATGTGTTCCAGCTCCTGCCGGTTCACGATCAACCACTTGAAATCACCCCTCTACTTATTGCAATCACTCAAACATTGCATTTGGATACAAATCTGTTTATTTCGGTTGAAGTGAGATGCAGTACAAATCTTGAGTTGTATATTCCCCCTGCAGTGGAGTGTGAACTACAGTTATTGCAAGTATATCACACAACAGGAGTATGCTTCCATAAAAAATAATGTATATTTGTTCTTACATTACATTCAACTGGGTTTTAAGTATAATTTTTATAATTGTGTCAAGGGTAAGATGATCTGTGTGGTGTTACATAGGATGACAAAACTGAATTCAAATAAAACTAGTCAACAAAAGAATATAAAAATATTTTACAAGATGTAAATAAGGCTTCACATTCATCGAAAGACAGACAGTATGCACTGAAGCAATTAAGTGTTCAAAAACTGATGCTGAGTTTGTAAGGGCCTTATGATATAATCCTGACATGTTAAAAATGCTTATTTAACCAGTGAAATCTTGGCACCTGTGTTTGTGACCAGCTGCACTTCAAACCAGCCGTCCACAGTGGACCCAATAATCCCTTCTCTGTTCTGTGCATATGGTGGATTCCCGCTGGTGTCCAACATCAAGATTACACAACTATTACAAAATACTGAATATATATGTCAAGCCAGCTGTGGTTGTCAAAAGGATATTAGTACCTGAACAATTTTGGCTTTTGTGTCTCATAGGCAGGTCTGTAATGTTTATTTTGTACTATGGAATATTAGATTAGCATATGATTTGAATGAAGGGAAAACTGAGGTGTGGCGTCACTTACAGGATAGTAAAATCACGAGGGTGTTTGAGTTATTAGCTAGTTCTAAAATATATGAGAATCTTGTCCGAAAAAAAAAAAAAATCCAAGTTTTAATGCAGGACTGCTACTATTTTGTGCAAATATCTTAATACCTGAAGTGTCTTGTTGCGCTTATTTTGTTATGGACAAAGTGTAATCATGTAAAGCGCTGTAACAATCTTTGTAAAAACAAGAATTATGTGCTAAAATCACTTTCAAATCAAACAAGACAAAAACAAATCTAGTACTAAAAACTCTAGTTGCAATGGGACGAGTGTAATAATATAATATTACACACCAATAATATTAGGAATGTTTAACACAAGAAAACAGCTGCAATTCCCTCACTTCCACATGGTGAAAAAAAAATCCACTTTGGTTACATGAACAAACTGTAAATGTCTGCATAGGTTTCCAGAAGAGTTATAATAACAATGTAGCACCACCGAAGCTGAGATACAGAATACTGACTACATGTATATAAATATATAAGCATCATATAAGCATACCTGAATGAATAACTAGCACACTCCAAATAACTATTAAAGAGACTTTAACCATGGCTTGCAAAAAGCACTGGGGGGCAAGCATTACAAAACTACACTATCTTAAGTAGAGCGCATTGCAAAACGTACATACCTAGTCTGAAGGTTAACTACGACCATAAAGTCGAAAAACGAATAACATATGTACAGTAAAAGTAGAATAAATATGCCCATTTTTGCTTTGGAGCTTTTACAAAAGTGATTAAAGCATGTATAGCCCATAAGAACCATAGTTTGTGTTTGCATGTTTCCCCCTATGATTGGTTCTCAGGCAATTTTACAGCTCCTTGAACAAAAAGTAGGATAGAGGGAAGTACTGCATGCTTTTTGGCATACATTTCTATTCTAAGCAATGCTAAAGAGAGCTCCTTCTCGCCTTTGTTATTATAGCTAATGGCAAATACTATATACTCAATGCACGAGCACTACAAACAGCAAAAGCATGCATGTTAGTAAAACAGATGGAACGGGTTCCTGGCGAGGATCTTGAAGAACACAGCATGCGATACTCTAGTAAAAATTAGCCTACGGTCTCTTTAAGAGTTACACAGAGTTTGGAAGTGAGGGAATATTGGGATCTGGCTTCTGCTCAGGTGAACAGAACAGGAAGAGTCGACTTCGGAGGCTTTTGTAGGCAAACCTGAAATACATCATATGTCCCATCGCAACGAAGGAAACCGAGATGATCACGAGAAGGCCGAAGGCCTCTGGATTTGGTGCAAGGATGACCATGATGAAGTGTAGGAGATCAAGAAGATAGTTCATGGAGTTCTGGACACCGTTGATGATGCCTCTCTCGGATTCAATCACATTCTCTTGGATCAGTTGGGTCACGGTCAAATCAAAGGACCAAAGACCTGAAAGCAATTCAGGAGAATCAATTAAAACACGTAGTGACATAAAAGAGCATCAGCGCAATTATCACAAACATGACTTCTTGTTTTTGGTCTCAAAGGTTGGCTTTACAACTTTCAGGTGATACGGATATCATCATCCTTTCCTTCTTGAAGATAATGGAAAATTAGGTCTAAAAACGATTTCTATTGTGTCCTGTTGGTTGCTCATTTACTCACCAATTCTAGCAGCAATGACACCGGCGAAAAGAAGACTGACGGACATGTAGGACTGTACTTGTGAGGCTTCCTCAAAAACAGTGGCGTTGATCTGGATCTGTGGTTCAATTGTAGGAACAAGAGTAGGACTCTCACGCAGCGAGCCGCGGTCTCCAAACAGATGCTTTAAGACCTCGTCGAAGGGCGAGACGCTGAGATCAAACGGGCTGCCAGGAGCGAAGACAGATGCTACGCAGAGTATGAGGCAAGACAGCTGGGCGACTCCAGCGATGAAGCCGGTTCTGATCAGGCCACACTTCTTTCTGATCCAGGTGAAGGCCACCGTTCCACAGATTCCAGATATAGCTGAAGCTCCCATGAGGAGACTGAGCACGGAGCCGTTCAGGCCCTGAGTGTACGCGTAGCCCGTGGTGATGCAGTCGAAGCCCAGAACGGTCATGTAGAGGAAAGACAGAGACATGCCAGCAAAGAAGATGGACTGGTTGTAGTAGGCCACCCAGCCATCCTTAAAGGTGCGGATGGGTTCTGTCATTTGGTAGCAGAAACTGGTGTTCTTCTTCACCTCCTTGGTTTCATTCATCAGCTGGGAGCCTTCAGCTGGACTTTCAGTATTTCCAATCTCTGCAACAGTGAAATGAAAAACCACAAAAGTAAAATGACTGAGTCAGAAATAAAAGTGGATATGTCACTCTTTTTGTCAGAGTTGTTTCGAAAACTGAATTGCGCAATGAACAGTACTTTCCACAAACAGGGTGCAAAATAGGATCTAAAACTATTAAGAAACTAAATTAATGTTCTTAATCTTCAAAATTTGTCAAAAAAGGAAAAAAAGAACTAATCCACAAATGCTGGTTTATTGTTAGTCAAAATTTAAAAATCTTTAAAAAAAATTAGTAATATGGTTAGATTGTGGAGGTTGACGTGCCGTGAACACCACCAGTTTGAGTAACTTATTGATTAAATTGATCATTTACTTCCAGGGTGTCACAATTTTAAGGAATGTAAATTTTTTGTAATGGGTGAAAACCAACAGGTAAAGGCTGTGCACAAAGTGGGGCACGTGAAAATCAGTGTTTTAAGGCAGATTAATATCGCATACTTCTTATGTTATCTTAATCTTATGTTAGATAATAGTTTAACATAAGATTAAATGTGCTCACTGCAAAAAACACTGGATTTTGTCTGTTATACTTTAAAAAAAAGTATTGGGAGTCTATTTGTGGAAAGTGCCAGAAGAGTTGGTGGAATTACAAACCTTTTTGTACATTGAGATGCTTCAGCTCTTGGTCATCAGCGTCCTTCTGTCCTGCCTTGAAGGCAAGTGCTGGAGTCTTCTGATAAACTTTCCAAAGCAGGAAGTACTCCAAGCACATGGAGAACAGGTTCCAGCCCGAGATAAAACCACAGCCGATGAAATGGGAGCCGAATGACATGATCTGGCCCACAAGCATTGGAGCCAGAATGTTGGTTAACTGGTCGATTATTCTTACAGTTGCGTTCATATCTAACAAAATAGAAATATATAACACAAAAGGGAGTATAATTGTTAATAACTGATATATTCTGATCTCTTATGCTTACCAAGGCTGCATACATTTAATAAAAATAGTAATATTGTAAAATATTATTACCATTTTAAATAATGATTTTCTATTTTAATATATTCTCAAATATAATTTATTCCTGTGAAGGCAAAGCTGAATTTTCAGCAGCCATTACTTCAGTCTTCAGTGTCACATGATCCTTCAGAAATCATTCTAATATGCTGATATGGTGCTCAAGATACATTTTTACATTATGTTAAAAACAGTTGTGCTGCTTAATATTTCTGTAACAAATTCATTTAATTTAATTTATTGTGTCCATGCTGAATGAAAGTACAGATTTCTTTCAAAAAAAAAAAAAAAAAGATTGTGGCTATGTGCTAACTTTCATGGATTTCCTGAGGTTACTGGGTTCACTGGGTACATTGATGGGTTTAAAATGAGAGTCATAAGTACTGACAGCTGATGTAAGCACTCTATAAAGATAAGATGATTGATGGAGTTGAAATGTATTTTATGAGTTTTCCTCAACTAGGTGAAATGAGTTTTATAGACAATACAATGATCGAAAAAACTATTTGCACACTTAAGCCACATTCAGTTACATAAGAAATATATACAAATACAAAATTATATACAACATTATTTTACTAAAGTATGTTTGTTTTCAAAATAAAGACAAAATGATTTGCACTTTTTCATTGTCAAACATATAGTGGAACAAGTCTATTGTTAATGTAATGAACTATAGTTGTATTTACTTTGCTAGAAACTGACTTTATAAATCTACTTAAAACCACCATGAGACTAGTTGGTTTCAATTCATTTGCTATTTTATCTAATGGGATGAAATTCATACATTTTAAGTTTTGTCCAAACACTTTTTGGGGCCACTGTAATGAAAGATGAATAAGGTGAAACATTCCACATCCTGACCTGCCAATTTGCTCCGATCATTTCCAGCCACAACCACAACCCAGTCCCTCTGGATGGTGATGGACATAGCTGTGCTGGCCAGGTTAGCGATGTTAGCAATGGTGATGACCATAATGTAGCATGTAGTCTGCAATGACAGAGAACACGTAATCAAAAAATAAGTCACTGTGTCAAAAATAGCAGCAAATATTATTTGTTGTTAGTCCACTGCCATAAAAAGCTTGACTTGATTTTCAGGAACAGTCCAGAACAGAAAACGGTTCATTGAATGAGTCCCATTTTGTCTGCTCTATGGATTCTCGACCTCAGTGACACCAGGACAAACAGCAGGTTTTGTTTGTTATTGTATATGTAAAGTTAAAGCTTTCCAGCCCTTTAACAGACTCAAAGGACTAATACTGAACAAGCAACATGCTTTCTGCTCACATGACAACCCTGGATTCTGCTGACAGCATGTCACCGTTTTGTTATCAAGGTGTCATGTTTCAGTAGCATGAGCTTAAGTTGAGACCATGCAGAAAACAGAAGGGAGCTGTATGTTTTAGAAGACATTACCTCCTTTATAGGTTAGAAATTATTGAAAAGCTTGAAATAACTGAATATCCTGTTATAAGGAGATTGTTTAACACTGCCAGCTATGAGAAAAAATTTTTTCCAAACATTTTAAACAGCGAGGCAAATTTAGAGTGAAACAATTTGCATAAAAATGGAGCAAAAACAAAGCTGGAGGCCACCGAGAAATGCAGCAAGAAGCTTCTGCTCTTTCAAATAAAGACTTTCTTTATTAGTACATACATCTAAATCAGTTCTGAGTGCTTTTGGAGAACCATTTATTTACACATTCAGCAAATACTGATGAATAGTGTCAGAGTTTTACTAGGAAGCAAACTGTCACGTCTTTTTAAATACTCACCAGCAACCATCCATTGTACAAGGTTGTAAGCTGTTCTTTAAACTGGAAAACGGCCATCAGAAGGACACCACAAAGAATGACAGCACTGTTCTGGACAACTAAAGACGTCTGCGCCACTGAAATTGAGAAAGAAATCCAAACTCAGTAAAAAAATGTTGGAATAATTGCCATAATCAAATGAGAAGTGTTGCATGCTCTTAGCAATGTGTCAGGTTGCACAATACTCGTGCATGCTCTGTGTTTGGAGCTTTGCCATATTTACCTTTCAGTCTGGGGTTTTTGTCCACCCAGTCACCAATAATAGCGCCCAGTAAGAGGACGGACCCCGCAACCACCAGTCCATACACGGCTGTCAGGAGTAAACTATTGCCATACAGCTCCACCAAAAACACAGCCACAGCAAAATTCCACATACGATCCCCCTGTAACATAATGACACAATGATCATCATTCATCAGACAAAATCATTTTGTGATTGAAATATCACTGTAGTTTTATGGGGTTAATGTAAAAGAATTAATTGTCATAAGTATTTGGCAGCTTATTAGCTGGTATGGATCAATACATCTATATAAGACAACATTAATAAAAAATATATAATGCACATAATATTCTGTCTGTATAATGTAATAGATATCTATGTGTGTGTGTTTTTGTATATACACATACATATGCTTACATATGTATATGCACATACGTGTTAAAACATTTATAATATATATATTTTGGAGTAAAATTAATGACATTTCTGATCTTCAAATGGCCACTCTGCTGTCATGAAAAACGTCTAATTGACCTGATTTTAAGGGAAAATAGAGGAATTTAACCCTTCAGTGAAAGGGAAAAAAATTAATGAGACACAATAAAAGGGATTAAAGGTAATCTTAAATTTAAACTATCTATCTATCTATCTATCTATCTATTAATCTATATAGCTCTCTCTGTGTGTGTGTGTGTGTGTGTACCTGTTTTTCTGTTCAGGTGGGGACCTAAATTGAGGTCCCCACGGGTAAAGAAGCTTATAAATCACACAGAATGAAGTTTTTTGAAAATCTAAAAATGCAAAAAGTCTAGTGTGAGGGCTAAGTTTAGGTGTAGGGCAATAGAATATATGGTCTGTACAGTAGAAAAACCATTACGCCTATGTAAGTCCCCACAAGGATAGCGAAACAAGTGTGTGTGTGTGTGTGTGTGTGTGTGTGTGTAAAAATATAAAATTTAAATACAATATAAAACTGATATACAAAATAAAAAATGAAATATAATTGTAAAATATATCAAATATAATAACATATATGCAACATATGCAAATATATATAGTTCTCTGTTTTGTTATTGTCACTGACGATAAAAAAAAAAAAAAAAAAAGGACGGGCTGTCAAGCACAGATCCTAATGCAAAGAGACTCTTACCCATGTTGACAGGGCATGTCCGAGGTAAATGAGGAATTTTGCAGATTTGAAGAATTCACCGACTCTTTCTGAAGAGACAGAAATTCAAGTGCAAGATTATTTACTATTTTGGTCAAGCCAAAGGCGCACTTCTCACATATCACATAACTGGCAAACGAATTTGTAAAACACTTACCACAGCAAGGTTTTTTAGATGCAGCGCTGTCCATTGTGCGTTGAGAATAGATTGTATTTGTTCGGTTTTATTTGTTAGGATTTAAATTCCTTTGTATTGTTCAGGCTGAACAAGAAAAGTAAACCCTCGCTGCAAATATTTCCTGCGCAAAAACACGATATTTCCTTTCTCTCCTCTCCAAACTTAGCTATCACTGTAGCTGAAGTTGGAGAGAAATAACCTCTTCTAGAACGACTAAATGTGTAAAAACATATAACTCCCGAAAGGGCCAGACCCGCGCTCCCGGACGCAGCCGAGCACCGTGTTTACCGCACAGCCTCCGCACAGACTGCTGCTGCTGATATACTGCTGCGTGAAGACTCCGCCTCTTCTGCGCTCAACAAAGACAGAGCCAGCGTTTCCGTGACACAGCAACATGTTTAATAACACCAGCTTGTCTAACAAGGTCAAAATCACGATTCTGCAAAATACAGCTAAAATAAAAATATAAATTCGGCTAAAATATAAAGCCTATAGCCTACATGTTATATTATGGGGCAAGTATGTTTGTCTCTCCAGAAGTGCTTTTTGCATGATTTCAAACACCTCGTTTAATTCCCTTTAAATTATGTGTTTGTGAATCCTGTCCTTCAAAGTAAAATTTAATGCTTGATATATGCTATAGCACAACCTGAGAGCACAACAGCATACATTAGGATAAGGCAACAATAGGATATAATAAAAGTAGGCTATTGGGGTATGTTGTCACAAAATGTAAACACGTTCAGTATTTTCATGGGTACTACTAATGCAATAAATGTTTAATTAATATTTAAGTAATCATTAATAGTAGTATTATTACTATGTGTGAGAACTAGCCCCAGGCTACATATCATATCACTACACTACATAATAAACTTTTTTTTGTGTGTCTTTCAAATTATACAGGCCTATATATCTTATTAATTATCATTCAATTAGTATGCCGTTAAAAACCCATATCAGTATCAACACTACTCTTGGCATCAGATAATCTCATGTGTCACCATGACATGCTTTGATGAGTGCTCTGTTGGACTCGAGGGCCTAAATGGTGCACAGCACATCTCTGTCAATATGAAATTTTAGGATACAGGCTTTGATGAACAGTAGAGTTTACATAAAATCAGTGTAAACATTTTCTTATGTCAAGATAGATAGATAGATAGATAGATAGATAGATAGATAGATAGATAGATAGATAGATAGATAGATAGATAGATATTTTGATTTTATTTTCAACTTGCAATCAGCTCTGGAAGTTTTCTCTCTCGCTCTACTGAGTTGCACTTTGGATCAATGACAGCTATTTCCCAACAGCTTGGCAGTGAATGGCTCTTCCCAATAGTATTCAGATGTATTCTATTCAGGTCAGTGCTTAGTGTCAGTGTTAACACAGCATTTGAGCACAGAAACAAACATAATATGAAATAGCAGAAAAAAACCCAAATCTACAGTTATTTAAAAAGCTATGTATTTCCAGGAACATGGTTTTGCCTTCTGCTTTTGGTTTGAAGGAAAGTTGCTTTATTACACACACACTCACTTCTCCAATCCAATCATTGCATAACCATGAGAGGCTCAAAAGAGTGCATTTCAGTTTCTTATAATTGATAGTCTGAGTGGATGTTCTTCATTTAACATTAGCTATGCAGAAGCTCATAGCATGTTTTTTATATATATATCTGTTTGTATCTTCAATTTTAATTGATAATTCATAAAAAGCAAAGTAATGCTTTGCTCCGTTTGGTTATTTTTAAGTAATAACGTGATGCAATGATATGTCACATTTAATCACATAACAAACAGAGAGGATTGTGTCGTTATGCCTCTTTGTTAGTGGTTTTCATATTTGTTTGCTGCAGTGTTTGCATGGAATGACAAAGCAACATCTAATACTGGTTTAGGGCTTGATTAAAAAGTCTGACGATTAGGACCCATCCCATTCACAGAAAGCTCAAAGCTGAGTCATGTTGCACAGAACCATCCTATCCACAGAAATTTGAGACATGGAACCAGATTACTCAGGTCACAGACTTGGTATTGTTCTCTATCACTCTGTTGGTTTCATAACATGACAATGAGTTTTACACCTTCCTTGCTCATATTAGTTACATCTACATTTAATCACACATCAATAAAATGAAATAATCTGACACTCTACTATAAACTTTTTTTTTTATCAAACTACACAGCAACAATATTCAGGCTATTTTAATGGTTGTCAAGGTGGAAAACACATATTTGTGGTCTACATCTAGATTAAATTCAGCAATTTCAATTAAACTAGGTTTTCTTTGACCTGACATATCAGTCAAGGAATTTTTCCAACATATTTAGTAACCCTGGATATTGACAGTCTGATAAGGATCCAAACTTTACACAGGTGTCTAGAATCAATACAAGAGTATGCAGAGTTCGCTTACTGCCGTGACCATAAATGAACTCAAACAAACTAGTGTGTTTGTGATATTAGAGGTGGAAACACACAAGTAAACACTGTCCATGTGATTTAACACTTAAGCCTTTCATGAGTGACCACACATTTCAACAGAACTGTAAAGCACAGGGGCTAATGCACAATCAACAGGACCACAAACACAAACACTGTAATTCAGTAAATGCAGGTTTTTGGTGTCATGAATGAGGTTAGTAGTTACGAAACAGGAGAATGGGATCTAACTGGTATTAAAAATAGGAATGATTACCAAAACCAATGGATTCTATGTTTAGCGCAACAGACAACAGGTTAAAATTACTTCTAGGCGCTTGCTTTTAATATCTGAATAATTAAGTGCACATCTAGTGTGTACTTGCAATGACTCAAATCTTAAAATATAGTTGCCTGTACAATGCATTAGACAGTTTTTGATCACACATTAGAGATTTATGTTTGTTTTCTGGTCCCACCAAACAATCTAAAAATATTTCTTTGTATTCTGTGCATATTGTCAGAGAATAATGATGAATAACAAAAGAAGCTTGATTTGATAAAAAAAAATAAATAAAAAAAGATCATACATAATGGCAAGTAGAGGGATCTTTTTTAGGGTCACCAAATGTTCCTTTTTTTGGTGTCTTGTCCCTGGAAATGTTCCCGTTTTATAGCACATTCAAAAAACCAGCTTAACTACACAGCATGGCTGAAAGTATACTCGATATGAATAAAAAATTATCAACTAAACATTACGCTTTCAACGATTACACTTGAAAAGAGCACAAACTTCAAATAATATTTTCAAAAAAGTATAGGCTATAATGATTGTATATAGTATATTTGTGTTGTGAAAAATTTGCATTTTACATTTACATTTACATTTAGTCATTTAGCAGACGCTTTTATCCAAAGCGACTTACAAATGAAGACAACAGAAGCAATCAAAACCAACAAAAGAGCAACAACATGCAAGCGCTATGACTCAGTTAGCCAAATTTTAACCTTCAAAGGTAAAAAAATATAGTCAAACTGACAAGATTTTACTGTTTTATTGTAAAAAAAAAAAATTAAATCCATCAAATACAAGTAGTATTTAGTGTACAATGGAGCCTTTTGACTTTTTCTTCCATGACACTAAATAGCCAACAGCCACAATTCTAAATCCAGGATCCTGATCCATGAGTCCATCGCTTGTGCTGACAAAAGGTTTTGTAACACATCCCTGGATGTATATATTCATGTATTGACAATATAGATCAATATATAGCATTATAAATCCAAACAGATTTTAGAGTATTTTACACCCACCAAAACAGCTGATGTCTAGATTATCTGATACTATCCTATCTGATTTCCTAACATACTTGAGGGGGTATTAAAAAAAAAAAAAAATTAACATGATATCATAACTCTTGGTGTACATGACATACTTAGCCAAATATTTTTGTTTCCCTGTAACTGGAGAGTTTTGCTCAAAACATGTCAAAGCACATTGTTTGCATTTTAACCTTGAAGGGTAATAAGTTTAGTCAAAGCTGACAGGCTTTTACTGTCGTACTCTAAAAATGTGTTGAATCCATTGGATTCAAGTAGTATTTAGGGTACAATGAAGCCTTTTGTTTATTTCTCCAGCAACACCCAACATCCACAATCCTAAATGCAGAATCCTGATCCATGAGGTCATCCCTTGTGATAACAAAAGGTTTTGTAACACTTTTAAAATGAAATGACATTGAGACAAAAGACACTTTGTGATTCAGTTTTTATCAAGATGGTTAAATAAACAACTTTTCAGTACCTGTCAAATAAGTAGAAGGTCTTTTGGGGAGAAAAAGATGTTTTTTTTTTTGTTGTGGGTTGCAGATACTTGTCACAGTGTCTAGTTGTTGTGCCCTAGACTGTCCACTTGATGGCACGCTCCACTTCCACAGTTACATGCCATGAACTCAGTTTCCCATAATCCTTTGCCTAGGCTTTTCTGTTCTGATTATCATCAGCTGTAGGTCATTTACTCATTAGCTCATCACTATTTATACCATGCTCACTTTGTCTTTTGTTGCTGCAGTACTGGACCTGTTATGTTGTGTTTCTGTTACCCTGTCCTTGGATTACTTTTTGTCTATGTTTTTGCCTGTTGCTTTGTTTTGAATTATTGTTTGATACCACTATTAAAACTGCACTTGGATCTATTTTGTTCTCCCGGAGTCATTCCGTGACAGATTATTATAATTAATATTTGCAGGTCATACTGACCCCAACAAGTTTTAATACAATTCATCAAATATCACACTATGAAAAATAGTAAATAGTAACCATTGTAAATGGTATACAGACAAAAAAATAAAAAATAAAATAAATGAGATAAAACTATTTAAATTTTTTTTGCATTTTCTAATTGTATTGTTCTAAATGTGTTTTAGCAAACCTCTGTTACAGTGCAACAAAAATATTATGTTTTGGATAAGATGTTGCGTACAGCAAGAGTCATGTTAATTTTTTTTTAAGTGTGGTAGAATATCAGAAAGGATAGTATCAGATAATATCAGCTTCAGCAATCAGATTTTATTTTGCAACAGTAATATTTAGTGGATATTTAATAAGTGGATGTGGTACACTAAGAGTTATTATATGAATTATTTTTGTCCACCTTCAAGTATGGTAGGAAATCAGGATAGTATCAGATAATAGTTTCAGACAGATATCAGCTGTTTGGTGGTCAAAACCTTTTGCGTTTGACCTATCTGAGCTGTTATTTTTGCCAATTTACATCCTATTTTTCTAGACACATTACCTGTGTTTAAACCATACAGTCTCTCATACTCATTCATTCACATTTCTTTGTTAAAATGCTCCAGTCTCTTGTAGCTATCTTGAAACCACACACCTTTATTGTGGGGGCAATGATATTGTAAACACTTACGTGACGTACTTTTAAAGCGTCGCTGGCTGCATGCCGTCATTCGTGTTCGACGATCGAGCCGCCTGCACATGGAAATGTTTCCTTAAATCATCAGAAGCGTTTTGATATAAAATGTCCTCTAAAAACATGCAGGGAACGGAACCTGGAGCTCAAGAAGAAAGCGCACAAAAAGAGGAGCTGAACAAGAAGGTTTCATATCAAAAATATTTTGTACAGCCTGAATAATATCATAATCATAACATTATGATAATTGGTCACTATTACAGTACGTGTAGCACATTTATGTTTTCAGTTAATAATTGCAAACATGTACGATTCATTCACAGATAAAAGAGCAAAAGATTGTTGTTGACGAGTTGAGCAATCTGAAGAAAAACAGGGTAACGTTATGTCTGTCGTCTCGTTATATTAATAATTAGTCTGTCATATGGGTCATTCTACATTTGGAGTAGCAGATGCTGTCACTCAATTATAGATGACAAAAACAAACTGCAGAGTTTGCACAGCTCCTTCAGAACACCATATATTATGTAAAACACTTTAAATTGTAACCTGTAATAGTATTATCAATAATATTAGAAATGAATATTTCCAATTATTTTAAAGTTTCTTCATTTTGAAAGCTGGAGAATATGCTTGTTACTGCTTCATAATACTTTTAGACATTTTTCCAATGAAATAAATGCAATGAAAGTAGTAAAAATAAAGAAAACAAAATGTATCCTTTATATATGTAGGTATATACACATACAAGCTATTGCTATTTTCAAAAACACTGTGATTCAGATAATACATTGTCATGTTTTTCTTGAGAATATTGCTTTTATTTTGCATGTAATAACATGCAACCTCGCTCATACTGTGTTCATTTTACTTGTGCAGCTCTTAAAATGGGTCATAAATTGCCTTAAATTTATTTTTAAAAAATTCTGTAGATACCCTGTAAATAGTGAAATAAAATTCCTTCCTTCATATTTGTTGATATTTGTGTATTGAAAATATTTTTGATTGACATCTAGACTCCTATCTGATTTTCTATATTTATTTTTTTTTTTTTTATTTGGGCTAGTTAAATTAATTTTCGGGCTACTAAAATCTGAAGAGTACCTGCCCAAAGGGCTACCAGGGATTTTGAAATTTTGCGAGCCCTGTAAGTCATATCAAAGTGTACCTCAAGGTCAGTAGTCTTCTTCATGGCATACTTTTAGATGAAGAGGATAGGACTTAGTTTCATTTTTGAAGAATTATAATGACTCATATGTTTAGACTATGTAGATTTGCTAGTATGTTCTAGTACTCATAAGTCATGTTCTAGTACTCATAAGCTTATTTTTACAGAGAGTGTACACCCAGCAGCCCAACAGCAATATATTCTTTCTGGCAGATAAAGGAGAGACTCTTAGTGCTTGTAAAAGTAAGATTCATAAATAATGAATCATAAATGAAAAATATAAATCATAAATAGTTGTACCATTAGAGTGCTTCCTAATACGGCCATCATCTTGTCTCTTACAGAGGATCTGGATAACATGAGGAAAGAATATCAAGATATATAGTGCCTTGAGATCATGTGTGGGATCTGCTGTGTGGTCAATTTGACCACACCGCATGATCCACTGGATAAGCATGTCCATGAAAATCTCAAACACAGAGGGCCCAACTCTAGCCGGGACATTACAGAAACAATCTCAACCTGCAGTCTCCTGTTCTCTGCACATGTGCTTCACATGAGAGGTTGCCTGACACCTCAGCCTCTTCAAGATGATAATGGAAACATGCTTCTCTGGAATGGAGAGGTATTTGGTGGTCTGAGAGTAGATCAGGGAGAAAATGACACCAAAGTAGTTCTCCATCACCTGTCAATGGCGCAGTGCGCCTCAGATATAGTATCTTTACTATCACAACTCAGAGGACCCTGGGCCTTTATATATTACCAAAAAGTAGAGCACTGTATCTGGTTTGGGAGAGACTTTTTTGGAAGAAGAAGTCTGCTTTGGAAATTCGATCCTGAAAGAGCATCTTTTGCACTTTCATCAGTTGCTTCCCTGCCAGCAGATAATATTCAGTCCCAATGGCAGGAAGTACCACCTAGTGGAGTGTACAGGTTTGACCTAACGGACTCTTCACCTCTAGGGACATTTATATTTGAACTTTATCCATGGGTTTTCCACTGTGACAAAGAGCCAAATGAATTGAAATGCGAAGGTCTTCCCAAATCTGTCTCTGTAAACATAAATAGTTCTGGACTTTACCTGACCTCCCCTATTTGTCCAATGAACACATCCATTTCATCACTTACAACTGAAGAAGATCAGAATGTTTCTCAAACCTCTGTTGAAAATCTGAAAGAATTCCTAACAAACTCTAAAAAGAAAGCAATGGTTAGCGTGCTCATTGACGTTCTAAGTGAGGCAGTCCGTAAGAGAGTACGGTACCTACCTGCTCAAGATGAATTGGCGATCCCCTTGAATCATACGAAAGCTGATATTGCCATTCTCTTCTCTGGGGGAATTGATTCAATGATATTAGCTGCCCTTGCTGATAGGCACATCCCTGCAGACAAACCCATTGACCTGCTCAATGTTGCTTTCAAAATTCAAGAAGGAAAAGTGCCTCCCAAGTCTTTGAAGAAAGGGAAAAATAAGAAGAAAGACTGTGATGCTGATAAAATGCAGTCGGATCAGCAGAGCTTTAACTGCTTTGATGTGCCAGACAGAATAACCGGTAGAGCTGGTCTGCAAGAACTAAAAAATCTCAGTCCAAAGCGCCAGTGGAACTTTATCGAAATTAACATAACTCAAGAGGAGCTTAAAGAAATGCGACAGAAACGCATCTGCCATTTAGTGCACCCTTTGGACACTGTTCTGGATGACAGTCTTGGATGTGCCGTCTGGTTTGCTGCAAGAGGAATAGGAGTCATAAATGAGGGTGTTGAAGAACTTTACACTTCAGAAGCAAAGGTAACTTTTAGTTTTTTGAGTTTGCACTTGAATTAAGTCTCAATGAAAACTTGATGTTAATGTAAATCCTAGGTCACACTGTATAAAATATTCCTCTTCTCGCAGGTGGTTTTGACTGGCATCGGGGCAGATGAACAGCTGGCGGGATACTCCAGACACAGGGTGCGGTATAAGAACTCAGGACTGGAAGGACTTGTCAAAGAGCTGGCTATGGAACTGGGACGAATATCCTCAAGAAATCTTGGAAGGGATGACCGAATCATTGGGGACCATGGAAAAGAGGCCAGGTAAGAATTACACTTTACAGCTTAAAGAATATTTAAGGTTAAACCAAACATAGTATTGTACATAATGCATTTATTTCTTTTATCTCAGATTCCCATACTTGGATGAAGATGTAGTCAGTTTCCTTAACGGACTACCTGTGTCGGAGAAGGCTGACTTGTCTCTACCTAGAGGAGTTGGAGAAAAGCTGTTACTGAGGTTAGCAGCTGTTGAGTTGGGATTGGGACTCTCTGCTCTCTTGCCTAAGAGAGCCATGCAGTTCGGTTCCAGAATTGCCAAGTTAGAGGACAACCATGAGAAGGCCTCGGATAAGTGTAAAAGGCTTGTCGCTACATAATTTAATATTCTGACAGTTGTTTTCTTCTGGTTCTGTTCTTTTTAATATGAATATACTCCTTAAATGATTGGTTTGGGGTATTGGAAATGAGGAAATTGTTAGCCAGTTTTATTCTGAATGTCATTACATGTTTGTACTACATTAAATAAACAGATGGATTTTGAAATTGGTTCTTGAAGTATTTGTCACATTCTATGTATGATGGAAGATTTCCCACATCAAATCGACCAGATATCCTGTGCACGTACACAGGCCTCCTAAAATAAACAGAGTGTTATTGTCATTGAAAAAATACAATGCTATATTATATGCCCGTAAGTAACCTTAATATGAGCCATGAAAGAAAGGTCCCTGGTGCATCCCGCTCTTCAATGGGTGCATTCTACATGGAGAAGAGTTAAATTAAAAAAATAACATGATCAATAACAGCTAAATAAACACAGATAAACTGTACCTTCTTCTCATTGAGAAAAATGTCCAAAAGCGGAAGTGAGCTTCGTGAAAACATGTAAAAGCGAGGACAACACATTAAAGATATTGACTCTAATAATAAGGACAAATAGTACTGAAATATCATCTTGTATCATACAATACAAAATAAAACATACTGCATTACGTGAATTTGTTTCACTCGAGAGGTTTTTCCTTCATACACTGTACTTTAAGGTCCTCATCAAACTCCAGAATCCCGTATTTGGATGTTTCTGAAGGTGGAAATGATATAATAATGGTTTTAAAAATGAGTGACCATGTGTTTAGCAAAGTTAACAAATATTGTTCTGCTTACCCTCATCCTTGCATTGGTATGACAGCACTAAGTTGCTCTGTCTTTATTTTGCACTTCAAAGAACCTCTCTGTGAATTTCCTCAGGCTGAAATCCTCTTTGAATAAAGTATCACTGCAAAATGAAAAAATAAGATTAATCTCATTTTAAAGCAATTTCAAACATTTCCCTTATTTAATCTGATGCTGGTTATACCCTCCGATAACTAGTGAGTGGTCATCCACAGCACACAACTTGACCATCAACTGAAGACCGGCAACAGCACCATGTCTGTCCTGCAGAGACAATTAATAATTAATTTTAGATTTCACAGTCACAAACTGCTCCATTCCATAATTCTCACCTCATTTCTTCTTGAATTCTTGAGCCCACTGCTGGAATGCTTCATGGTAAAGATCATTGGCCTGTTCAACAGATTATACAATTTATTATTTTGTGCATAATAATCATGCAAGTCAAACACCATCACTCTAAAAGCTCAATATGGTCATATATATATATATATATATATATATATATATATATATATATATATATATATATATATATATATAAAAAACAACCACGTAAACTGTGTCCACACATCGTGTTTTGGTCAGTGCCTGAATGCATGTTCTTATCATGTGATTTTAAATAAGTTGCTATAACCGTAAAGTTGTACACTTTCGAAGGGTTTCGCCAAGATCGTTTTCTTCACACATGCGCAGTACTTGCGACAACGTTTTCAAAGCACTCCTTGCACACATCCGCGAAACCTTTTTTAATTTAATTTAATTTTTTTCCACATCCGCTAAACCTACTCAGCTCATCATGAATATTAATTACGTAAGGAGACGCTGCAGGCATTGTACGATAGGGGCGTTTATCAAGGAGCTCTCTAGTTCTGTATCTGCTGTTTTTTATTTGTTGTTTAAACATCAGTGATAGGAAGTCGAAAACATTTACGCGAATCGGTTTAATTTATTTTGTTAAAGGATGCAATATACTTTGTCGAGTTGTAATATATTTTTTTATTACTTGTTATTTTATCTTATTTATTGGTGCTTTTCATTCCTAGTTATATGTAACATATAACGTCTGCACATTTGTTTTTTATTCGTGTATATTTTTGTGAAAATCCAATTATACATAATAATTATTTAATTTAATAAATATAGAAATTATATATAAGTTTAATTTTGAACTGTGAAAATTGGTTAAACGCTTATAGACGCGTCTTTTGTTCAGTGATGTATCTTACTTTTCTCTTACTTTGCTTTTTTGCTTACCATAATTTTAATAATTTCGTTGTAATTTAACTTTACACTTTGTATTTGTTTTTAGGGTAATTTTATAACATTCAGTCCATTGATTACAGATGAAAAATAGCTTCTGAAGCATTTACAGTGTTTATTAATGTGACGGCGAACGCGTGCAACAGCGCCATCTATTGGTTAAACGGAAGAATTGCATAACCGTTACTGTGCGTCACCGGTTGCTAAGAGCAACGCTCTTCAAACTCACAAATTTAATCCGACAACAAGGGAAACCTCAATGGTATTTTCTTTTGAAAGGGAATTAATTACCTTCAATTTACCGCACTCATATCGTCTGTATGAGAAAAAACAGATGAAGTTTTGATGGCGAACCCATCAGATGAGAGCAGCGAGAAGGCTGTTCGTGCTGCATTAACCGCTCAGTCTTTACTTCAGAAATATGACCGCAAAGATCTGCAAGAAGTGCTGAGCCTGACCTCCTGTAACTGGCTGCTCAGTGCTGAGGAGCACCGCCTGCCTGTGGATGCACCTCCTGGCATCATCAGACAAATGAGCAACATATTAGCTCCCAACATCATTTTTCTGGCTCCCTTTGACTCAGGTTTGCCCCTGGATTACAGAATGGTCCACCAGATTGTGAGGGAGCTGACTGTGGGAATATATGGTTTTAACCAGCTTCCCGTCGTCAGTCTGGCACCCAACTATGACCAGAGCTCCACGTGCCAGCTACCACCAGCATATTACCATACAAAAGTCGGTCAGATACTAATAAACATAGATTACACCATGAAGGCTCTCTGGCACGGGACTTACATTTCTAGAGAAAACCGAATACGCTTCTCTGAGTTATGGAGGTCCATCATGTCAGTGGATTCAGATGGTGTTCCTCAAACGAAGAAAGATGTGCTTACAGAGTTCCTCAATGCAGGTGAGATACGAAGTCTTTCAATCTAGAACAGACAAAGAAAGATATGAAAGTAATAATGTCATTTGTAAGGGTTATTATAGTTAACTAACACTAAAAACACTATTTTAGTGTTAGGTTGCTTGAAATATCAGAAAATACCATTTTTAAAAAAATTCTTCCCATTTCAAATATTTTCTTTCAAAAAAAAAAAATATATAAAATCTAAATATATATGTATATATAATGAAAATGGAAAATATACACTGATCTGTATCACCAGGTTTAACAGACATCTCAGATATTCCATGTTATCGGGACATTTATAAGGAGAACATGGATGTAGACCCAACTTATGAACCCAACAGCGCAGAGGAGGAGAACCTCTTCTCACAATACTCAGAAAACATCCTGATCAAGCTGAGTGGCTACCTGACCTCTGTCCGCCAGCACCAAAATCTGTTCGTGTTTGAGGCGTCTCATAGCCTATCTGATGTGGTCCGACTCACGGAGGACAACATTGATCTGGCCACCTACCAGAGGCTACAGAAAAGGCTGTCAGACCACGTTATTCTGGTGAGAAAGCACCTCGAGAGGAATGCTGAAGTCTCCAGAGACCTCGTCTACCTGAAACTCATCACGTTCCTGGTGCCCCTGCTGATATCCTTGAGGAAAAAGATGTTGATTCCTAATTTGTCTCAAATGCTCCCACCGTTGTCAGGTTTGCATTGTCTTTTGATCACTGCTATGTCTGATTAATATGTGGGTGGATTGTCATTGGTGAATGAATTTTGCTTTGTTTTTATTTTTTACTTAAAGATGACAAGCTGAAAACAGAACGGGAGGTTCCTCCACATCTTCTCGGACCAGACTTTGCCTGCAAGCACTTTCCACAGAAGCAGAATCAGTATTTTCACCTTCACGGAGGGATTGAATTTGATGTGGGGACTCCTCCTCTTGAGGAGATCACTGAGGAAATGAAGGTGAGATATGAGTCTAAAGCACTTTTTTTTTTTTATATCAACTTTCACTTTTAATACTTCACTCAGAAAATGCAAAGTTTATTACCTCCTAGAACTTAATTATTTGTTAGTAACGTTAATAATAATAAAACATAAATAAAAAATAAAATTAAAACATAATAACATAACAACAATATTATAATAAAAATAATAATTATTATTATTAACATTGCAGATATGCAATTAAATACATAAACAGCAGATGGACATAACATGATAAAATGACAATGATAAATGACAAAATTGATCCACATATTCAAACTAGGAGTATACAATAATTTTAATATAAATCAACCTTTTTGCAAACTAAACATGGAAACTATTAGTTCAAATATTCAAAGATTTAAGGAATAATGACAATTTCATTTGAAAAGTATTGGTCGTTGATATGTACTTTAGGGTATTAAATAGATTATTTATTGTATTAACCCTGTAAAGCCTAAAATAATAAGAAGAATAATCTTTTTTTTTGGAATGAATAGAACAGTTTATTCAACCTTTAGAAAAAGTCTAATAATTGTTGAACATCATATTAATTACTTCAAGCTTTTATAACTCATAATAGACAAATATGGAGCTCATACTCAAGGAGGGAAAAAAACACCTCAATTTTATTCAGAGGCTCAAACTGAGTAAAAATATGCAATTTGGTGCAATAGCTTATATTTATATGACCAAAAAGTAAGTAGCAATTCTTATGTAGTTGTGTACAAGAGGTTTTTCAGCAGAGCTTTGATGATGTGAATAATTTACAGTCGTTAGAAATGTGCATAGAAAATATGATACAGTATTCTTTATTAGGATAAATAAATATTAAATCTAGATTTTTTTGTGTAGGTGGCTTTCAGAACACTTCAGACTCAAGCAGCCAATTACCTTTATGAGTTACTTCGTCAGGACTCCACTTACAAAACTCAGTTTCCAATTCCACTCAGTGAGATTGAAGGGAAAAGGTCAGGAC
This sequence comes from Spinibarbus caldwelli, assembly GCA_039654775.1. Lineage (NCBI taxonomy): Eukaryota > Metazoa > Chordata > Actinopteri > Cypriniformes > Cyprinidae > Spinibarbus > Spinibarbus caldwelli. Next base: position 9,024,261 of record CM077233.1, read on the forward strand.
TGTTTATATTATATATTAAATTATATAAATACTGTACACCTAAAATGTTGCATTTCATGGCATCTAACATACACTTGTGTTTTGCAGCTATAATGTCATCTGCATTGAGTTAGAGTCGCTTTATCCTCAACATAACATGGTTCAGTGGTGGGGGGCTTTAAACACTTCCATCAAAATCCTCAAAGGGAAGAGACTGCCCTTGACGGACATTGAGCTACACGAGCAGTTCAAGAAAACATTTGGTTGCACAAAAGCTATAAAGTGCAAGGTGATAAATGACAATCAATTCATATTTTGGGTTCAGAGTCCCTCAATGTACATACTCTGTATTTAAACACTGAAATGTGCTTCTAACTCAGACTGTGGCATTTGGGCTGAAGGCAGCAGCAGAGAGAGGAATGTGTGCAGCGTTTCACTCACTGAGTCGCAGGAACCCGACGTCCCACCTGCATGTTCTTGATGAGCAGGGTCTCTCTCTGCTTCACCACGCTGCAGCCAACAACCAATCACACATCATCCTCCAGCTCGCTGCAGCAGGAGTCAACCTCAACCAGATACGCAGCGAGAGATTCACTAACTCAGGTCAACACAGCACAAATGCATTAAAAGCTTATAGACATTTCTGTATGTTCTTACGTTACATTTTCTTTATTGTCAGGAAAATCAGTTGTTGGAGGTCCATTCCTAGAAGGAGCAGGTAAGGGTAATTAAAGCTGTCATATCCTGAAAGAAAAAGAAAAAACTAAAATGTAAAAAAATGACAACCAATATTAATATTTTTTAATTAATATCTAAATATGTATAATATATATTTTATGTAATAATATGTTTTATTTATTAAGGGGCTTTTATCAAGGTCACTTGAAAAAGGCAAAAAAAAAAAAAATGCTATCAGTTATGTCAAACCTGGTATAACACATCTAACTGTATTGTTATTTTATTATGCTTTATTTAATACGAGAAACCTCCAGATCACTTCAAAAAGCAAAATGAATGCAACCAGTGGTGTTTGGCATCAGTGATGTAAAACCTGGCACAATGTGTCTAAAAATGTTGGGTGTTTTTACATTTATTTCCCTTTTAGGGCTCACTCCAATGCACCTTGCTGCACAATGTGGCTCCCTTGAATCCCTAAACTGTCTTCTAGCACTGCAAGCAGACTACAAACTTGTGGACAAGAGGGGTTGGATGCCTATTCATTTTGCAGCCTTTTACGGCCAAGTGGCATGCATTCAAGCACTATGTAGGAAAGACCCTGCGTTATTGGAGATAAAGACCACTGCTGAGTATGTGATTTTTTAGCAATAAATTTACTGTAAGGACATGTTTATGTATATATTTTAATGTATATACACAACCTTTCAAAAGTTGAAGATTTTTTTAATGGTTTTGAAAGAAGTCTCACCAAGGCTGCATTTATTTGATCAACAATTCAGTACAAACAGTGATACTGTGAATTATTATTACAATTTAAAATAACTGATTTCTGTTTTAATATATTTTAAAATGTAATTAATTCCTGTCATGGCAAAGCTGCATTTTCAGAAGTCTTCAGTGTTACATGATCCTTCAGAAATCATTCTAATATGCTGATTTGGTACTAGAGAAACATTTTTTTTATTATTATCAAAATTGCAAACACTGATACATTTCCTTTCTGCATTTTTTTTATGTATAGATTTATTTGAAATAGAAATCTTTTGAAGCATTATAAAAGTCTTTACGGCCACTTATGATAAATTTAATGCATCCATCCTTTTTTTTTTAGAAATGCAAGATGATTTTTTTTTTATTTTATTTTTTTTAGGTATGGCAGTTCACCGCTGTTATTGTCAGCGACCTCGGGTTCAGTGGAAGCTCTGGATGTCCTGTTGTCCACTGGGGCAAACTGGAGAGAGGAAGACAGCAAGGGCAATAACACTGTCCACCTGGGAGCACTTTACTTTCACACAGATGTCCTTAGACACCTCATTCAGCTGAACTTGGATGGGCTTCCTGTGTGGAAGATACTTGTCGGTATGATATTGTAGATTTGAAATGTGTATTCCAAATTTTCAGCAGTCAAAACTAAACTTTTATTGTATGTAGAAATATTTGTATTACCATATAGAAATCATTAAGCTTCTCATTTAGAATTTTACATTTCATTTACAATATTGAACAACACATTTATTACAATATTCCACATTTTATATGAGTAGCAAATTATTTATTTAAATGAATAATTAGTTAAATGGTTTTTTTTATTTTTTATTTAATGACTTGCCTGATCTCCATTTTTTTCTGTAGAAATGATCCAGAGCGGGCACACCAGGCGGCTGGAGATGGCCCTCAGGTGCCTTGAGGCTCTTTGTGTAAACATTGAGTCCTCCTGTGAGGATATAATGAAAGCAGGTCATAGATATATAAAGTCTTGATAAGCAAGCTAATTTCATACATCTCATTTTACATTATTTCTGCTATTTAATTTTGGATAGTAGTTGCTTTATGTTTGTATAATAACAAATCATCTTAAAAAGCTAAATGTTAGAACAATGGTTCTCAACTGGTAGGTCCTGGCCCCAAAATTGGTCACATGACTGTTCTAACAACAATGTAAATAATTTGTAATAAAATTTAATGGAATATTAGTATTAGTACTGTATAATATTAGTACTGTTAGTACAATATTAGCACTGTCAAGGTTTCTGCAGGTCTTAAAAAGGTTTTAAAAAGTCTTAATTCACCCTTCCACAAATTAAGGCCTTAAAAAGCTCTTAAATCAGAGCAGAAAGTCTTAAAACAAGAACAAATATCTGCCAGTGGGGTGAGACATGTTTCCCTTTGGATTAAAATTATTTGTTCTAGTTTCAATAATAAACTCAATTCATTTTGATCACTTTCATTAAAAACAAGACTTCTTACCTATGTAATTTTGCTTCTCAAGTAAATGTATTTTGATTTAAGAATCTTTTAACATTCGCACTAGAAAACAACAAAAATGCTGAAGAAAATATCACTTTTCTGTGATCAGAATGTACAATACTAGTTATTACCATTTTCTAGTGGTTAAGAACAGAGATATTCCAGCTAGTTTTTTAATGTTTAAAAAATCAATGGAGATTGTTTGTTAGTTGTATTTTTAACATTTAAAGAGTTGCTAATACAACCTAGACATTTAAATTTAGAGAACATATTGGGTTCCCTTTAATTTATTCTTTAATTTTTCTTTTCTTGGTCTTAAAAATTTACCTTTATAAAACCTGCAGAAACTCTGTACTGTGTTGAATCGCCACTTGAAAAAACTGTGGGTTCTGAGGTAAAATCATTTGAGAACCACTGAGCCAGAAGATTGAATAATGTTAGCAGATTGCATTATGTTTCTGCCTAATAATAATCACTGCACTGCAGGGGGTATTCCAGTGCTGGTGGGCCTCCTGTGTTCAGACAGACTGGTGGTGCAGTGCATGGCTGCAGCTGTGCTGTGTCATATGTCAGAGAATGCGAAAGTCTGTGAAGATCTGGTGCATCATGGTGCCGTACCAGTTCTGATCAAGCTCCTCAGCGGCCACCAGCCTGAGCTGCACTCTCGCTGTGCTGTTATACTGGCCGATCTGGCTGGACACAGTGAACAGTACCAAAACCTCATTGCTCAATTGGTGAGTCAAGAAACTTTTAAGCTATCTATACACATTTAAAGATCTTAAAACATCTGTTTTAAACTAATGCCCCTAAATTTTTTGTCTAGGGTGGGGTGGCCTTGGTAATCAAGCTCCTAACCTCTGACCTCCAAGATGTGCTAGTAAATGTTGTCAGATGCATCCGTACACTATGCGTCAAAAGCCCATGCAACCAAACCGCTGTTGCACATGCTGGAGGAGTTCCACATCTTGTTGAATTCCTGTCTGTGAACTCTGGTACTGTTTACTTCCTGGAAAATATGCAGTAGTGACAAGACAATAAGTCTCTGTTGTGTGAAATGTCTGAACAGATCATATTTATTCACTCTCATGTCGTTCCAAAACTTTATCCTGTTGATTTTTTTTCTGTGGAACACAAAAAGAGAAGTTCTTGAGTCTTTCTCATTTGCATTGTTTTTGTCTGACAGAAGTACTGCAGGAAGAGGCCTGCTTGGCTCTTGCAGAGCTGGCTCGGGGTCACCAGGAGAACCAGGAGCTCATATGTGAGGCAGGAGCGGTCGGTGCCCTGGTGCAAGCCCTGCGAGAGAGGAAGATTCCTGTTAAGGTCAAGGCAGCCACAGCTCTCGAATCTATTGCCAGTCACAGTCCTGCCATCCAGCAGTGCTTCCTCAGGCAATCGGCTGCCAAGGATCTTTTAAAACTTTTAAAGGTAATGTAGTATTTAAATATGTTGCCTCTAGGTAACTAAGCCATTTTCTTTACTTTTCAAGAACATACAGTGTTAGTAATGCAGGGATGACTTAGAATAAATCAATATAAAGATGTTTTTTGGTCACACTATATACTGTTGGGTTTTTTTGAATGGTGTTTTGGAGAACTGCCATCAAATTTTTACCCATCAAAAATATGATTTACATCCATTAGTGTATAAACTATTTAGAGACACAGTATTAATTTATGAGGAATTGCTTTAATGGTTTTGTTGCTTAGGAGGAGGAACATTAATTGGGTTTTAATGTTTTGTTTTATAGTTTTATTATTATGTGTTGCAGTACTTTAAAAAAAAAAATGTAGTATTATTGTGTGAGAATGAAATGAATATGGATGTAGTTGAAATGGATGCTGCTACTACAGACCCTACATCATATTATTTTTAGCACTTTTTTTAAACACCATTTTACTAAATTGTTATCTTACTAACATTAACTCAACATTAAAGTAAAATTAAAATTAAAAATTAAAAAGTTAAGCTACATGCCAATTCTGTTAGATTCTGTCATATAGATATTACACTAAAGTTTAGTTACATTTAAATATCTATGAGGATTGTTCTTACTAGTATACATAAAAAATTGCATAATCACTCATAATATTTTTAAAAGTAATATTAATTTATTAGTAATTTAGTTATGTTATTATATAGGCATAGTTATTATATGCCTATAATTTATGCTTTTAGCAATTTATTTAGAATAATATTATAAAAAAATAAAATAAATAACTGATCCATTTTCTAACAAAAAGACCCTTTCCTCCAAATATTAATTTTAATATTTTAGTATTTAATTTCAGTAATTTATTTAATTTAATTAATTCTTTACTAATTTGGCCTTTTTAGTCTTGCTTTTATATCAAGTGTATTTTATAAAAAAAAGAAAAAAGTCAGATTTTTTAGGTATTTTTTTTAAATACCTTGATAACTTGGTTTTCATATTGCATAAAGTCTCAAGTCAACCCTTGGCACAGTAAACTCTTTCTGAACTTTACCCTGTGTTCAGGTGTTCCAGCTGGATGTGCGGGAACAGGGTGCAATGTCTCTATGGGCCCTGGCAGGACAAACTCTGAAGCAACAGAAACTCATGGCAGAGCAGATGGGCTACCCGGTCATCCTTGACCTTCTTCTGTCCTCTTCAGACAAAATGCAATACGTGGGTAAGGCCAGATACAAATTGGTCTCATTATACACCGTCCCAAAAGAGAACACCCAGTTCCATCCAACCAATCAGTCACCCATGAATGCAAGTAACACTCTTGCTGCAAAGCTGTCGTCCAGGCAGAAGAAGCACCAAATGCAATAAAAACAGCTTCCCATTGACTACGTGTTGACAGGCACTGGATAAACTGAGCAGATTGACTACCTGAGCTTCTCCCTGTCACTGACAGAACAGGTCCGGTCCAGCGGGTAAGCGGCCAGCACTTCCTGTCTTGAGACAGCACTGATCTGTTAGACTCATAAGACAGGAAGGCATGCACAGTGGAATGTCATTCCCCCTGTGGGTTTCTCCGTAAACATTGCTTACAAGAGTTGCTGTGTCTCTTGTATTGCTATTAGTGTTAAACTATGACCCGATTACAGGCTGTGATTCCAAAACGATGCTATATTCCAAGAGTGCTTCCTCTTCATTCAGGTGTCTGGATCGTGTCTCCCGTGGATCGTCTGTTAAAACATTTTGTCAGACAGATGTTCCCTAAAAATCTTTTTCAGACAGAACTGTTCGCACCTTCATTACGATGGAAGCTTGTTTCTGCCATGGAATAAAAAAATAGTAGTAAAAAATATAGTATAAATAAAAATATAGTATAAATATAAATAAAATTTAATTGCGACTTTTCTTGCAATTGTGTTTACATCTCACAATTCTGACTATTTTTCTTAGAGTTGCGAGTTAATATTTTGCAATTGCAACTTATAAAATCCTAATTGCAAGCTTACATCGCACAGTTCTTGACTTTTTTCTTCAGAATCGCAAATCTTTCATCTCAGAATTTTGACTTTTTTCTTGGAATTCTAAGTTTACATCTCGCAATTCTGTTTTTTTTTTTTTTGTGTAGTCATGGACTAAAAATAAAAGTTAACATCTCACAATTTATTTTCCTTTGAATTCTGAGTTTATATCTCTCAATTTTGTCTTCATTTTCTTGGAATTCTCTTTTTTTTCTCAGTTTTGCGAGTTCTCTCAATTCTTTTTTTTTATTTTTTAAAAAGCTAATTGCGACTTTTTATCTCACAATTCAAGTTATAAACTCACAATTGAGAGTTAAAATCTCGCAATTTTGAGTTTATATTTTTCTCAGAATTGTGAGAAAAAAGTTAGAATTATGAGATAAAAAGTCGCAATTACCATTTTTTATGCCCTGGAAGAAACAAGCTTTCATACATATTGTTACAAATTTGGAACAAATTATCCACCACCCAGAGAACGTTATCTGCATGTATCTCGCTGTTTCACAGGGTGCCGAGCCACAATAGCGCTTAGCCGAGATAGTCGAACCCATCAGGATGGCTTTTGCAGAGAGTATGGGGTGCCGCCATTGGTGCGTTTGCTTCGAGGGTCTCGGACAACACTGAAGACCCTGCTCAGTGTCATCAAGGCTCTGGGTTGTTTGTGCATTGGTAGTATCTCACACTTTTTCTTTCATTTCTTTAATATAAATGGCTTTGTGCTACAGTGCAAATGATAAACCTGTTATTTTGTGGTTGCAGGAGTGGCGCTCACTGCTAATAAAAAGAGTCAAAAGATTATTTACAGAGAAAAGGCCATTCCTACATTATTAGAGCTTATAAAAACCCATGAATCTCTGGAGGTCAAGGTAAGTATTCATTTCAAAAATTAAATGAGATTAAAACAAGAAATTACTTCATAGTATTTTTAAATCACATTAGGTGCAAGTGGCTAAGACTCTCGCCTGCGTGCTGCTGGGGAACCAAAAACTCCAGAGGGAATTCTGGGAACAAGAGGACTTCTCTTATGATATAATTCTGGAGCTCATGGGGGCTGAAATCAAAGTAATTTAAATGTTATACCACTTTAATCTTGGTTTGAAATATTTCACGGTGCTCATTTGATGCTACTGATGTTCTGAATGTGTTTGTTTAAATGCACTACTTAGCAAGTCTTCTCTTTCAGAGCATTTGTCTGGATGCAGGACATGCATTGTCCCTGTTTGCTTACAACAACAAAGCCCAACAGAAGGCAATTCGACAAACAGGAAGAATTCTAATGAACACATACGAGACATTTTTGAGTTCTGACAATGAGACAGAAAGAGCAAAAGCTGCATTTCAGGTAGTCAGAAGATTCAGAGCATACATTGGGGTCTTCTAAATGACAATGTAAATCTCAAAGTCTGAGACCGATATCAAAAATGAATTTATGAATTTCATCTTTTCCTACATTAATAAAATGTTATTGTATAAATAATTAAAATACTGTCCAATTTACATCATAACTTTTTTTTTTTTTTTCATTTTCAAACTCCAAAAAATAAAAAGCCAGATTTTCAATGTGATCTCAGACATTGTTTTCAAAAAAACATTTACCACAGTAGAAAATGAACAGATGTTATGATGTTTTAATGAACAGCTGTAAAGGGCTTGGAAAAACAGTTATTTTAACTGACGACTAATTTGTTTGACAGATAGTTGTGTTAGCCAGAGTAATTAGTGGATCAGATGAAGTGACTTTGACTGCAAGGGGAGTCACTGTTCTTGTTGAATTACTGCAGTCTGACCAATCCACCACTGTGGTCATTACAGGTAAGTTTAAATTGTAATATTTCACAATATTACTGTTTTAATGTATTTATCAAATAAATGCAGACTTTGTGAGCTTAAGAGACTTCTTTCTAAACCATTAAGAAATCTTAAAGACCCCAAACCTTTGAATGGTAATGTAATATATATATATATATATATATATATATATATATATATATATATATATATATATATATATATATATATATATATATATATATATAAAAAAATGAGAAAATAATCTTGTATTACATTTCATCTTGTCTTACTCCAGCACAACTACTTGCTAGCCTGGTTCACACAAGAGCAGGTATTACTAATGCGATTGTCACCATGGGTGCTGTAGAGCATCTTTCTGCTCATCTGGACTCAGAGGATGAAGAGGTAGATTGTGTTTAATTAGCTAATTCAATGTTTCCCAGTCAACAAAAATAAGTGCTTAAAACAGTATTTCTAGGATTTTTGAAACTATTATTCCTTCCTACATTTTAGGTTCGAACGGCTTGTGCAACTGCTCTGGGTTACCTGACCTTCAATCGATATGCTCATCGACAGCTTCTGGCGAAATGTAGAAAATCCCCTCACATATACGACCTCCTAATGGAGAATTTAGCTAAAGATGCCAGAATATCACAATTCTTTACAGCAGAGTTTGAAAGACAGAGAAGAATAGGGTTTCCGTCCCTCAGGTACTTTAAATTTTGACAGGAAGTAGCTGAATATGAGGCCTTTGATAATTCACAAGCATAATTTGTTTTCTTTCTGTTTTCTCCATTGCAGTTTGGAGATAAATGGCGGCCCTCCTGTGCCTCATCGTAATAATAAAGGTATTTCAATTGACTTGTTCATGACAGAGTGATATTGTGATGCTGGCTAAAGCAATGAGGAATATCTCTCACATACAGCTGTTTGCGCTATATCATTTCTTACCAGGACTGGCAAAGAGAGTGAACGATAGGTGTAGTCGATCATCAGCAATTGGTGACAGAGAAACACCAGCTCCTTTGCCACACCATGTAAGGCAGAGGGCCAGAACCGCCAACCCTAGAGTCAGAACGGGACAGACGTCCTGCCACAGTGCCCCAAAACAGAGCTTGAATGAAAATACATGAAAGGTCATGATCTCCAGCACTGCTGTTCACACCAAAAGGCGATTAAAAAGAAATATCATCAAACTTTGAATTAAAGCATTTGCAAAACAGAAACATTTACATTTCTTTAAATAAATAATAATTTATTAATAAGTAGGAAATGTCCTTTCAACAGCAAGTCAAGAGTTTATCCTCAGTTTTAATGGGGGAAGTTTGATTGCAGCATCTTTAACTTCTGAAGTGATGTCTAATCCAAGTGGTGCCCTAAAAATGAATGAAAAATTTCATTACATTTAGTTATTTAGCAGACACTTTTATCCAAAGCAACTTACAAATGAGGACAATGGAAGCAATCAAAAAATCATTACATCAAAACAGACTCCTATCATATACTGTCAGTGCTGGGTAGATTACTTACAGTCTGTTACTGATTACAAATTATATGATGAAAATTAGTAATGTAATCTATTAGATTACACATTTCAGGTAATCTAATCGGACTACATTTTGATGACTTTTGACCTAAGATATGAATTGGATTATTTTGTACCTCACTGATATACACTGATATAAAAATATAAAGACAAACAACATATATTCCATTCTTTGTTATCAACAACAAGAAGTGCATTAAACATCACATTACATGAGAGTTTCCTAAACTGGGGTTTTTGAGTTGATGGAAAGCTAATACTTAATTAAATCATAAAAATGTCAACTAAAAATAAATAAAAACACTCACTAAAAATGTGTGTTGTATTTGATCAAAGATTACAAAGAATAACTTTTTTAATCTGAAAAATCGTGGACATAATAACACCAGAAACATGCATTGAAAATGTAAATAAGTCCAATTTATGTACTAACGAAGCAAATGCCATTTTAACTTACTTAGGTTCATAGTTGATCTCTTCGGTATAAGACATGATCCCCTTTCCTTGCTTTAGTCTCTCTATGGCATTCCTAACAACAATAGTGAGGAACAAAAGTCAGTGTCTTATACATGTCAACAAGGCTATAAGGCAATGTGCACCATGTTTATGCTCTTACCATGCAATCATCACTCCATTATCAGTGCAAAAATTTGATGGAGGGCAAAGCAGATTCAATCCAGTGGCATCTGTGACAATTTTCAGAGTCTGTCTGATGTATTCATTACTTGCTACTCCTGAAACAACCTGCAGAGGTGCACAAGTGGAGGAGTAGAATTTTTGGTTGGGATAGAAAGGCTAGAGTGGAATTTTTACCAAATGTCAGTTCACCACAGGCATTTATTGGTTGAAGTTTTTAAATATTGTAAAATGATTAAGCCAAGCTCGAGTTAATTTTAAAATGAAATGCCACAACCAGGTCCTGGAGTGCTGAGAACTTACCAGATTTGGATTATGCTGCGATAGAAGACCTTTGGATTTACAGAACAAAATGGCACGATGTGTTCGTTTGGCTATATGAGACGCCACAGTGTGTTGTGAGGCAGCAGCGATGTCTTTAACACATGATAATAACACCTGAGGAAACATTACGGTAATATAATAACTGGTTAAGACTGTACACACAATATATATATACAGGTGCATCTCAATAAATTAGAATGTCGTGGAAAAGTTCATTTATTTCAGTAATTCAACTCAAATTGTGAAACTCGTGTATTAAATAAATTCAATGCACACAGACTGAAGAAGTTTATGTCTTTGGTTCTTTTAATTGTGATGATTTTGGCTCACATTTAACAAAAACCCACCAATTCATTATCTCAACAAATTAGAATACTTCATAAGACCAATAAAAAAAAACATTTTTAGGGAATTGTTGGCCTTCTGGAAAGTATGTTCATTTACTGTAAATGTACTCAATACTTGGTAGGGGCTCCTTTTACTGCCTCAATTCGGCGTGGCATGGAGGTGATCAGTTTGTGGCACTGCTGAGGTGGTATGGAAGCCCAGGTTTCTTTGACAGTGGCCTTCAGCTCGTCTGCATTTTTTGGTCTCTTGTTTCTCATTTTCCTCTTGACAATACCCCATAGATTCTCTATGGGGTTCAGGTCTGGTGAGTATGCTGGCCAGTCAAGCACACCAACACCATGGTCATTTAACCAACTTTTGGTGCTTTTGGCTGTGTGGGGAGGTGCCAAATCCTGCTGGAAAATGAAATCAGCATCTTTAAAAAGCTGGTCAGCAGAAGTAAGCATGAAGTGCTCCAAATTTCTTGGTACACGGGTGCAGTGACTTTGGTTTTCAAAAAACACAATGGACCAACACCAGCAGATGACATTGCATCCCAAATCATCACAGACTGTGGAAACTTAACACTTGACTTCAAGCAACTTGGGCTATGAGCTTCTCCACCCTTCCTCCAGACTCTAGGACCTTGGTTTCCAAATGAAATACAAAAC